>JABBOT010000009.1:22182725-22611271 GCA_016165875.1 Acanthopleura granulata
CGTGCTGAATTGGTGCCGAGTTAACGTGTACATGTGTAGGGCTGTAGCCGTGCATCTCGTGCTGAATTGGTGCCGAGTTAACGTGTACATGTGTAGGGCTGTAGCCCTGCATCTCGGGCTGAATTGGTGCCGAGTTAACATGTACATGTGTAGGGCTGTAGCCCTGCATCTCGTGCTGAATTGGTGCCGAGTTAACATGTAAATGTGTAGGGCTGTAGCCGTGCATCTCGTGCTGAATTGGTGCCGAGTTAACATGTACGTGTGTAGGGCTGTAGCCGTGCATCTCGGGCTGAATTGGTGCCGAGTTAACATGTACGTGTGTAGGGCTGTAGCCCTGCATCTCGGGCTGAATTGGTGCCGAGTTAACATGTACATGTGTAGGGCTGTAGCCGTGCATCTCGTGCTGAATTGGTGCCGAGTTAACATGTACATGTGTAGGGCTGTAGCCATGCATCTCGTGCTGAATTGGTGCCGAGTTAACATGTACGTGTGTAGGGCTGTAGCCGTGCATCTCGGGCTGAATTGGTGCCGAGTTAACATGTACGTGTGTAGGGCTGTAGCCGTGCTTCTCATGCTGAATTGGTGCCGAGTTAACATGTACATGTGTAGGGCTGTAGCCGTGCATCTCGGGCTGAATTGGTGCCGAGTTAACATGTACATGTGTAGGGCTGTAGCCCTGCATCTCGTGCTGAATTGGTGCCGAGTTAACATGTACATGTGTAGGGCTGTAGCCGTGCATCTCGTGCTGAATTGGTGCCGAGTTAACGTGTACATGTGTAGGGCTGTAGCCGTGCATCTCGGGCTGAATTGGTGCCGAGTTAACGTGTACATGTGTAGGGCTGTAGCCGTGCATCTCGGGCTGAATTGGTGCCGAGTTAACGTGTATGTGTGTAGGGCTGTAGCCGTGCATCTCGTGCTGAATTGGTGCCGAGTTAACATGTACATGTGTAGGGCTGTAGCCGTGCATCTCGTGCTGAATTGGTGCCGAGTTAACATGTACATGTGTAGGGCTGTAGCCGTGCATCTCGGGCTGAATTGGTGCCGAGTTAACATGTACATGTGTAGGGCTGTAGCCGTGCATCTCGTGCTGAATTGGTGACGAGTTAACATGTACGTGTGTAGGGCTGTAGCCGTGCTTCTCATGCTGAATTGGTGAATTGGTGTTATATGTATATGTATATATTGTACAATGTTCCTTGTAATATGACCTGCCTGTATTTGTAATTTAATCATTTTTCAGCATGTCCACATCCACACATGTAATTTTTTTTTGAAAAGGAGTAGTTCAGGCAGTATTTTCTGTGGTCTTAAATTTGACAACCATTTTATACTGACTGATTCACAGTAGTACTACTAAATTTACTTCATTGTCAGGTTAACTTACCTTTAATTGTATGCGTGTCTTTAAAAGTTTAGTAGAGTCTAAAAATAGTGAAGCTGTGCTTGTACCACAGACTCTGATATGTGCCCGTTTTGGCAGCTAGTGGAATAGTGTAGGATGTTTAGAGCTGCCTGCCTCTTTTGATTGATCTGTGTGACTACATTTATAAACTGATAGTATCTGGTGTCTTGTTTGGCCAGGATTGAGGAGAACTATGTTACGTGCCCACAGACAGGCGTGGTGCTGGCAGGACGAGTGGTACGGCCTCAAACTCTCAGACATACGTCGCCTCGAACTCGAAACCCAGAAGGCCCTGGCTGAAAAAATGGCGGCAGCCAGTGCCGAAGCCGACATGGAAAACAACGGCAGGTCTGAAAACGGGGAACAGGCCACAGACCGTTCTATCTCAGGACAACAACCACCAAGCTCTTTCAGTGTACTAGACAGCTCTGCACCAAATTCTGTTACCACGGCGACGGTGTCTGGCGAGTGTGGAAATAGGCCGTATGTTAAGGCCAGTCCAAGCCGGGACAAAATGACAGTGCCGGAATCCTTCTCCTCTGGTCATATCAGTGCCAAAAGGCGTGAGTCCTGGGGATCCAAACATTCTCTTAATGGTGAGTTTTTTTGATTTTGTCTTGTCTTTTGAATTAATTGACAAATGTTTGTCTTACGTATTGGTGGTGCCCTATGATACTGTACCCATGTGTGGGTATAAATTAACCCCTATGCCAGAATATAGCTGTCAGATCTATTAAATTGTGAATAATATCTCTGCATCACCTACTCTCCCTACCCCCCAATTCTTTTTGAAGCCATGGTACCAGAGGGTGTAAGTTGCCAAAATTTAAGCACTTATATGTACAATACATGGAAAGTTTATAGAAGAAAACCCTGCTAAGGAAAATCGGCATGATGCCAGTTATGTGTGACCACTTGCCAATTATGACACTGCCATCATGGCTCTGTTTTTTAAGCTGTATGCTGTGTCTGAATCTGTTTACCACATGTTCTTTGTTTCCTCCTTGTTTTTACCACATGTTCTTTGTGTCCTCCTTGTTTTTACCACATGTTCTTTGTGTCCTCCTTGTTTTCAAGATGTAAAATTTGCGAGTGGAACAATTGTCTATGCATAAGCTAATTCCTGCATTTTAAGGATTGCTCGAGTTATCTGAGGATGTACTGCACAGTGTTAACATAGAGATAAAACATAGTTACATATATGTAAACAACAGTAGGCACTAGGGTGAATTTTTTCCAGTAACGAGTTAGTATTGTGTACAGATACATGTGTGTGCAATGTTGTTAGATGGACGTAATACATCCAGGTACACATAGCTTTAGAAGATTGTGGCAGAATTATTGTACATATCTGCAGTATGTTCACAAGGATCAGGAATGGTACCTTTAAAGTTACACACAGTTTGGTCCAAGTACCATGTGCAGTAGACTTTTAGCCTTATCCTGTGTTTACTGTGAGTTCGTATATTTGATGGGTCTTTGCTGCTAAGGAGATCCTCCCTTTACATTCTGGTTATCTGGTGGGCCTTTGCTACTAATGAGATCTCTCTGTTTACATCCTGGTGGACCTTTGCTACTAATGAGGTCCTCTGTTTACATTCTGGTTATCTGGTGGTCATTTACAACTGATGAGATCCTCTGTTGACATGTTACTTTCTGGTTATCTGATGGGCTTTTACAACCAATGAGATCCCCTGTTTACATTCTGATTATCTGGTGGGCCTTTACTGCTAATGAAATTATTATAAGGCGTATTTGATGGGCCTTTAGTTAATCCTCTAGCTATTAAATGGGATCACGTGAAAGATGGAGAGAGATTCTGGACTCGCGAGATCAAATGTTTGCATACAGCTGTTTTTTGGTGTGGTCCCAGTTTGTGCAGCAAGTATGCCAGGAGCTTTAATTATCAAGTACTGATGACCTGCATGTGCGTCTAGTAGCTGGTATACGTGTATGTAGTTGTAGCTTTCTGGTGTGATGTCTGAGGGCCAAAATATCAAGGTGAAATATTGTTGAGTATGACTTGGAGTCGTGGAAAGTGACAGAAAGGAACAGTGGTAAATTTTACTTAGGATGCTGTGTTTTGTGTAAGAGGGCTGTTGAAGTACACATGTATTAAATGTGCTTCAGATTCTTAACTAACCTATGAATTGTATTGTAAGAGAAATTATAGGCTATGTGTATCTAGATTATGTTTTAAAATAGTCATGGAGAGTATTGATTTTTCTATTATTAGCTCGGGTGTATGAAGTGGAGGCATAGCTAATATCATACTTGAAGCATCAGCATCCAGTGATAGCTTAGCATTGCTAAAGTGGGTAATTTTCAAAGTACTTTTACTGCTTGCACTGAACTCAGGTTTTGCAAAGGCCATCATTAAAAACATGTTTATTGCAGGTAACCCGACTGGCCATACAAAGGTGTCTTAGATGTAAATGTACTTTTATTGGGTTTTTATAGATGGAATTTGTTTTGCTCTTTTTCCCTCTCCATGATAATTTCTTTAAATCCTTACCTAATAAAAAACAAATTTCCCTTCTGACCAACCTTACTTTTTGTGATGCTGGGCTACGTTATCCACTACAAAGAATTTTGTAAGGATAGCTGTACATGTATAAAGAACAAGGGGGGTGTTCCCTTGTTGATGCTCAGCATGCTTATTAATGACCCTAAATTCTCGAAATTTCAACTTTTTTCATGTGTAATTTATTGTGTCTTGGTATTAGTATTTACCTATTAACTGAGGTAAATGTTTATGTGGTATCCCCTCAAAAGTACTGTAGATGTAGGTGTTGTTGTGCAGGCGTATAAAGCACAGTAACATAATGGGGATGTTCATCAGTAACTTGCCAAAGGTTGTTGGTTTTATACCTTGTGTGTTCCTGATTCCGCCAGTCATAATACTCCAGCTGGAAGTAAACATTTCTTGACAACTGCATTCAACAGCAAATCAAAATATACGTAAAATACAAAACGAAACACTCATCTAATCAGATGATTTTTTTCCACCAGTATGCAACATTGATATGCCTCATTATTATGCATGAACTGACATAACATGGACATATTCATGTCACTGTCTCTTGTTTGCAGCCTCTTCTTCAACCCATGCCCTGGACATGAAGGCTCAAAGTATAGAACAACTCCAGGAATCCAGCTCAGAAGAGGAATTCTTTGATGCTCAAGGTTTCATGCTTCTTCCCGTCTGCCTAATTAAACAATCTGTTGTATGGTTCAAGCCATTGTAGTCTAATGCCACATGTATCTGACGTAGGTCAAAACTGGAAGTAGTAGGTCAAAACTAGAAATAGGACATGTAGGTTAAAGTAAAAGACAGCTCTTGACTGAGGCACTGTTCATTAAAAAGGTTACAGAATTCTCTCTTGAATGCAAAAACCAGTTAGAATTTGTATGAATTCGTTGCTGAATTACCTTCGTTTGAAGTGTGGAATATTTTGTTACCAACTGCAGATCTGGAGACGTTTCATCCTGGTCAACGGAGTATCGTCAGATGTCAATTTCCACTGTGGTAGTAGCTGTTAGAACAAATACTTCACCGAAGTAAACATAATATTGTCCAAAATTTTTGGTAAACGCATCTTTGAAAATAAACTGTCTTTCGCTTTGATAGTGACAAAACAATTTGGTGATAATTCACCGAATAGGAGGTCAAAACTAGAAATATAAAACTACATGTACACTGAAACAATAAAGTAACCTAAACAGTTTTCCCGCTGGCTGCGTGCAACATGCTTGTCATCAAGACGCTGCACATAGGGTTTCTGGCCGACATTAAAATACCGACCAGTTGACCTTGGAAGTCACAAAAACGTCAATTTCTTGTGGAAGTCCTACAACCAGCAGTGAAAACCCCTGGTAAATATCAAGTAAAGACACACCTTTATTCTGTGAAATGAACCTGCGGTGATTTGTGAGAAAAAATCATTAATACGCGCAAAATAAAAAAAATTCCGGAGAAAAATTATTTTATGTCTACCATATTTAACTGGTAAATTCCATGCAGGGTTCTCCCTTCTGCATGACTAACCATCTGTTGCATATTCATATGCTAATTTGCAGTTCAGGGATCAGGCGATTATAATGAGGGGGTGGGGTGTGGTGGCTGGGATTCTAGACAACCGAAACACAGGTAATGATAATTTACACTTGGTTTCAACATTATAACAACGCAGCTCCATAAACCGGGAATAATTTCAGCATCGCCAGTTCACAACTTGAAAATTATGCCAGTAACACAGGAGACAGAAATCGAGCCAATTGCGATTGCCTGGCCTGGATTTGCATATGCAGCTTTGCTTTCATTACTGGATGCACTTTTCAAGTTTCCAGGCGCTACAGTACACGGTCCCTCCCAGCCCACTTCCTTCCCCATTCCCGTTTATCCCAAGGTACATGTATACAGGAATAACTCAGGATTGCACGCGCCCTGGTTGCGGCAACTTCCTTTTGATGTCGTGGATGACATTTAGAGTTTAGAGCTAAGGTCTGGCCATAGAGTACGTACTCAAACATGTCAAATTTCGAATTTTTTGACCCGTGCCTCCCCCCTGTATGCATGTTGTACAAAATGCCTTGACCCCCCCCCCCCATGTACATGTACATAGTACCTAGGTGCATACAGGTTTACAAAATGTGGAGACTAACCACAAGACAGTGATGCTGCTGGTAATATTATTTGAAGGCTGTTGTGCACGGGCGACTATTCGCCTTTGATTTGCATGTGCCAACGACTTAACATCACTGTTCAGTGCCTAAAACAGTAAACGATAGTTTGGAACAATTTGTAGCAGATTTATAGAGGACTTTAAGCTTTATTAAGGACTTTATATTTAGGCCTCTTTGCGAGGTAATGCCGGACTGAAGTCATATGATCTTACATTTGCCAAAATTGTGGCGACTGCTACTTTACTGATTTATGTTCCCCTTTGTTATAAGCATTGAAATCAATCGATTTAGAGGCACTTTTTCTGTTAACCTATTTTGATAATGGGGCATATTCTCTTTTATTTGACTTTGCTTCATTAAGGGCAAAATGAAATGGGAATGACAGGAATCATGCGAGAACTGTACACTACAATTTACATGGTTTAAAGTCTTAAATCTTTGAGTACATATGGGCTGACTGACTTTTGTTCAACTCCCATGGGTATTTTTCAACACTTGTGCATAAAATGGGGATTTCAGTAATTCTGTTAATTTACATGTAGTTCATTCTTGTACTCAAGAAAGTTTTGTAACCTCAGCACTAGATGATGCAACAAACACGAAGGTTAATAGTGAAAAATAAAAACGGAAGGCCATGTAGTGTAAATTGCTTTTAATAACAGGCTGTCTAACCACATTTTCGTCTGGCAACGTTTTATTCAGTACAATTCAAACTTTGCTGTGCAATTCATGGCAAATATAACTGATCAGTACAACAGCACATGTCGTATATGTACATTTACATTTTCCTATTGGTTTTGTACATACAACTGTAGATGCCCCACCCCACCCCTCTTGTATGTCATGCACTCCCACTCCCTGCCTGTGAAAGTACGTACTTAATGGACTGTCTCTTGTGTGTCTGGCCACCTGGCAATGCCAAAGAATGATCTGTGTGATAATTCTCACTAACAGGAACTCCAACATACATAAGTAATGTCACAAAATGTAATTAAACTTCAAGTATTAACTGTTAGTATTCAGACCGACAACAACGTCAAAAATAATACATCTGCCATTTAGAGATATCTGTTCATGGTCACCATTGTACTCGTCAAGCTAACAAGTCTGAATCGGAGCACCGGTGGTAGGCATGGTTATTAGTGATGGTCTGTCAATCAGTGAATTTATCAAAACGGTCTACCCAATCAAATGGCATCTGTAACAAGTTTCACGTCTGATTGACAATCTATGAGCTGTTAAAACATGTTATTTGACAGCATACACTCTCTTAGGTAGAGACCCTCTCTGCCACACTATATGAAATACAAGTAAATATCCACAATGTGAAGCTGTCTAATAACTTTTTCTGAAATGGACTATATTCAGTGATGTCATACATCCCTGTAGGGTTGTTGACATGGAGCCCAGGTAAATATTGTAAAATTGACTCGTTCATGGACAAACTGGGCAAAATCTTAGTACTTCACTTCAGTTGCATAAAATATTTTCAAAACATCTCGCATGTTTTCCCAAGTTCCAGAAAATAACGCTAAACTTTATAGCCAATTATAAAGGAGGGACTATTTCCTGCATACATGTTTATATTTTTAGCATTATATTTAGTTACATTTGTGAAATAATCTGACTATTAGTTAACAGTATTTTCTGCAGTTTTAGATTAAAATGAGAAAACAAGGGTTGACGCGTATGTTGAAAGAGAAAAACTGTTCACTGTCTTTATGTACCAGCACAATTTATATTATTTTAAAATTTGTTTGATACACTCAAGGAATATAAAATGACGCAGACCCAGATTGATTTTACCTTTACAGAATTCAAATGTCAAATACCAATATGGTTATCATGCTTATAGAGGCCTCCGTGGCCTAGGGGGCTAGCTCTCCAGCACAGAGTTATGCCCCTGTGCCTCTCACCAGTGGGGCCGTTGTGAGTTCAAGTCCAGCTCATGCTGGCTTCTTCTCCGGCTGTACATGGGAAGGTCTGGCAGCAACCTGTGGATATTTGTGGCTTTCCCCAGGACTCTGCCTGGTTTCATTCCACTATAATGCTGGGTTGCCGTCGTAGAAGTGAAATATTCTTGAGAACAGCTTAAAACACCAATCAAATAAATAAATAAATAAATAAATCTTGGTTATATAGGAGTGCACTGTTTTCTGAAACCGCTTGAACATCATAGCATCAATTAATTTCATTCGAAAATTTATTGCACCACTTACTGACGCTACAAATGCAAATTGATTTGTTACCGGTACACGGATCGAAATGATAAGGATAGCTATACTTGTCAGCTAGAAATGCAAATAATTATCGAATTTTGGCGACAGTGCAGATCTGACAGAAAACACTTCTGGTTTACATTGCTCTGCCTTTTATTCAAATACAAAAGCTGGTACATCTACCACAGGTAACAAATGCATAGATTACTGGTTAAATTTCCAGTAACAGCAAAGCAGGTCATGGGAGGTGATCGAAGACAAACATGTCTGTGATTGTTTCTAGCCGTAAATGCTCTGTTGGGACGTATAAAGAAACACACATTTAGGTAACGTGCGCCAGAGCTCATTCGCCCGATGTGTCGAGAGTACAGTGTATGTACAGCAGTACCAGCATCTTGCGTGCATGGTTACTGTGACAGTGTTGCACGCAGACTGCAGTTATTTAGGTTACTTTACTGTTGTACTGTACATGAGAGTTAAATGGTAGCATATTACATTGAAGGCATTGCTACCCGTGAATCTGCTGTAGGGGAAATATTGCTCCTTACTGAGCTGCATCAATTCTTAACAGTGCAAGAACAGCATTTGTTATGCGTAAATATATATATGCTTCCCTGATTTTTGTTTGCAAGTCATGGATTGCATGTATTACATCTGAGTATTGCATGATTGCACTAAAGACTGCGACTAACATGGCCAGTCTTAGGAGTTTTGGAACCGAAACTTCTGCTCTTTAGTGGAAAAAAAAATGATGTGTTCCTGATACTCTATCAAATCCTTTGGTTTTGACTGACGCTTTGGCCCAATATTAATAAAGTACATGTAACTGATCAACCTGAAAGAGCAAGTCTGAATTTCCATTAATAGCCTCATTTTCTCCCAACATTGGAACATGTTGACTTCATTTAGTATACATGTTGTACATATATATAATATTACATAGATGTAATAATAATTAAATTAATTGAAGAACAATTGGACAATGTCTTGTCTTACGATTTCATAATGTTTACACAGAGTGTTTTGGGTTTTTTTTGTTTGTATTCAAACCCCAATGAAATAAAAAGTGAGCTATAAATATAATTAATTCACTGTGTTCATTTAGATTCGATAAATGTGCATGTGTGTGTGATTTGTTGTTGCAGAAGCCATGGTGGATGCTGAGGAATGTGACATGTCCATGAGATCTCCACATCTGATGAGATCCACCTCCATGGAGATGATCTCGAGTGGGGATGAGTACTTGGACACCCTACCCTGTACACCCATGTCTGCCCCACCACAACACACAGGTAGGCTGGTCTCTGGTGGGGACGAGCACCTGTACACCAATGTCTGCCCCACAGCAGCACACAATTAGGCACATGTATGTAGTTTTGTTATGTGGGACTATTAACGTATAATATTTATTTATTCGTTTGAATAATTAATTTAAATACAGATGTGCTTTTCATATACAGGGGATAAATTTCAGGTATGTACTGTAGTTAAGATAAATTCAGTGCTCAGCAATAAGTTGTTAACAGCAGATGTATGGCCATTCAAATGGTCCCACCTGAAGCAATTTATTGCTGTGAACCGTACACAAATCTGGGCTTACACAGATCTCCTTGCTGCTGTCAGTTACTTGATGAATATATAAAGTGAATTATATTCTTGAGGACATATTTAACCCCAATAAAATAAGTATCAGTTGGTTTTGTTTGTTTACATGACAGTCATTTGACAGATGATATGACATACTGGGTGGCGTCTGTTTATAGAGCAGTCATTGAACAGATGATATGACATATTGGGTGGTGTCTGTTTATAGAGCAGTCATATGACAGATGATATGACGTACTGGGTGGTGTCTGTTTATAGAGCAGTCATTTCACAGAAGATATGACGTATTGGGTGATGTCTGTTTATAGAGCAGTCATTTGACAGATGATATGACATATTGTGTGATGTCTTTATAGAGCAGTCATTTGACAGATGATATGACATATTGGGTGGTGTCTGTTTATAGAGCAGTCATGTGACAGATGATATGACGTACTGGGTGGTGTCTGTTTATAGAGCAGTCATTTCACAGAAGATATGACGTATTGGGTGATGTCTGTTTATAGAGCAGTCATTTGACAGATGATATGACATATTGTGTGATGTCTTTATAGAGCAGTCATTTGACAGATGATATGACATATTTGGTGGTGTCTGTTTATAGAGCAGTCATTTGACAGATGATATGACATATTGGGTGGTGTCTGTTTATAGAGCAGTCATTTCACAGAAGATATGACGTATTGGGTGATGTCTGTTTATAGAGCAGTCATTTGACAGATGATATGACATATTGTGTGATGTCTTTATAGAGCAGTCATTTGACAGATGATATGACATATTTGGTGGTGTCTGTTTATAGAGCAGTCATTTGACAGATGATATGACATATTGGGTGGTGTCTGTTTATAGAGCAGTCATTTGACAGATGATATGACATATTGGGTGGTGTCTGTTTATAGAGTAATCTTTTGACAGATGATATGACATATTGTGTGGTGTCTGTTTATAGAGCAATCTTTTGACAGATGATATGACATATTGGGTGGTGTCTGTTTATAGAGCAATCTTTTGACAGATGATATGACATACTGTTTTGTGTCTCTTTAAAGAGCAGTCTTTTGAGATAATGTGACATGTTCTATTGTGTGTTTACAGAGCAGTCATTTGTGAAGCGTGTGGAGTTTTACAGCCAGCTACACAGCATCGCCCCCAGCCACAGCCTAGACTCGTCCATGGGCCCCAGCTCCTTCCCTCCGCCGTCCTCAGAGCCATGCAAAACCAGTGCCCTCATCCTTGTTCTCCATGGAGGTAAATCCTCAACAGTCCTCACCATTATTCGACACCTTGCATGTGTAATTGGTGTAGTACATCCTCAAGAATCCTCATTATTTTTTGACATCTGGTACATGTAATTGGGGGTAGTAAATCCTCCACATTCCTCACCATGATTTGAAATGTTGAACATGTACCTGTACTGTATTTCATGTAAATTTAATCATTTTTTAAAGAGTCACATTCTAATTGATTCCTACAACTTAACTCTTTTTTTTTGTAAAGTAGCTGAAAGAAGATATTTACATGTACAGGCCTAACTTTGGGTGAAGTGCAGTAATTGTTCTAATCTATTTGAGATCTTAAAGGCTGAGATTGTCAACATTTTTAATATTCTGTTCACAGTTTAGGTTTCTTCCATGTTTCCTCCCTCTGTAATATCGTCGTAGAAGTGAAATATTCTTTCACTTCAGCATAAAACAAGAATCATATAAATAAATAAACCAAATGTCTGTTCGTGCAGTGTGCATTGTACAAGTAAGCCGGCCTGTGTGTGATTGCGTTTTGGGCAGTGTTAATGATATGTGTTGATTCATGTACTGTGGTATTCATTTTGTGTTCTGTGTGCAATACCTGGTTGTATGAGCACTTCAGATGTGGTGGTAGACAAGTCACTCGGTACAAAAAGGATCAGATTCAGTTCCTTCTGACTTGTGTTCTGTGATGTTTGCGATTTGCAGGTAGTGTGTTAGACCAAGGTCAAGAGCACACCTCTAAATACGCCGACTTCAACACCCTCAAGGCTACCATGGAGACGGCAATGAAGGCTCACTACCCTGCAGCCGTCGGTCACATAGCCTTCCGATTGGTTCCCTGCCCCCACATTTGTATGGATGTTCTCAGACTTCTCTTCAGGTAAAATTAACTTCCTTTATCACCCTGAAAATTTAATTTCCACTGTATAACAGTTATAGTGATAATTTCAGAAAAGCAATTTTTTTGTTTCGTATTAGTTGATTTTATGAACTAGAAATAGTTAATGCTTGGTGTAAATAATCGTGATTCAGGTGTGTGTATGTTTATATACAAACTATATTTTAGTGCATTTCAGTTTCATCTTTGTTACTTCTAGGCATATATACCTTTCATTCATTTATTCCAGAAATTGAATTTATGTAAATCATAAATAATTTTTAAGAACTTTGCATACCAGATAGTGGTTATTCTTGGCATTGGTTTACAATATGTTCCTGTATGTTCGCAAAAAGTCCTTCTGACTACAGAAAGAACTTAATCTCAGTTTTTATAATTTCTTGATTTCCTGATATTTTTCACAATCAGTGTTTTCATTTCTCTAGTCTCAGTCCGTACAATATCGATTTTGATCAACATGGCCGTGGAGCCAAAAGTTGCGAAGATGAAGTGACCTCCACACAAGAGTTTGTTCCCCTTGGTGCCATTGCCCTATTCGCTGCGTCCTGCACAGACTATCAAGAGAATGTCAACGCAGTCATCGCCAAAGCCAACAACATTTACGCTGATTTCCTCAAATCAGATGAAGGCCGGGGTTTCATGGGCCAGGTCAGTACATTGTTACCAGTATAGGCCTTGTCACATTAAATGAACAGACGACATTTTAAGCACAGTATTCATCATCTAAAAGACCATTTTTGCTGATTCCAAATAATGTCTTCATTATTGTTTTGGTATTTTTCCAGTCATTATTTAATAAATGGAAATAAAGGTTGAGGACTTATTTGACAATATTGAACAGACTGAAGCACTGCTAAACTAACATCCTCTGATTGCTATAAGTCTGTGCTTTATGTGAATATGTGTGTAGTACAACAACACTATCCTTATTTAATGAAATATAACGTTACAGAACATTTGACAGCAAAATAGGAATTCGTGACCTCACTATGCTTCTGCCTGTTCAGTCTGTCACCAAAAGTCCACTGTTGCACCTCAATCTTCTTTCCCATTTTAATCACTGTAGAAAAGAATGCCAAAAAAATAAAGAAGTCTATAGGGAGTGAGCACAAAATGGCCTTGTGGATGATATGTGCTATGTTTAAATGTGGTGTGTTGTTTTAAGTTAGAGTCAGGCTTGCGGCAAAGTGTGGTTTCATTATTTGAAATGAAAACACCTGAAAATAAGCTTCTGATTTGGGTACATGCAACATGTAGCTGTATTTACATGATTTGTCAAGGAAATTTTGAAGAGAAATCTCCAGAATTTGGCCACATTGTTGTAGTGTGGCATTAGGCCATTATCACTCATTTAAAAGATTTGCCCCATGCACGTGTTCTTTAAAAGAAAATTAGAGGAATAAATTTTATTGTCTACTGCCATGCATGGTTGAATGACGTTCTGCATGCAGAATATCACATTGTGGCCGTGACACCTGTTTGGTATTTGACACCTGTGTCTGCTCTCATGTTACAGGTCTGTGTCGTCGCTGATTCCACTGGGGCTTTACTGGCTTACGAATCATTATGCCGCTCAAATCCTCACTACAGCTACGGCAACAGTCATCACGGGAGCCACAGCAGCCTGACAGACGTAGACCGGGAGGAAATGGGCAGCGACGAACCCTTCTCGGCAGACTCCAAACATTTAAGCCAAAGTGATACTGACCTGACTTTTGAGCCGGAATCAGCCGCCCAGCACATGAAGTTCCGAAGTAAAAGCGAGATTGTCCCTCCGGATTCCAATGACCTGCACAGAGGACATTCGGTGAAGCGAGACTCAGTGCACCTTAGTGTGTCGTCGGCGTCAGCGCCTCACTCGCGGCGAACCAGCACAGGCAGCCAATCAGACAGCAGCCACGTCAAGTTTGATTTCGATGTCTCAGATGTGTTCATGTTCGGTTCGCCATTGGTTATTGTGCTGGCCTACAGAAGACTCTGCAACGGTGAAGACCGCCATAGTACGTGCTGATAACTACTCCCTTTGCTTTTATGTTTTTTCACTAATGTTTCATGGAAAATGCTTTACTGTAGTTCGAAGCCCATATTTCCAAAAGCAAAGTCACATTTAACTTCGTGGTCCGTTGTAGTAAGTGCTGAGAACTACTTTTTTTGGCTGAGCTTGCCTGTATGAAGTATGTAGCTTATGTCATACTTTGATCATTGGCATCTAATAAGAATTAAAGCTATGTTGAGGTAGATGTTAAGGGTGATATATCCATCATGTCCCAGTGAGGCCCTAATTCTCTCGATTTTGGGGACATCTTGTGTGCACTTTTTACCCAGTACACATGTAAATTGTAACAGAAATACAGACTTTGTTTCATATGGTTAGTCCGTTTATTGGACAACATGTTGATATCTGTATATTTCTAAAACACCTGGAGTAAAAGTGTAATGTCTTGCTTTGAGCACTCCTTACACATGTATCTGTCCTAAAAGATAAGGGTACTGGATGTCTTGGACTTAGGTTTTGCATGCACGTTATGCACAATAACACAAGGGGATGTTCCGTGGTAGTGGCTCTGTATTCATATTATAGACCATGAATGACAATATTCATGATTTTCACATCTGTTTTGTATATTGGAGTCCATGTGGCAGTAAACGTTCAAATGTTTCATACACTGAGCGGAAATCATGGATATATGCAAATTCACGCAGCAGTACACGTCTGAATACTTTATACAGTGAGCGGAAATTTTGGATATATACAAATTCACTTACAGATACACACTTTGGCAACTGTGCTACCAACTTGTTTCATTGAAAATGTTGGACTAGTTCAAAAGCCATTTCCAGAAATAGAGTTTATAGCTTTTGGGGTCAGTGTTTTAAAAATGACATCTACTTAAAAATGTACACTGTCCTAAATTTTCATAGATTGCCACAAACCAGTGATTTAAGTCATGTGAATGTGTCCTGTATTAATGTTGCCAGAATGCGTTGTCCTGTCAGCGCTATCTCCCCTTATTGGTTTGTCCTGTCAGAGCTATCTCCCCTTATTGGTTTGTCCTTGGAGGATGTCATATTGAGAAAACTGTAGTCATAAGTTTGGTATATTAACATGGATTATGCATATATTTTCAGTGGATAAAGTGGATAGTAACTTTTGTAATTCTTTTTCAAAATAATTTTCAGGATATTGCAGACACCGACCGGTAATGATGATTAATTATACTTTCCAGGGTTGTAGTACTTTATATGTGAATTGGCAGATTAGTTGTTTGACAAGCTTTTCTCACATTGTCCTGTATTTATATCAGACAGCCGTTACCATATACATTTTGCAAGGGTATCTTATTGTGTTTCTTGGGAGATTTTTATCTCTTAAAAAGCAAATGTGTATATGTACGTGTAGGTTTATACAAATAACTTTGGCCTGATCAGTTAAAAGTACGGGCTGATGCCGTACTCAAGAATATTTCACTTACACAATGGTGACCAGCGTCGTGGGGCAGAGCCGAGGGGAAACCCATAACCATCAGCTGGTTGACCTTCCTACGTTCAGCAGGAAAGGAAGCCAGCATGAGCAGCAGCTGCATTGGCGAGAGGCTCCTGGGTCATTACGCTGCACTACAGCCTTAACCCCCCCCCCTCCCAGACCAAGGAATTTATTATGAATTTGGGAGGGTATCTCATGTTGCGTCATATGTGATTCTTTCATTTTTGGAAGTTTTTACATTTACATTTACGTCATCTGATCAATTGGTCTTTCCAGGTGCACCGCTACGGCCAGCTTGTCATCAGATATACAACCTGTTCCACTCTCGGGACCCCCTGGCCGCACGGCTGGAGCCCCTCCTCCACGAGAAGTTCAAGTATTTGTCTGCTGTCAAGGTGCCACGCTATAATAAGTTCCCCCTTGGGGACGGAGAACCCATCCATGTAGGTAAGGAACAAACGAATGAGTCCCGGTGATTTTATACCTACATGTGACAGACTTATCTTCACAGGAATTGAAGGTCAGGCAGTCCGTATCATCTTTTTACCAGTTTTTAATCAATACTAGTAGGGAGTTTCCAGTGTGAACTCTTTCATTGCCAGAGGTAAGAAAAGACTTACTGTATCATGTTACCAGTTTATGATTACGTTTACTACAACTTGGGCGTCTAAGAAAAGTGTCACAAAAAGTTATTTAGACTTAAGAGAGATGGTGGAGAAAATTTAGGAGCTGGAAGTTTTTAAAATTACGCGTAAGATGCTTCTGAATGAAGCACAGGTTCTTTATAGTTTCACTGAAAGAGTGTTCCAAAAGAATTGCATCATAGTCCACACAGAATGGCTACGTTTCGTACTAGTTGACGGAGAGCAGTCAAATGTCAGGTTCAGGTGTTTTAGTAGCTGTCCAACCTTTTTGGTAAACTTAACTTAGAACATGTCTTTCACTTTAAACTGATATTTTACATTTCTTCAGAGAATACAGAAATAAAATTTTCCTGTCCTTTTCACTTTGCCTGGTGTCATGTCAAGCACAAACAGATGTCTTCACCAATTGCTGATGTGTATCTACAAGTGGCGCTGCTCTCTCAAACGCACTTGATGTCATCTCAGCGTAAATGCCCTGCTCAACATGATATCTGCCTGATTTGATGTCACATAAGGCATATTATCACGTCACACCAGGAAAGAAGGACGCCCAAAGATTTTGTTTTTTGAGGAATCTTCAGTTGTAGATCAATGTGAACCAAAATATTAGCTTTATCCAATAGGATTACCTTCATATCATTTTAATATTTGTACCCAATTTCTTTTGTGACGATGGAAGGCAGCAGGGGAGCTTCTGTGTTATTATGATATTGCTGAAATGCACATTTCACACAAGCTACATATATACAAACTATGAATTCCGCTATTGATGTAACAAACATACTAAGCACAAGTTATCAATTTTGCTAATGAAAGAAAAGAAAATGCAGTTTATACAGGTTTAATCACCTGAAATTGCGTAAAACTTGTCTATGCCTGTCTGAAGAAATGTGAGCTTCCGGAGCCCAGGTGGCCCCTGGACCCTCGCCTATAGGCCTGAGACAGTGGTTCAGCCACTCTAGATCCCCTTTGCCCTTGATTCCCTTTCTCTTTGATCCCTCAGTTCAAAATGCTCCTCCTAAGTTTGGCCATAGGTCCAGACAAACGGTTACGAGGACACAGTATGCCCAGCATAACAATGAATATGTAGATGATACTGTGCAGGTACATGTAAATCAGGCCTATGTAAATCATTGCGGCTGCCGGTTCATCTGATTTTGTGAATAGGCCAACTGAAATTTGTATAGCCCAAAACTGCGCTAGTTCTGATATGTTTCAACAAATCCATGGTCTCGTTGAATAGGAACCTTCATGGATTTAATGTCTGTTTACTCCCTATATTTATCTGTATTTATATTTGCCCTATTTTTTGTCAATTTCTTCCCTATTTTTAGCTCTGTAGGTTGCTGTGTTGTCACCGGTAGTCCTGTAGAAATGTAAAGGGACATAATTGAGAATAGAAGTTTATGCACATGTATCTTGCTTGTACATTAACATTTAATTTGTTTTGCACAAAGTGCGTCATGATGTTATTGAATAGGAAATATTCATCGAATTAACCTCCATTTACTCCCTATATTTATCCTACATGTGCCCTATTTTTGTGAGTTTTCCCCCTATTATCAGCCCTATATTTTGATAGAGGAGCACTGGGAGGCTTGCGTTATGCGACATATACTTCTGTCTGCATGATCATGTACTTAGAAGACATGAAACAGATTTCAGTGGACACTTGGAAACAGTTTTATATACATAACAGTTTTATATACATAACATTTAAAATTCTGCTAGTTAGAACAGTATAATCCTAATTTAATTCACATGGAAGTTTAAGTATCTGGATTAACTTTTTATTTACTTATGTGTTTGATTGTTATTAAATGCCCTACTTGGGGGTTATTCTAGTTAGTTATTGGAAATTTGAGTTTTACACAAATTTCGTGTTGAATTTTCAGGAAATAAATTGAGTTTTTGATACATTAAAAATGAAAAAATAATGTAAGAGTTTTTTGATTTGTTCAAATTGAGTTTCTAAAAAGAAGTTGGATAGAAAAACCCTTGCACACTCAAGAATTTTCCTGAACTTCTTAAGACGCTTTTACACAATGTGAATCTAGGCAATGTTAACTTGATCTCGGATTGTAGATAATAACATAATATGTATACATCGGGTTAAGGTTTGCTCAGTTTTCTAGTTGAGGAAGGAACTAGCAAAATTAATATCTCGGGAAAAGGATTTATGTCCATGACCTTAATAGCAACATTTTTGTCCTGCTCTGAAGTTTTTGAAATTTAAACTTCTTATCCCTAACCCTGAAACAACTCTTAAAAAGTTTTTATGTGAAAGCAAAATGTAAAAATTTAACTACTGTTTTTGTTATAGTTGAAGCCATCCAGAGCCATAGTGAGTTGTTTGGGGATAATCGTCGTCACTCGAACTCGCCGTCAACACCATCATGTCTTCAGCGTCAAAACTCCACCTCCAGCATCATCAGTCAGGTGTCCGGCCTAGGAGATGTTCTTGTGACAAACATCACCAATGGTAAGCTTAGACATGTTGTGTCTTCTTGATGCACATGTCTAACATGACCATTTGTAAGCTTAGATGTGCTTATGTCTAGTGTCACTGTCCAATGGTTTAGATGCTCTCACTAACATCTAACATCACCAATGCTAAGTTTAGATGCTCACTTGTCTAACATCACAAATGGTAAGATTTATATAGATACTTTCATGCCTAACATCACAGATGGTAAGCTAAGATGTTCTCGTGGGCTAACATCACCAATGGTAAGCTAAGATGCTCGCATGTCTAACATCACCAGTGGCAATTGTGAGCTTAGATGTTCTTGTGACGAACATCGCAGATGGTAAGCTCGACATGGGGCCTGTTCTTGTCACTTTTGTTTGTCTATCATCACATATCATAAGCTTAGATGTTTTCATGTCTGACATCGCCAATGGCCAGCTTAAATGTTCTCGTGTGTAAGCTTGCCAATGGTGAGCTTAGGTGTTCTCATGTCTGACATCGCCAGTGGCCAGCTTAAATGTTCTCGTGTGTAAGCTTGCCAATGGTGAGCTTAGGTGTTCTCGTGTCTGACATCGCCAGTGGCCAGCTTAAATGTTCTCGTGCGTAAGCTTGCCAATGGTGAGCTTAGGTGTTCTCGTGTCTGACATCGCCAGTGGCCAGCTTAAATGTTCTCGTGTGTAAGCTTGCCAATGGTGAGCTTAGGTGTTCTCGTGTCTGACATCGCCAGTGGCCAGCTTAAATGTTCTCGTGTGTAAGCTTGCCAATGGTGAGCTTAGGTGTTCTCGTGTCTGACATCACCAATGGTAAACTTGTGACGTTCATATGTCTACAGTGGTGAGCTTATGTGATCACAAATGGGAAGCTAGATTTTCATGGATGCAGAACCTGCAGAAACACAACTAAACTTCACTCAGTTAGGAGTCGTACCTGAGGCAACTTTTGGTGGAATCTGAACTATTAATCATTTTCAGTAAACGGCCAAGACCATCGGGCCGTTGACTCATTATATGAAGTGTTTGAATCTTGCTCTTGCTGTTTGCAGCCATGGTTTAAAATCAGATAGTTTGTCAGGTATCTGATGAAGACTGATGGCTCAACATGGTTTAAAATCAGATAATTTGTCAGGTATCTGCTGAAGGCTGATGGCTCAGCATGGTTTGTCAGGTATCTGCTGAAGGCTGATGGCTCAGCATGGTTTTCACCACCCCTAAGCACTGAGATATATATGCCAGGGAAAAATTTGTGGGTGTTTGCGCAGTGTTAATTGCCAATTATATGTGCAAACTGGCCTGAAGTTGTGTACTGTGACTTTGTTTTTTCACATTTCGATCAATTTTATCAGTCGTCTGCCCTTGCACATATTTCTCAACTTTGTACAGAGCATATCTCGGCAAATGTTAGGCATGGGATTCTCAAACTCACACAAAGTTTGCAAAGTGATCCAACTTGTGAACTGTCATTTTTTTTTTTTTCTTCACATTTCGGTCTGTATTAGAAGTTGTCTGCCCATGTGCATATTGCTCAGATTTGTGCACAGACCCAGTTCCTCCCTTGACTTTGTGTTCACCAACGCAAATAGATTAACCTCACAATGATATTTTTCTCGCCACACATTTGTCCGTGTCGTTATTGAATCCCTGCCTCTGTGAAGTCCTTTGTTTCCTTTCATTTGTATCTTATGCATGCTGTGCATTTGCACACAAGTGCACTCAGTCTTTTAAAAATATATTAATACTGTGCAATGTTCTACTAGTAATACTAATACTATCTCTGATTGCTTTCTTATTTATTTATTTATTTGATTGGTGTTCTACGCTGTACTCAGGAACTCACTTATACGACAGTGACCAGCGTTCTGGTGAGACGAAACCGTGCAGAGCTTGGAAGCGGGGGTTGTCTGGTTTGGGGGGACGGGGAGTTTTTGACCCACAACCATCCACAGGTTGCTGGCAGACCTCACCACGTCATCTTTTGGCCATGTAACGTGCTGCAGGCTGAGTCATCGTACTCTCTTCTGTTGCAGTGACAAGCCGCTGGTGGGGCTCCAAACGGCTGGACTATGTCTTATACTGCCCTGATGCCCTCCATTCCTTCCCTACCAATGCCCTCCCACATCTGTTCCATTCCAGCTTCTGGGAGTCCATGGATGTCGCTGCCTTTATACTCAGACAGGTAAGGTGTCAATCCACTCCAGTTTCTGCGAGTTTATGGATGTGACTGTATTTATAGCATAATTCAAAGCCAACCTTGATCAGGGAAATTATAAGTTATCCATGTGTTCAGAAGGGTATATGGGGATTTAAACCCTGGATTAAAATTTCACACCCCTGGTTTACATCCCCATATACCCTTCTCTATGCGTGCATAATGATTTTGTCCCTGCAATATTTATCAAACAGAAAACCACTCTTGCGTTTGTAAAGATGAGCTGCGAAAAACTCTGCAAGTCATTTTCACTGCAGACACACAGCCTTGATACGGAAACAATGATGTGTTGTGGAATGTAATGTCATAAAGGCACGCTACCTGTATGAAGCTGTTTGTTTTTTTCATTCCACAGTGAACCTAAAAATGTAACAGTCAATGCTTGTGATTAAATTCAAACACAAGTGCAGACTGTTTGGTTCCGCAGCATGTTCAACAAAGCCTTTATTTGTAATATAAGGGGGAGTTTATTTTGTAGAAAGGAGGCTGTGCTAGAATACAAATTTTATCATTTAAACTCACAATGCGAAACCAACAGTGTTCTCTCGTGACGTAACAAGCGCAGTCAGCCATCAGCTGAAAGTTTCGTTGGCCGCAGGCTAAGAGTTTGAACATCTGCAGTGTTGTACAGAAAATTATGAGACACAGTTGTTGAAAGTTGAGTGAGACATGAATCCAGATGATGCGAAATCAGTGGAAATTACTTGCTGTGCAGCTGTCTGAAAGAGGAGAGGCATAATTGCTGTGTGTTCAACAGAAGAAGACAAATTTTTTTTGATTTGGAACAGTGATGGAACACTGCTGGGGGATGTGGCTGTCAGTGATGCGCAGGGGTGTCACCATGTGAAGCAAAATATGACACTGGAAAATGCTAATGGCCTTCTGCTTTGTGAAGCATTCCGTAATATAACTTGGCATGGAAATTTCACTTTTTCAGCTGCTCATACACATTATGTGTTGCTACTGGCACGCAGACATGCCATTGGACTGTGTATAGGCTTTAGCAGAATACACTCGTAGTTTCAGTACATTGGCCTTTTAGCTTTCCACCGATGATGTCCGTGAAAAACCCCCAAAATAGTACCGTTGTACGGTTGTTGTAGTGATGAACATACTCTGCACTGTCTTCATCTGTGCAGACCTTGAAAGAAATAGATGAAATTCGAGTCCAAGACAGATAAAAATGGATCGAGAGATCAGACCAGAGAGTAAATCACAGTAGCACAGATCGCTTGAATTCAGGTAGTAAATGATTTTACGTCACAAGATTGAATAAAACCCTCTTGTTGAACAAGACAGCCATGCTGTTACTGATTTTTTTTTCGCCCAGTAACTGAAAACAAAAGGCTGACCTGACATATTCAGTGTTGTTATCATACCAATTCACACAAATCTGCGTAAACTTTTGCAGTTTGTCATTCATATGAAGGATTAAAATATGCTATTGTTACTGGTCTTTCAGACATTTTAAAAAACGAATAGGGCAATGTGACCATGAAAGTTTATTACAAATGTTGAAATACTGCACGGTCTGATTTCCTCTACCCATAAAACTTCATCATTATATAAGTGAATAATGCTTGAGCATAGTGTTGTTACACAACAATTAAATGAAAAATGAAATAAAGTTTCACTTGAGCAAGAAGTAAAATACATGATTATGTGTACAACCTAAATGCAAGCCAAAGTTCAACATTTTTTTTTCAGTTTTTCATTATTTTGTTTTTTTTCTTTTCAGATTGTCCGAGTTGAAACTTTTTCGGAGTTTGGTTTCAAAGACGGAATGAAGGAAGGTGCTACGGCTTTCTCCCCATCTCAACCCCGTGAGAAGTGGTTGCGCAGAAGGACAACAATAAAGGTCAAGGTAAGGCCACAGTTGTGATGCAGCCATGTTACAGATCATGACCTTGGACTACATTTTACAAGTGTAATTATTATTAATTTTTCCCTCCACCACAAATAATCAGGCTTCAAGGTATTTAAACCTACACACAGCATCAATTATAAAAATATTATGAAGAATCAATCATACATGTACCTTCACTATTTTTTTTTTTTCAAGGTCAATGTAAATGCAGTCAGATGTTTTGATTGTATGGTGGATTTCATGGACCATTGTGAACAGGCTGAAGAACAGTCACGTCACTCGTTCCGTTCACTTGTAGCTGCTAGTCTGCCTCTGGCTGATATGTTTCCATGTTAGATACAGATGTAGGTTTTGTTAGATACAGATGTAGGTTTTGTTAGATACAGATGTAGGTTTAGTATTACATGTGGATTGATGTAGAACGTAAACTTATAACACTCGGAGGCTGTTTAGCAGCTAAAAGAAATGTGTGACGTCACTTTTGTTCAGCCTGTTCAGATTGGTCCATGAAGTCCGCCATGCAAGGAAAACATTTGACGACATTTAATATGGTCGAAAAAAATCTAAAAAAAAAAAATCAGGGAAGGTATTTTCAGATGCTGTTTTTATGCTCTTTTCACTTATCACAACATTATTAGTGAGTGGTCTTTCACTTTAAAGACAGACTCAGTGTGCTGTGTGGTTATTGTTTAATCTCAGCAGAATGACTAGTTCATGAATTTCCTGATCAGGAAGCCATAGGTACAATATAATACAAGTAAAGTATGTTCAGCAGCTTGTCTGTGATATCTTTCGTGTACACTATTAAAATGTGCTGTGCATTTGAAAAGTGATCTTGCTGGTCACACACTTAATGTGTGATCATCTGCCAACTGTCACATTATCGTGGCTGCTGTGGTTTTATTTGCTGTGTTGTAGCCGTTTACCTTGTACATTTATTGTTTGATGCTCCTGTTGGTAGAACTTGACCCCTAATCACCGTGCTAATGATGTGATAGTTCTTGAAGACACAGAACAGCAACTCCATGCCAAGTTCATGTATGGCCCCCTGGATATGACAGCATTGACGGGAGAAAAGGTGAGCCTATGGAGTACACACAGGTGCTAACATATCGAACCTAGGTGTTGAAACTGACATTCGTATACCAGCCGTCAACCAAAATGTCCGTTCCAGGTCAATAATCACAAGACAAGTTTCCAAAACAGCAAATAACGCAAAGAACTAAGAATGTGTTTGAAATAAAAAAAAATAGGAGGGATTTGTGGTAGAGATCTGTCCATTCATAAAACTGGAATATTCATAATAAAGTGGGCGGCATCATAGAACATTGTCCATGAGGACATCAGTAATTATAGACAGATAGCTGTTTATTGTGTTGGACCAATTGGTCCATGAGCATATAGGTTTGCAACATACTTAGGTATACAACAGTATGGCAGACAGTATAGTCGGAAAGGAAGAAGGGGACAAAACCATTATGAACGAAGAGAAGAAGTAGAAGGTATTCGGGGAGTGCAAGCCTCTGCCTGGGTAATACATATGCCTGGGTAATACATATGCCTAGGTGATACATACATGTACAAATTTATTCCACCACCACAGACAACAGGATAATCCTCTACAGTGATATTAATGAAGAGTCCTTTAAAAAATTTCCGGATATCATCAGTGACAATTCTAATCGCAATTTAACTGACAACCGAAGTGTATTAGATTCATCCTTAGCCCAAGGTTAATTTATACACAGAAATTACAGTTTTTGTAATTTTGGCAAAAAAACGTAACCTTCTTTGGCAGTGGTGGTTAGGGAGTGGGGGGGGGTTGATGTGTGGATGTGCTCTATAACTGATTGGCCAGCATGCTAAAGCGGCACATTGGTTCATATGCCTCTTATCAGTGGAGTTGCTGTGAGTTCAAGGCCAGCTGATGCTTGATTCCTCTGTGGCTGTATGTGGGAGGCCTGCCAACAACGTGTTGTGAATGTGGGTTCCTCTGGGTTATGTCCAGATTGCTCCCACCATAATGCTGGTTGTTGTCTTCTTTACAGTGACATATTCTGGAGCATGGTGTAAAACACCAATCAGTAACAATAGTGAAGAATCGTTTTGAAAAATTCATGGATCAAGATCACAGTCTGAATTGCAACCAGACTTCATTGGATTGATACCGTAGCCCAAGGGTAACCTGTGCACAAAGTTTCAATTCCAGTTTTGTGCGTAATTTTTTCGATGTTGCTGATAACACGACTGACAGACAGATAGATAGATCTTAACAGTGCTGACAAAACATAACTTCCTGTTACAGAGGTAATACAAGCCTGCAGGTAGGTGCCTGGCATTTTTGAAAACACAATTATTTGATGAAAGTGGCATGACCCAAGGGGCCTTTGTCCTGTAATATGTAACACGGACAACATGGTCATACCGTTTTGTCCAGAGGGGTGCTATAAAAATGTCGGGCACACATTTGCATTCTTGTAATAACTAAACTGTTATTTAATTGCTGACTGACGCTGGGTTGTCAGGTGGATGTTCACATCATGAACCAGCCTCCGTCCGGGGAGTGGGTGTATTACGGGATGGCCATCACGGACAGCCACGGCCGGCTGACCTTCACTGTACCCAGTGAGAAACGACTCAGCCAGGGAATGTACCCTGTCAAGATGATCGTCAGGTAAGCTGACCAGATGTCGTACTTTGATCAGTAAACACCTTTTGGATAGGTTTTGATCCAGCTTGCAGTTTTGCATATTTGGCGTGGTTAGAGGGGGATATGTACCCTGAATTTAATTGCATGTGCACGAATCAGACTTTCTTTACACTTTAATTAATTCTTTAATTTGCGGCTGAAATTTATTTAATTGAAATAATATAAGATATATTGCTTATTTAAAATTGTATCAGTTGTTTAATTTAAACACAAGGAGTGTATGTTTGTATATATTGGCCTGAATGAGTGTTATACCATGTTTACTAAATAAAGCTAATGAAAATAATGCGCCGTGCTGCAAGGAGACACTCGAGAAGTTTTTGTGTTGAAGGAGATACTAAAATTACGTACTGATCCTCTGTTTGTAGAGGTGATCACACCTACACAGACTTCTTCCTGACGGTGTTGCCCCCAAAGACAGAGACTGTTGTGTTCAGCATTGACGGCTCCTTCACTGCTAGCGTCTCCATCATGGGCAAAGATCCCAAAGTCAGAGCAGGTGCCGTCGATGTTGTAAGGTGGGTCATAAGTAATCTGTCACCTTTTTATATATACACGTCTGCTTGGTAGGCATTTTGTAATCAGGAGACCCAGATCTGGTTTGTTCAGGTTCAAACATGTCAAGGGCTCTAAACGCGACAGTCTTTGAACATTGGTGGACAGTTTTATATTTATAGCTATCAGAACATGTCAAACAGGCCAGACACTGCAGTGTCTTGACTCAATGGTTCATCAGTGGAGTATCAACCGCTGACCATCTATGCGTATATTATACACCAGTGTGAAGGAAAATTATCAAGGAACACGGCCATCTTAGTGTTATGTGAAAAGGATGTCTGGTTTTGGAGATTACCACAGCAATGAAGCGGTCGCCAGTGATCTGCTACATCTACTGGGCTTTTCGGTCTGATGCCTGTATGCAATTATGAACACCTGTAGGTGATAGAAGGAAGGGAATGCCCCAGTGATGAAGCGGTCGCCAGTGATCTGCTACATCTACTGGGCTTTTCGGTCTGATGCCTGTATGCAATTATGAACACCTGTAGGTGATAGAAGGAAGGGAATACCCCAGTGATGAAGCGGTTGCCAGTGATCTGCTACATCTACTGGGCTTTTCGGTCTGATGCCTGTATGCAATTATGAATACCTGTAGGTGATGGAAGGGAATACCCCAGTGATGAAGCGGTCGCCAGTGATCTGCTTCATCTACTGGGCTTTTCGGTCTGATGCCTGTATGCAATTATGAACACCTGTAGGTGATAGAAGGAAGGGAATACCCCAGTGATGAAGCGGTCGCCAGTGATCTGCTACATCTACTGGGCTTTTCGGTCTGATGCCTGTATGCAATTATGAACACCTGTAGGTGATAGAAGGAAGGGAATACCCCAGTGATGAAGCGGTTGCCAGTGATCTGCTACATTTACTTGGCTTTTCGGTCTGATGCCTGTATGCAATTATGAATACCTGTAGGTGATAGAAGGAAGGGAATACCCCAGTGATGAAGCGGTCGCCAGTGATCTGCTTCATCTACTGGGCTTTTCGGTCTGATGCCTGTATGCAATTATGAACACCTGTAGGTGATAGAAGGAAGGGAATACCCCAGTGATGAAGCGGTCGCCAGTGATCTGCTTCATCTACTGGGCTTTTCGGTCTGATGCCTGTATGCAATTATGAACACCTGTAGGTGATAGAAGGAAGGGAATACCCCAGTGATGAAGCGGTCGCCAGTGATCTGCTTCATCTACTGGGCTTTTCGGTCTGATGCCTGTATGCAATTATGAATACCTGTAGGTGATAGAAGGAAGGGAATACCCCAGTGATGAAGTGGTTGCCAGTGATCTGCTACATTTACTGGGCTTTTTAATCTGATGCCTGCAGGCAATTATGAATACCTGCCACAATATTAAATATGCACACAGACGCAAATCGTGTCGGGCTATCTAGATCGCAACCAAACTGTATCGAATTGATCCTAAGGCTTACCTGTGCACGTAGTTTCTCGCAGTTTTGTGCCCGGTTCTGTTTCCAGCTGACATGCCGACTGCCGTTGTATGAGCGAAATATTCTTGAATACCACGTAATATACCGATGAAGTAAATGAATGATTAGCCTGATACATTGTGTGTGTGTGTGTTTGTTCAGACACTGGCAGGAGCTGGGGTACCTGATCCTCTATGTGACAGCCAGGCCTGACATGCAGCACAAGAAGGTCATCACCTGGATGGCTCAGCACAACTTTCCTCACGGCATGGTCGCCTTCATGGACGGACTGTGCAAAGATCCCCTTCGGCAGAAGCTCAACTATCTCAAGAGCCTGCAGGCCGAGGTGAGGATGTCCATGTGTAGACTGTAATACTAAATATTGCTTGTCAAAATAATACCTGTCAAATCCTAGGCATCAAAACCAACATTCGCATACCAGCTGTCGACCAAAATGGGCATTCCGGGTCAAGAATCACAAGACCAGTTTCCATAAATGGCAAATCACAGACCACCAAAGGACTAAGAAAATATGAAAATATTAAAATGGAGACGGATTCATGCAAAGAGAAACAGTCAGCAGTTTTAAATACTGACAGAAAGACGCAATGGCGTGTGAATTCCAAATTGTGCATCATTTTAGTATATATGGTGTTGATAATCAGATTTTCAGAAATTTTTCAGAAACAAAAACTTTATAGTCTGTGAAGGGAAATGGTGTGATGAATACAGCTGTATATGTTGTTATTTCAGTACTGTGGTGCAATGGCCGAAGGAAACAAGTGATATTCAAATTTTTTGGTGAACAGCATTTTTATTTGACTCTGGAAAGCACATTGGGGCTGATATCAACAGTATTTCATTAAAGCCTCTATATGTACTTGGCTGGAAGGGAGATAACTGGAAGAGTGTGGCAAAATATTCCAGTCCATGTCAGGACAGCCTTCATATATACAAGAAAGAAGGAAGCAAAGAGAGAAAAGAAATAACGAAATACTCAGTTTTGTTTATTTTCACTAGGCTGGTGTGGAGTTAAAGGCCGCTTATGGGTCGAGTAAGGACATAGCTGTGTACAAAGAGTTGGGCCTATCACCTCAGCAGATTTACATCGTGGGCAAGGCTTCCAAGAAACAGCACACTCAAGCTCAGGTGAGTGCAGGCAACGTGTCAGCATGCAGCAGAAAGCAGGCTCTGTGCCAGATACTCTTGACGTCAAGAAAGCGTGGCTTCTGAACACTATGCCAGAGAGCTCCCTACGAATGTTGTGTAGTAAGGTGGGGATCCAGTCATGGCTGAGTTGCTATCATGCTTGTCTTTCAATTCCTGGGACACTAAATGTGTGTTTAAAGCCAGCCTTGGAAGAGAAAGTTGTGCACATGCCCTGTACACAAGTTGAAGTCACACACCCTAAATGATCTAAAATTTCATGCATGACAAAGTTGCTTATTTTCACTGATTCCTGGAGTTCTATTGATTTTAGATAGGCATTTTGAAGTTTGGAGGTTAGGGTGATATCCTACAAACAAAATGTAGGTTTGAACTCCAGAAGTAGTATTTTCTAACATTTGCCTCTAAAAATGCCCTCTTTTGGGCAAAATTGTAGGTCCTTCATGATATGCTTTATAATGAATTGATGCACTTGTATTTAAGTGACAGTATTTTCTGGGTTTTGCCTCAGTTTTGAAGTGGCATGGGCACATTTTTGTACTTGGATACACCGTATATGTACATGATAACAATCAAGTGAATCACTTCCCGTTCTTGGTGGAATAGGAATGCCTGTATAAAACATTGTCTGTTTCTTGTGTTTAGGTGCTTACTGATGGTTACGCTGCCCATCTTAACATCCTCACCACCCCAGGAGGGTCGCGCCCGGCCGTGGGAAACGCTCGTCTCTTCATCCGTAAAAGCTGCTTCAGCTTGCCCACCCAGTCTGACGGCAAGCGCATGGCACGCAGGACTGCATCTCTACCCCACAAGAGCCGAAAGCAAGGGACTTCATCCATTACGGTCCCAGACAACATTGATCAGCCAATCACCATCGCTGTCTCAGATACCGGCAACACTGTTTTAGAAACCAACCAGTCATTGGTGGGCAAAGCCGTGCGGGCCAGAGGGACTTCCCCTAGACCCAAAATACCCACATTTTCTCGTGACTCGGCTGTATAGGGAGGTGTCTGTCGTTTACATGTGTAATTATTCAAGTAATGATAATTGTAATTATTCAAGTAATGGTATATACATACAAATAATACACGACGTTATCGTCTCTGTTTTGTGCATTCCTCATGCGAAAAGTCCATTTCCTACATTACAGTGTCCAAGCGTATGAGTCTACAACACTGGAATATTGTCACTGATGTGTCAAGCGTATGAACATATTTGTCCTAACACCTAGACTGGAAGCCTTAAGTCAGCTGCGGTAAAATGGAGCAGCTTTTTGGCAGAACTCACGTCTGGGTTAAACCATTCCAAAAAAAAAATCACAAAAACATCATGAGCAGTTTATTTAATAGGCAGGTTTACGTGTGAACTAAAACAGATAGTACATACCTAGTACATCTATGTTTTGTTTTGTTTTTTTGACACAACATTTGTTCCAAATTGTTTCCTCTTTGTTTCTTCACCTTTATTTGTCTTCTTTGCTGAATCTGTATTCAGATTTACAGACTTACAGAATCTATGTGTTAAATGTTCGTGTGCGTGTATATTTTTGTTTGTTTTAAAAGTACAGTGTACCTTTGACAAGGATGTATAATCAGGTACTTTCTTTATTTTATTATGACTTATTACCTTTGATGACTTTTGGAATTATGTTCATACCTAAAAGTTTGACCCATCATAGTAAGCATGCACCTTGGACTGATATGTGTATTTTGCGTAATTCACACAATAACGTGTTTGTGTATGTGTAAACACTACGGGGTTGTACATATGACTGCTCATACATGTACACGTAGCTTTTACACACGTTTATTTAGTGTCTAGGCCATTCTGACTTGATTCCTTGTTTCCCATCACAGCCCGCCACATCATTTTAACCCCTGCATCAGAACTCGTGTTTTGGAAAAATTGTTATAGATGATGAGATTTTTCACAAAATTCAGCTGAATAATGATGATGGAAAATGAAACTTGTTCTGATACCCACGCCAGTTTTCCTAAGTATTAGGACTGAGAAACCAAGGATCAAGTTTTGTAGGCCTAACATGTTTTTACTAGAAGCAGTTGTGTATGTCTCTTTACAGAATTCTACGTTGTCTCAATCATTGTACATGATGTCTATGGTTATATGTCTATGTACATGATTTTGTATAGAATGTTAACTTAAATGAAATTTAAAAGATATTGCATTTTGCGCATTTTTTGCCTTTGTCTGTATTATGGAATGGATAGTTTTTGTACTGTGAGAATTGAGCATTTTTTGAAAACGAAATCAAACAGAACTGGCTGACATGTGCCAAACATTTTACAGGAATAAGCTTTATACTGTCTGTGTGTTTGAACTGTTTGTGATACGTATTATATACGTGTATGTTCTGTGTCAGTTTCCCCTAGAGGATGAAAATGCTGCATTGGGTCTAATGAAAATCGCATTTCACAGTGTTAAGTGATGCTTTCATCAAATAATATTGCGATTTACTGGCGTAGTTGCAGTATCCAGTGGATGCCAGCCGTTTGCAATATAGTGTGACTCACACAAGAATTACCTCCCCTGAACTGACTGAATATCTGTCTGCCATGTCTGCTGATCACTTGAAAGTATAACGGGAATTTTTTTTCCTCTCATTTTGGTTATGATGACATACATGTTTTGTGGAAAAACGTTAGTCCATCTGATTGTGCAATGTATTTATCATCAACTGACAGAATTGGCTAAAGTTGTTATATGGAGAAACAAAACACTTGAAACCTCTGCAGGCTTTCATTTACATGCCACTGCCATGTTCAGTTACAGGTAGTCAAAGCTGAGGCCTTGTTTATTTGTTTCATTTAAATGTGAAGAATATGTGTTTGCTTTCTAATAGGGCGAATCCACCTTGTAAAGAACAATTTTGTAGTAGAAGCTCATTTGTATGTTTGGTTAACTGAGAGCTCTTACCAGCTGCCACAAAATCACATCTTTCAGCCGCTTTGATTTGCAGGAGCCCCTCACTATGTCTCGTCCAAACCTGAGAGAGCTAATTGTGAGACTTTCTAAATCCAGTCTGGACTGTTGTGGATGATGGGATGGCAGGCATGCATCTTTTGTGTTCCATTTTTATACATATGAGAGATTTTCTTTCCACCAACTATATATAGACAAGTGAAATGAAACGTTTTGATTGGGTATACATGCACTGCTTGCTGTTTTAGTACCTGAAAGTATATGTTAGGGCTGATCCAAGATATAAACGTTCTGTTTTAGTATATGATGTTATGCGTTGAAATGGATCTGAGATATATGCATGACCTTCTGTACTTTCTTGGTACACTGTGTTAAACTAGATCTGAGATATGAACTGCTGTTTAGTACATTATGTTTCAATGTACAGGGCTCTGAGATTTAGCCAACTATTTTAGTAAACTGAAACATATGCTTTACTGGATCTGAGATACAAACTGGCTATTTTTACCCACTAAATGTACAATGTATGGTACACTGAAATCATGACACTATTTCCTACTGAAGTGTTGCTCAGGCTTCAATAATGATACGGCCAAAGTTGGTATGATTTAGTTCAGTGTGACGCATCACTGAACTGTTAGGTCTGTGACACTTGATCAGTTTTTTCACTCCATAATATTTTGGAAAATTGGAGTGGAACAATTTTCACTTTTCATTATCTTTATTTGGCTAGATTTTATGATAATCTCATGTTTATAGAGAGTTTCTGGGAAAAAATGAAAATCTGAGTTCTCATGCAGCGGTAGAGTGGGAAAACAACGTCGTGGGCGTTGACGGAAAACAAGGGATTAAGTGTGTTTTGTTTGTAGGCGTTTGTCTGTCTTGCAGATAAAGATTTTGTTCATTATCGTGTTGCTGTAAATTTGCTCCTGAATCCAGTTTAACATAATTTGCTAATTCTTGCCGGCCCATCTAACATCATATTAGAGCTGTTTATGGTGGCTGTAACTCTGTCAATCCATGGGAGACTTCTGGAATCAGAGTTCAAGCAGACATGAAAGTGGATTATTATTGAATTCTTGTCAGCACTCCTTGGGTAGAAAGAAAGAAAGACATGCGAGAAGAGGTTAATACAATGTTTGTCTGATGAACAGTATCCACATGGATTACGTATCTTCGTACTCAGAATTTCGGGTTGTATTATTACCTGGAATGAGCCTTTGTAGCACGCCTACATTTATGTACGGAGATTTTTTGTGAATGTAATTTGTTGTCAAGGCAACAGATATTTAATGCTGTACATGTACTTGTCTTTCAACCATATTACGGGATATTCATTTTCCGGTATGGTCCCTTCATAATATTCAAAAAGTTAAAAAACTACACTACGCGATTACTCATGTAAATATGTTCGAGAGTTCATATATATAATAGTGGGTACAGAGGTGTGTTGTACATGTATTGAAATGTACAGTACTGTACGGTCCTTGTGACGTTGAGATATATAATTCTAAATCAGAGTCAGGCTTTTGATTCGCTAGTTGTGTTACTTTGACATTGACTGTGTTTTAATGGGGAAACTTTTATTGTTTTCTGGGGTTTTCTGGGTGAACTCTGATGAGTTATGATGTAGCCACACCACGTTTTGAGGCAGATCAGGAAGTCTGAGAACACATGAAGTGTCAGCTAACATACCAGCGAGTATAATATTTGCATATGCCGTACATGCATGTACAAAAACGTGAAAATATCGCTCTTCATGTATCATGACACCAAGGGTTGTCTCACAGTTGCTGTTCCTTTTGTATTGTGTTTGTACAAAGGGGACATGTGTCCTGTCTCGAAGACATTCACCTCGTTGGCATTGGACGGAAAGGGCTAAGGGAACATTTGATAATTTGCATGATTCAGCTGTTTTTGGAGAAGTATAACAATAATATGAATATCTCACCTTGCATATGCTTTATATATAACAGTCATGTGGTGTGTAAGGGACAAAAAGCCCAGACAATAGTTACTATCTAGTCATTATTTTGACATCACTTTTATTTTGATACTTCAGACTTGGTTTTCAATTGGTTGGTCAGAATTTACATATCAGTTTCTAATTGTTATTTATAACCTCCCCCCCCCCCCCGATGTATTACTTGGAGTAAAATTTCTCTTTTTGAGGACAATGTCAGCATTTTTTAATGTGTCAGCAGTTAACCTGTGCTGTTAATTTTTCTGTGATATAATCACTTTTGGCCACATAGAGTACTTAAGCTGGACTGTTTGGATAATACTTTTTTATACTATTTTTATTCCTCTATTTCTTTACAAGCTTTTCATTATTATTATTTTTGTTTTTCATGCTTCTGCATAATATTTAAAGACTAAAAATGGTTACAATTGTTGCTCATTGTAATTGCAGCATATGACATGTTTTAGTCAGTCAGTAAGAAGTATGCATCTGAAGGGGAACTTGTCGAATAATGCATGCAAAGTGACTGGCCCTTGTAGTGAGTGGTACAAGATATCGAGTACTGACATATGACCAATGACATTGACGCCTTACGTCAGTAACTCCACATTAAAGTAAAAGGCAAGGCAGCAAAATATTGAATAAAATAAGACAATTATCTGCTATTGTCAAGCTATATCCTTCAGCGGTTCAATCTCGGTGCATGAGCATGTCACGTGAGGCACATTGGTCATGCAGATTTCATCCCAAACACACTGTCTCTGCCTTGCATGTATAATAAAGCACTGTAACTTTTGCACACTTTATTATTGGTAGGCTTTATATGTAAAGATTAAAAATTTTGCCTTACATGTGTATGTATGTAAACGGTCCTGTACGCACATGTAGGGGGGAGGGGGACTAGAGAAATGACTGATCTTCAAGCGTTCAAATGACCTATTGCTTTGAACAAGTAATAGTTTGATCTTTGTTATTGCTTTTTTTTTCTCTAGAATACATGTATGGAGATCGGGTCTGGTATGGTGCTTTCCCTCGGTAAATGTGCCGCCCTAGATTACATCTCAGTTTACTCCGGAACCGATTACAACCCCAGTACAAAGACTAGCTTTTAGTCATGATGTCTATAGTCTGGGCAGTGTGCATGTAAGCTATATATCTTGAATACATGTGTAATATTTATTAATGTCATGTCTCATTTAAGGTGTTAAAAACTATTCGTTCTTTCACATGACCCTACGAATGTAAGTCGACATTGATTAACATGGACCCTCAGCCCCATCCCTAACACAACATCCCCACTTCCACCCAACTGACACTCCCCCCCCCCCTACTCCTTCCCTGATATGTGCCGAACTTGGTAGTGCCACCAGTATGTGGTTACCAAGAGAGAGATTATCCTGCTCTGATGTTCATATAATCAAACAAGTTGTCAGTGATAAGTGTATATCTTATGAGCTCTTCATCTGGAAATACGGTTGCTATGATGACATATACTTGTAAATGTTTCATCTAAATCCTTTCATGTTAGTGTTTTCTGTGTTTGATGCATGGACCTTGTGCAATGTCCCGTGTAATACCAAAAGCAAAACGATCGTAGATCTTTATAATTACATCATCAAGACCAATTCATGTACAAATGATATTGTACAGTTAATTCATGCACAAAATCCCCTGCTTGGATGTGCTTTTTCAATATTCTAAATGGCATCATAATTTGCCTCGAGTATCCTTTAGCTCTGAGCATATTTTCTTTGTTTCTTCCTCTGTTTTACTGGCTCCTTTCATAATATTGTTTACCCTCTGTTATTCAACTATATAAGATGGCTGTTGTGTTCTTCGCAACTTTTATCCCTGTCGAATTTTAACTGGCTTGTTGAATTTTTTGACCTTGGAGATGTATCGTTATGATGAGAATAAGACATCGTAAATCAATATTTTCATCTGTAGATCATTAATTTAGTATCTATGTACGTCATTAAGCTTTTCAAGTCAGGATGGGTGGACACATTGCCAAAGGAATAGTAAAGAATTCATCTACGATTAAAGATAACGAATTCTTTATTTCGTTGTATACCTCTCTCAGTAGATTTGTTTTTTGCGAATTTTGGCTTCATTGTTTACTTGTTGTCTTTGTTGACATTACCAGTTGCTCGGTTTTGTCTAGTATATTTTGAGATTGTTGTCACGTTATATAAAAATTTTATTCCCAAATTTTAGCAATTTGGGTGGTGTTGACTGGTAATAAATGTAAAAAATATCAGATTTTAGTATATATTATTGTTTTAATATATTTCTTGACTATTTTTCCTTGTCTCACGAGAGTAATGTTGTGGAGAGTGACAAAGCCCTTGTGTGCTTTGGTGCCCCTGAATTTCTCTGTAAAACTTCTGCAAATACATACTGTTATATCCCCAACATGTCGCCGTGTTTTAATGTGTTTTCTCTCCTGGAAGGCGTGGCTGCGATGGGTAATTGGCATTCAGTCAATCAATTGTTTATTTATGCATTATTTCTAATATATTCCTGTGGGAACTGGTGTTTTAGGTTATTTTGGAGAATGGATATTGCGTTTATAAAAGCCGCCTGGATCCATGGTTGCCTACAAATATTAAAGGAATGTCGTACTTGACACTTGGATTGCATCTCGGAAATACTCTTGGCACAGTGGAAGTGTTCAGAGGCCGGAAGTTTTCGTTTAAGCTCACTTGCCTTCCATTAAAGGCGTGCACATTGAACTCGTTCTATGTGCCAAACTCAAGGGATAACGATTAAATAAAAGACGAGAATACATATGGCGCCAAATAAAATACATGTTCTAGTCATAACGGTTATCGCTGGACAACATTTAATACCGTTCATAGATGAAGAACGACTTAATTCTTTATCGTCTGCATATATACTCGATAACCTAAGATGAGGCCCTCGCTAACTCCTACAGGTGAAGCATATGTCATTCAAACATATATGACTTACTCATTGACAATATACCTTGTGAGTAGGAATGTTCAAAGTCTACAATGCTGTACCAGGAGTATAATTTGGGTTACGGAGATGTCATTTTGAGTCGGTAGAATCAAGTGACAGAATCGTCCGACTGCTGTTAACACCGGTACTTCATATTTACAATAAGATACACAACGCCAATCCTCGGACATCAGCTTTAGATAGTAGGATACGAGACACAGAAATAAAGTTCAATCTCAAGCAAACGACATTCATTGGAAAGTTGACTCACTAAGCTTTACGTTGGTACGTGATTCGACACACACGCTTCCCCTTGGCTACACGACGTCTGAAACGCCTAAGTTTATACTTGCTTTGTTTAGTCGGACAAATCAGTTACCAGGAAAAAGAGTGTCAAGCGACAGTTCTGGCTTGGGTTTTCAGGGCTGAAAACTGCTGAAGACACCATATTCTTATATCTGTTAAGTAAATTGTTCCTTTAATAAAACACTTTTAAATACCTTGGTTGGTTACACTTCGCGGAATGAGGCTTTCATTTCTCCTTACTCCGTGAGCGCTTAGAATCATGACAGCAACATGAGCTAAGAGCTTATGGAGCAGAGAACGTCACAGAGTGCAGTCCACCGATGTATTTAAAAATGTTTTATTAAAAGGATAATTGACTTGGTCGATACCAGAAATATGACCACTTCTGTGACTTTCGTCGTCACCGGATTTGTCCGATTAAACAAAAAACCTAAAAATTTACGGGTTTCAAACTACGTGTAACCAAGAGGATTTATGTTTGTTCAGCGACACATGCATAAGCGTAAGGTTGAGTGTGTCAGCTTTTGAGCGAACGGCGTTTGATTTAGATTGTAACATTTTGACGTCCGAGGACCTAAAGCTTGGTATAGCTTGTTATAAATATGTGGTATAAATAACATTTAGACGATTTGATCATTTAGCAGAAATTCGAAACAGCAAAAGCTTAATAGCGCTCAAAGCTTCCAGCTAATGGCCTCGGGCCTGCATGTACCCTATTTCATCGTCTTGTCAGTCGGATCAGGTTGTGATTCACTTGAGTTCGATTCACGTAACGCTTCGATGTACATTTCAACACGTTGTCAAGCGATGCTAGAAGGTACATCGAAACGTTGCGGTCTAATATATCAGAAGTTGTTATCCACATAAACTGTGTGATTTTACTCTGTCAACTTATAGATCCCCCTAAAGGAGTTCAGTAATGGGTAGTAAAAGCAGACTTGGTACAGTATACATGTATGTACACGCAAACATAGAATATTCGCCACTGTAAAACGGTACAACTGTTGTAACTGAACCCCATGCATGCCCCCTGAAAAAATCTTCCGTTGAATCCGTCAGTTATTTGAGAGATAACGGATCATCGTTCCGTTGATCTAACGAATCAATTCGTTCCTGATTATGGGTTAATTCGTTATTAGGAACGGATTAATCACTTAGATTAACGGAAAGACAATACGTCTTTCCTGAAATAATGGATTTAACGGAAGTGAGAGAACTTAGCCTATTTAAAAACAATAACGTACAGCGTCATTGGCATGTGTTTTCCATGTAGTATGCACGCTGAAAATTGAAAACATTTGGAAATATTGTACATTAAACAGTAAAGACTTATATAAACTCGGGAAACATAGAGTTCTGTTGGGGTTTTATTCAAAATTTCAGAAACACAGAGGGCGCATAAATAACCCCGAATGTATGCCCTAGAGTAGTAGTACTACATGTATCCCACGTGTAGTTTTATTATCTCTGCTAGAGATAAATTGGGCGCTTTCAATCCTTCATGTTGACGGAAACTATATATACACGTTTTACATAATGTACAGCATGATATTTAGAATAGATACTAGCTGTGCTTGCGGCAAGTTTTTCTGTATATTGGGCCAATAATCCATCTACGATCGGGGAATGCGCTCTTTAAAGTACTGTAAAACACAGTGATTAAGAAAATATAAGAGTAAAAACAGGAAAAGGAAAATTAATACAAATTCGAAAAAATGACAATGAAATACCCGAAAAACTAAAAACTTAGATAAGTCAAAAACAAAACAACGAAGAAATAAAATAGTATGAATAAAATTCTCGTTGTGTGTTGGCCACTCCATATTGTTGTGTATAAGGGAACAATGATTTTTAGCCTATATACCGGTATTTAAAGCAACTTAAGCTACTTTTTCGCCTCACATAAAACTTATATAGTTGGCAGGAATTGTGAGGTGGAGTACATGGGATTGCGCGGGGCGGAGGAGGTGGGAGGGGGGGGGGAAGGGAGGGTATTCTCTCTTAGATGAGGGCGTTGTGTAAGCTGGGAAACAGTTTAAAATCACCCGACACCAGAATAGTTCCAGACGCAAGAACGCTTCTGTCATACATTTAGCAGACGTGACTTAGATCCAGCTATAACAAAAACCTCGTGACAGTTGATAGCGTTGTAACACATTACCATAACATGAAGTAACGTGACCAACTACATGGTGTCGTGTAACAACGAAGTGTGCCTCTGTGTTGACAGATGAAGCGTTATACCATAGCAAAAACCTAGTGACCAGAGGTAGGGGTCTCTTGAACTGTAACAACGTCACGTGATTGATCCCAGAGCCACGTGACGGTACAATGAGGTCACGGCGTCATACTTTGCTCGAACCTCTGAGCAGTCTTTAATACCAGTATTCTGTACAGCGCAAATTTTGTGATATCTGTTTACATGTTGACTGTTTAACTTTACTAGTCTGCTGCTGCATACACTTGTATTATTTTAATATTTCTTCGTATAGTATTATCTTCAAATCGCACCCCTATGAGTGAATATCTAAATGTGGGCTGCCAGCTCATGTCGGCTTCCTCTCCGGCCGTACCTGGGAACGTCTGCCAGCAACCTGCGGATGGTCGTGGATTTCCCCTGGGCTGTGCTCGGTTTCCTCCCACCGTAATGCTGGCCGCCGTCGTATAAGTGAAATATTCTTGAGTACGGCGTAAAACACCAATCAGATAAATAAATAAATAAATAAATGTAGGCTGTATATATGGATGGGACAAGAATGTTGCATTTCTGTAATTCCTTTGTCTTTATCTGTATTTATATCTTGATCTTGAAAGAAATGGTGGGAGGAAACTGGACAGAGCCCAGAGGAAACCCAGGACCATCCTGCCCCAGGATGTTGGCACACCCATGTACCTTATAGACTGGCTCACTATTATGAAATCCTCCCCAGCCGGTACAATATGAAATGTACCTTTCAATATGGGTTGGAATGCAAATACATATGAAATAGTGCATTTGTTTATTCACTGTTTGCCAGGTGTTTTTCACCGTACTCAAGAATATTGCACTTGTATGACAGCGGCCAGCATTATGGTGGGAGGAAGCCAAACAGAGCCCAGTGGAAACCCGCGACCATCCGCAGGTTATTGGTAGACCGTCCCACATACGACAGGAGAGCTCACAGCAATCGAATTGGCGAGAGGCTCACTTATCCATACTCCGCGCCAGCGCTCTAACTCCTCGCTCACATAGTTCCCAATAGCGTAAATTTAAAACACACGAATTTTACAAAGATGGAGTGCAACTGCAAGTAAGGCATCTAAATTTATTTATTTATTTGTTTCATTTGGTATTTTACGGCCTACTCAAAAATATTTCACTTATACGACGGCGGCCAGCATTATGGTGGGAGCAAACAGGGAAAACATCTAAAAGAGTTATACCCACCTGCCATTTTGAATTCTCGAAGTTTGGTCTATGTAAAGCCAGTTTATCAGTTTCAATGAAATCAGACTAAGACGCAGACGTCAGTCAAATTACTTAGTGAACCTTCGGAACACTAAAATTCTAAAAAATTAGAAAAAATTCTCACCTGAAGAATACGAAACCTGAAAATATCTTACTTTAATACCAAGAGTTGTTTTAGATATTCCTGACAAAATTAGAGTTTTTAAGTTCAAATCTACGTTCAAGAGTGAACACCGGAAGCTAAGAACAAGTCTGACTTAAGTATATGTAAAACAGTTTTGTGATCCAGGTGCCGAGCCTTCAACCGGCCAAATCCTTAGATGGCAATTTCATTAATAAAACTAGCAATACCTATATATATAACACACGTGCACGGATATTAAGTCAAATTTGTCGATAGCCTCTGTAAAGTTGTCTGTAAAACGTGCGTGCATATCTACATGTATCCTAATTGGCGTTCAACTAAAATGCGTCAACGTTATCTTTAAACATTGAAATCTTCATATTAGTATTATGTTCAAAATCCTGCTATAAGGCAAGAAAAGGTATAAAAGTATCTAAAGCTATATGCTTTCACTGCAACTGATCGTAGAAAAATCGCAGCAGTGATATCAGAATTGTGTCGTGCTTAAGCCCGTGGTTTTCTGGAGTCGCATGATAGCCCCCCCCCCCTTTTTTTTTTCTTGACGAATGCTATTGGTGCAGTCAAATGGCAGAGATCTTTGTTGCTATTAGGTTGATATAGTGCTCTGTTGGTATCCAGTTGTTCTAGTGCTGTTCTGCTTCGTAATTATCCATTCGCTTTTTTACAGCTGCCTGTGTACTGTGTTGTCAGGTGTTTCACATGCATAAGGTAAAAGTCAGCAGATAGCTGTAACATTACCAATTATTTTATAGGGGATTGTCAGATTAGTAAATTATCAGGTGATTGTTAGATTGCTAAGTTGCTAGGTGATTGTCACATTACGTATTAAATTCTTAAATGAGTGTCAGATTTCCAAGTTGTTCGATGATCGTCAAATTACTAACGTGTTCGATGATTGTCACATTACTAAGTGATGTGATGATTGTCAGATTAATTATGAAGTTGTTAGGGATTTTCATATTGCTACGGTGGTAAGCAATTGTCAGATTAGCCCACTAATGATTGTGCTTGTTTATTTATTTATTTATTTATTTATTTATTTATTTATTTGAGTGGTGTTTTTCGCCTTACTCAAGGACATTTCACTTATGCGACGACTGCCAGCTTTATGGTGGGAGGAAACCGGGCAGAGCCCAAGGGAAACCCACGACCATCCACAGGTTGCTGGCAGACGTTCCCACGTATGGCCGGAGAGGAAGCCACCATGAGCGGGGCTTGAACTCACAGCGATTACATTGGTGAGAGGCACCTGGGTCATTAAGCTGTCATAGCGTGCTTACCCACTTGGCCACGGAGGCCCTCTTATGATAGTGAGATTACTAAGTTGTTATAGGTGACTGTCAGGTTACTAAATTGTTCTGTGAATGTCATATTACTACGCTGTTAGGTGATTTTCATATTTCTGTGTTGTTAGGCGATTGTCAGAATACCGAATCAAAGAACTGAGCCTTGTCGTCATGCGTAAGTGACACATTCTTGAGTAGTGCTTAAACCACAAATCAACTGAATAATTATTTACACTAAATCATTGACAACAAAATTTTATTTCAATGTTAATCTCTTGAAATACCTTCCATATTTCAAACAAATTTAGCAGACCATCAAACTGTTCTCCAAAAAGAGAAATGGGCAACAAAGCGCGCAGTGTGGACGACTATAATCACAACCTGGGGAGTTTCATTCATATTCGAAATAAGTGATAATCTTCCATTCTTCATTAGTCTAAGTATACGCTGTATAACCTGTGAACAATATACGGGAGTAGCCGGTTATCCTGACAGCTTTTCTCATGACAGCTGATCCTTGCGGTTTGACCATACCGGAACATCGCTTAAAATTCGGTCAGTCCATTATGCTGATATCGTTTTAGTGGTAAACATGTTTACTTCTGTTAACCCAAATAAATTTTTCGGTACAATCTTCTGTGCAAAAATAACAGCCTTATTTGCTGACAGGTATATGTATATATAAGTGTATCACAAAAACACGGAAACTCACAAGTTTACAAATACGATAAGATTGATTAAGGGGGTTATGGGTTGCTTCGCCTGTATGTGTAAATATCCCAGTTCGATTTTTCGCTGAAACCAAGGTGACATGCAACATACAACACGTTAGGTTTATCTTATCTGTTATCATATGTTTGACAAAGATTAAACCTCATTAGAACTGATCAGATCCTCAGCGTTTTCCAGGCAGATCATTGAAGTATTATTAAACTTGCTGCATTTGATTTACCGATACCCAAAGCCATGGTGCTTCGGAAACGTATAAGTTAGTATAATATGGACTAAGCATTTACGTGTAAAGGAAAAAAACCCTAACTGAGATAAACTGACAAGAGGCCCGATACCACCGGTTGGGTGTGACCATTTGCTCTGTTTAAACAGTCGATGCTCTAGTATTTTGCCTTTTCTTGCTCGATTTATTGAAGATGCTTAATTTGTTTTAAACGCGTTTCATGTAATTTTGACCCAGAATGGCTCAAGCGAGGCGTTATCAGTAAGATAGGACTCGGCACAATGAGCTGTCGATGTTAAATAAAACCAAACTTTTTATTTTATGGACTAAAGAAAATTTGCTTGGGTTACAATAGGGTTGATCATAAATCTGGGACGTTGGAAGGACCATAATGCTGCCCGCCGTCGTATAAGTGAAATATTCTTGAGTTCGATGTAAAACGCCAATCAAATCAATAAATAAATGATTATGATGCTAACTGTTTTTATTACAGTTTCCTTTGAATAAAAGTAAACAGCAGTGAAATTGTGTAGTATCACACATATTAGAATTATTCCGTTCTCAACAGTTGGAGTCAATGTACAGTCTGTGGATGCCATTGATATATCACAGCGCATATACCACTCCTTTCCTATGGCAATATTCTACACGTCGCGCGCACTAGGTTACGTGTAGAGAAAAATATGGCGGGCAAATTGTTAGGGCAACCGGTAGCAGCTGAAATGAACGTCTTTGCAAGTCACGTTTCAAGTCTCGTGGTTCAAGAAATCGGTCATACCGACCTGTATTTGATCTCCTTCCGATGGTCAGTGAACCGAAACAAATCGAATATAGATATAAAAAGGGAAAAAAATCCACGCACCGGTGCTTACCAATGTACATTGTCATACTGACATGGTCAAAAGTCTATTGTCAACTGGTCATGTAAAAACATTGTAGCCCAGAGCACAACAATTCACGTTTTCAGACACGTTCTTTTTTCCTTCGGAAACTTACAACAATACAGAGGCGTTCTAATGACGTCATTCATAACCATAGCACAACGTAAAACGCAGCTTGTCCGCAAGTTCATTTCCATAAAACGTAGTATGTAATTAGAAACAAAATCGTTCACACTCTTTAAGTTGGGCAGAAGATGAAATTTCTATCTATTTTCAGATAACTATTTTACTTTACAGTAAATGATAAGCGTATGACTCACAGATAAATATAACTGACAATACAAGGAGACTTTCTTTTTTAAAAATTACAATAGCTACAACAGTAGCGTATTTAAGCGTTGTTATATCCAGCAAGTTTTCTCTTTGGCGCTGCAGGTAATTTTTAAAGCCTTATCTCAGTCTTCTTGTCTTTACAGTACCCCCTTCCCTCCACCCACTGTCATACCTACTCCCCCAACCCATTGCCATATCCACTCCCCCCACCCATTGCCCTATCCACTCCCCCTCCGACTGACTGCCATATCCATTTTCCCACCCACTGCCATATCCAGTCCTATTCCCTCCGTCAACCGCAACTATTCACTCAGACAACAATATGTCTCCTGCCATGTTATTCATACATATTATTTCACACGATAATATTATGGCCATTATTCTTTTCTGTTCTTCGGACCCGCATTCGACGTCATGACTTCACTTGTTGTGAGCCAGTTGTCCGCAATCTTCGAGTCATTTCGGACAAGGGCATGAGCGGAAGGCATGAACTCTTTGTATAGACTACTGTTATCTAGTTAAAGTATGAATTTTTCTCTAACTAATTTTCAAACAGCACATAATACTGTGGTATATTCATTTACTGAGAGCTTTTATGTGGCGTAATTTAGGTTTGTGAAGTTATGTGTAGTGAAGGAGACAATTTATAAAAGTCCGAAATCAAGATTTATAAGAATTCCGCAATGGTTTAATTCCTTTGATATTTCCTAGTTATAGTACAATTAAGCATTTATAAGAACTTTGGAAACAAAGCAGAGAGAGTGTGAAAAAGACCTGACAGCACAAACTGTTGTGAAATGTTTATGAAACCCGAATTATTTACAACAGACATGCTTTTGGCCAGATAAAACAGCGATAGCGCTTCGTTGCATCGCAGGGTGTACATCTGCAACTTTATGTGGACTGGCTCACTCCAACCGGGAAAATGGCATCGGACGAGTTCCTTTAGAACGGTCTCGCTTGAGTGCTTTACGTCAACGCCCTAAGATAACCATATACACACTGACCCCGTTTATATAACTGTTAGAAGCGATCGAGGTGAACAGATAACTGGTATGGCCGAAGGGCAATACGAATGGCAAGTAGTTGTGGTTAACTTGCGTGACAACCTGTATCTTCGGCCTTTTTACAACACTTCTGCTCTATGTCTAACATGCAAGCCCTAACTCGGCCCACTGCCCAATGAGATGTCCAGTGTGCCAGAACACCGAGTCATTGGCCACACTTGAGTGGTCAAACACAATTGACCACTGTCCGAATCCTAATAGCAAATTGACCCGCATCTAGAGCCCATTGTCAGGTGAACACAGGAATTTATTGGAATCCCAGATCTAGAGCAAAGTAAACTCTGCAAAAAATTCAAACCACATTGAACAGGACTGGGTGCAAGCAGAGAATGTTAGTAAACAAGGTTTTGTTCTGCTGCGTTGAAAAGAACTATATGAAACATAAAAGACTACAGTGGATAGAGTAAAACCTGAGCAGCGACCACCTTATGATAGCTGGCAAATGATAACACGTAGAGCTATCTCCCGTACACACCTAAGCACAGAGACAAAACAAGTAAGCAACACGATTTTACATCTTGCTTTGTACAAGGTTTGTATACGGATCACGACTTCGGAATTATTAGTTGCAGCGTTTCCTTCTACATTCTACCCTCATCATCAAACGTCAAGTGAAATTGTTACCGTTCGTGGAGTATACGCCGAAACGCCGCAAAGTAATAAAATACAAGTTGTTATCCAAGTACAAGGCCTGTTATGGTATGAGCTGGAATTTTCTCCATGCGTCTTAGATTTTACGTAGGACAACAGCGAGAACCACGTCGATCAAAGAGCTGGCTACACATTTGTCCGTCAGTTTTTGGTAACTTCATGCGCGTGCGCGATTTATATAAGTGAATGAAAAGCCAATTTTATGACATGTTGAGTGACGTGCGCTCTCCGTCCAAATGTAACTCAATATCGCTGCGTGGGAGAGTGCGCGCTCCGTGTGGTGTACGAGTGTGTCTGTACATATATATGTACATATAAGACGATTGGCTCACTTCCCCCCACACACTCACGGTGGACAGGCAGAGGAAAGAAGACCAGCTAAAAGCACCGCACACAGAATAACACTGGCGCTTTTCCGAAGTTGGCTGTCAGAAGGCAGGTGGTTTTTTGAGGGGGCATAACGTTTCGGGGTGGGATTTTTTTGCCAGGGACTGATCATCCAAAAAGAAGGATGGCTAAGAGAATTGCAATCATCGGTGGAGGAAGCAGCGGTTTAACTGCAATCAAGACTTGCCTGGAAGAAGGGTTTCTACCGGTGTGTTTTGAGAGGTATTCAGACATAGGCGGTATCTGGTACTACCACGACGGTGTAGAATCCGGTAGAGCAAGTGTCTACAAATCCTGTGTGATCAACACCAGCAAAGAGATGATGGCCTACAGCGACTTTCCAATGCCAGTAGAATTCCCGCCATTCATTCCTCATCACATGTTGCTCAAATACCTCAGAATGTACGCGGACCACTTCAAACTTCTCCCTTACATTCGGTTCAACACATCGGTGGAAAACATTAGCAAGTCGTCGGATTATAAGACTACCGGACGGTGGAGAGTGCAGTACATCAGTGGGGATGTATCGAAGGAAGAACTATTCGACGGTGTTATGGTCTGTACGGGTCACCATCACATCCCGCACATGCCAACTTTTAATGGACAGGATATATTTGCTGGCCAGTCATTTCACTCTCAACAATATCGTACGCCGGACTGCTTCAGAAATAAGAGAGTCCTGGTTGTAGGTAAGTTAGTTGAGTATTAACACACAGAAATGAAAGAACATGATCTATATGTTCCATTGTGAGGTTAGCCATACACAGAGAATAAAACCGGAACAGCGAAGACATGTGATAGTTGGCAAATGGTCACACGTTACCGATAATATCCGGCCTCTTATCAGTTTACCTCACTTAGGATTTTATTCCAACTGTTCATACAAGTGTTTAAGTCACAACTTACAAGCTCCCGATAGCACCTCGGCTGGTGTCGAGGTACATTAATCGTATATATTGTTATGGAATTTCTCCAAATAATCACCGGTAGTTTTGCCAATACTCTACTTTCAGCACGTCTACCTCTTGGTTGTACCTCAGTTTAAAATGGTCTCATAATGTACACCCAATACTGGTGTGTGTTCTGTTTTCTTTTTTTTTTCTTTTTTTTTTCTTTTTGATCCTCCTTTCTGGGCTAAGGTTTGTTCACAAAATCAGCAGGGGCGTTCCTAAAATTCGCGCATTTTGCAGCTTGGAGATTTCGTATGTGGAGAGCATACGCCGCCGATGGTTTCTCTTTTAGTGCTTTTAATGCTGTTTTAACTAGGTAAAGGTTAGATTATAGCGCAAGGCCATTTGTTTACTCTTGTTAAACAAAAAGAAAAGAAAGAAAGCTTCAGAGAATCGTTGACATATGGCTTATTGCTGTCTTATTTACCCTAACATTTCAACGACCTCTGCAACCAATATCTTGAAACATTCTGACAGAACCATGGGGTGCAGAGAAATAATTTGCACAGTTTTATGAATCTCGCATCTTTAATCATTTTTAACAGCATTTTTATTATCAATGCATGCATAATTTTCACTGAAAAAAGGGTGCTTTAGTGATTGATAAGGTTGAAGATTTACAGTGCTATTACATGTAACATTGAAAAGTCATAAAGTTTCACGGTCTTCATGTGCAGGTATTGGAAACTCAGCTGTGGATATCGCAGTGGATGCCGCATCCACCGCCTCCCAAGTGTTTCTCAGCACCCGCCGGGGCGCCTGGGTGGTCAGTAGAATGGGCTTCTGGGGAGTTCCCAACGATATTCTGGCCAACAGCAGGGGGGTGTTCAAAATGGGTAGACGGGCAATGCAGGTTGCGGTGGAGAAGATGGCCAATTTTCGATGCGACCATGAGGTGTATGGCCTGAAACCGCTTCATCGGTATGTGAATATGTCGACATTTCTCTTATTAGTATCTTGCAGATATGTTATATATATCTGACTGGTGTTGTACGCGTACTTAAGAGTATACTAAGCTAAACCAACTCAGAAACTTCAGTCAAATGATCAGATTAACTGTTACTGAAGGCTTCTCTCATTATATTACTGTCTCATAAATGGTCGATGGGTCCTTTGATTTCTCTTGTAAGTCAGTCAGACAATCAGATGAGCCTTTAATGACTTGGTCGGTCTGGTCATATGCCCCGATTTTTTTAGTATAATTTGCTCTGCTTGAAAGTTTTTTTCGTCTGTGGACCTAAACGTTACTCTCAGTGAATGTTACCTATACAACGGCTTCCTGCATTATAGTGGGATGAAACCGGGGGACAGGGCCAGGGGAGACAAAAATCCGTAGTTTGCTGTCAGACCTTCCCTCTTTATTTACCGCCGGAGGAAGCCAACATAAGCTGGTCTTCATCTCACAACGACCAGATTGGTGTGAGAAGTCTGGTTCACTGGGCTGTGCTTGCCACGCTAAAATCCTCGGTTATGGAAGGCCTGAGGGGACTTTAGATTTTCTTCTCGTTTGTGCTATTATAGTCCTTCTGCCCTGTCATGAACTTTTCTGGACTTTCTGTTCAAGAGAGTTCTTTTTCTTAATTAAAAGTAAAATTTAACTCAAGGATACAAGTTACAGACCAAGCTCGAGATTTGGGTGACATCCTTCAGTTAATTGCAACAAAATTATGGCCGTTTGAGGTTATGTCGTTTTTGTTCTGTTGTGTAATTTGCGTAAATATTAAATCAATGGTTCATGCCAGTTGGGGCCTGTATTGTCATGGTATAACTTTCGGAATGCCTGTTGTTCCACACTCTCAGGATTCACCAGCAACAAATTCCTAGGTCTTGTCGCATATTTATACTCCAATCCTGCATGCATTTTAAAGATTTCATAATAAGACAGAAAAACGCACTATATTCGAAAAGAATATAATAATCGGTTTCGCTTTCAGAGGTCTCGAAGCACATCCCACAATCAACGACGAACTTCCTCAACAGATCATGAAAGGAAAAGTGAAAGTAAAATGCAACGTATCTCGCATGACGGAGAATACCGTGTACTTTGAAGACAACACGCAAGAGGATATTGACGTCATAGTTTACGCCACAGGTTACCGCTATGAATGCCCATTCCTGGACGAGTCTGTTCTAACAATCAAGGAGAACAGGACCCGACTGTATAAGTACGTCTTCCCGCCTCACCTTGCTCATCAAAATCTGGGCGTCATCGGCCTAATTCAAGCCGTCGGTGCCGTCATGCCTTTGTCCGAAATTCAGTGCAGATGGTTTTGCAAAGTTATCAAAGGTAAGATTTCTTTACAGACGTGGACCGTATTTCGGTTTTTTGGTTTGAAATAGGATGGCATAATGAACACATAAGTATTAGGTTATTGCGTGTTTTTAACCTCACCAAGCACACAATTTATGACGTCACAAGTTGTATAGCCCTAGGCCTAATACGATAGCAGTCGTTCACGCAAGGATTGGGGAAAGTCACATTTCGTGAACAAATTCAACCCATTATATGAATAACACTTCAAATAAAAGTAATATATGTGCATTCTGTTGGATTTTATTTTAATCAGGTGATGTACTTTTAGTAATTTATAAACTGTGTCGGCTGCACTTAAAGTTTGCTATATGTACAGAATTGGGTCACCAACAGAACAGAGGAGATTCGAGTTCGAATTCTTTTATCGCTGGAGGTAGAAGAAGTCCAACTGTACCATGTGACCGATCAGGAATGTTAAGGCTGTTGTGGACAACGTGTATTTTGCGTAAAACGGGCGTGCGAAAAAAAGTTTCTGCAAATTCACAAAAGGTTATTTAGAGCAGTTTAGAGTTTAGAGTATTGGAGAGAACTGAGGAACTTATGACAACCCTGAATGCAAGGGGTGTCACTTTAATCTCGGGAATACGTTGAGACAGTTGATGGGTAAATTAATATCGCCTTATGATACAGTGGGACGTGTTCTTCTTCAGCGGCAAAAGAGCTTGACCTCGAACCTCCATATATTTTGTAACAGCTCAGCACTCACAAACTTAACTCGCAGATCATTCAGTTCAATTGGTTCGACCACGAAATCATATATACCTGATTTTTGTTAACCACAAAGATGGAATTCTTTGTCCAAAGCACACTTATACCGTGGCTTGAGCTTTTTTTTTTTGCATGAGGTGAACAAGACTTTTACAGTCAACCAATCTTATTTTCTCATAAACAGGCGAGTGTCGGCTACCACCAAGTGCTGTAATGCTGGAGGACATTTTTCAAAAAGCCAGAAAAATAGAAAAGGAATATCTCCACACACAACGGCATGCACTGGAAACCATGTGGGTCCCTTACATGGATGAAATCGCTGACCAAATCGGCGTCCGACCGAACTTTTGGCAAATGGCTAAGACCGACACCAAGTTTGCACTTCGATGTCTCTTTGGTCCGTGTGTCCCTGCACAGTACAGACTTTTTGGGTCCCACCGGTGGGAAGGGGCCAAACAGTGTATAAATAACGCCTATTATAACAGCAGTGCTCCTTTGACGACGAGAAAAGTACCTCCAACTCCAAAGAGGACTGTTGTATCTCGGCAAAGTTCTATGAGCCTTTTCAGTGGCAAAACCGAGAAGTTTTCGGTAACAGTAGATAAATCTACGGTAGTTAATCTATTGAAAGTGATATTATTTGTATTCTTCCTGTCATGCTTATAGAGATGACCAAAACGGTAAAGTGATCAGAAATTAATATGTAATTAGTAAATAGTTATTTGCTTTCTTCATCAGATTGAGTCGCACATTTCCATTCATCTGAAAGCAAATGAAGATCTTAACTGGATAGTAGATTGATAGTGCCTAAGCTACCAGCGCTTCGTAAATGAATGTTGAAGGTAAATTCCTCATATCCTTATTTGGAACAATTATACTGAACCTGGACACGTTATTGCCAACAGACTAAGGTCATCTTTCTCTTTTGCATGGCGAGTAAGAACAGGGAATACCGCATCCCAACTCTATTTTAAAAAAGCAATGTGTGTTCAAGTGGATGGCGCTTTAACAAATCATATACAGTAAACAAATATTTTTTAACTGAATACTTTATCTATATATTTTATCGAGAAGTTCTAAGAATATATAAATACAATGATATACTTGATATACATGTATCTTGTATTGTTTTTCTTCATTGTGTTGATATGTTTAAATGTAGCTTTATCTTTATTTGTCTTCACTATATGTTGCCCTGGATGTTACGTCATGCCGTTTTTGGGACTGATTAGTTAAATGGGTCACAGGACAACTGGTTCGTACTCGTATGGACGAATAAAAGGGTTCAGCCTACAACGATGTCATGCCGAAAACACTGAAAACGATACATGTACAGTGTAAGCGTCACTGAATGGTTCACAGCCCAGTTCCCCGAGGCCTGGTCCCTTTTGCATTGTTATCAAAGGAGACGACAACACAGTATAATGAGTATTTCTAGGCCGGCGACGTCCAAAAAATGGCAGTTAACATCACCGCATTTCTTCGGGTATACGATGGAAAGAAGGGGTGGGGGCGGCGGGGTGTAAATTGCTACTATAAATATTTAGAATAAAGCCTATATCTTGGGTAAATTGACAAAAGGTCGAATTTTCACCTGGTTCTTGTGATCAATTGCCTACTATCACACTGCTCCCGCTGCCCTGGTTTTACTCTGTATGCTGTTCTCTTTTTACAATGTACTGGAAATAGTCCAGTACATGTTTAAGGATATAAATGGACTATTCCTCAGGCAATAAACCCAATAAGTGTAGTATTATGTAAATCTGTCCACATAGAGCACGACCTTATGTCTAACACGTCTGAGCCAGTTACAAGATCTCGCCACATGATAGGGTGATCGCGTGTAGATTTGTTATAATAGAAGTGGGTGTTCGTCCGTCGTGGGTCAGTTTTCTTCACTAGTTCTTAGGTCACTGTGACATTTGTCTCCTCCGGCATCTGCATTGTCAAGAATCTCGGCCACGCGCTTGGACAGAACGGTGACTTGGGTCCACCGCAATATTATATCTTCGAAAAGAGGCCACCGCCTTTCTGCTGAATAATGTTTACAAGGTCCAGCGACGTGAAAAGTCAGCTCCACATTTCCGCCCACATTTCACGTTCTGACAAATTCTAAGCGCCTGTGCATCTTTTGTAATGTTTTTTTTTCACTTGTCAGGAAATCTCTGTGAATGTCCTTGGCTGATTGCCAGCAGAAATTTCCTGGGAGATCGTATCCGCCATGATATTGTCTGTTCTTCTTTCTTTTTCTTTGTTCGATCAGATGATAATAAAAAAAATAAACGGTTCTTATCGTATAGTTTCAAGATCTACATCTACAGAAGCATTGGTGATTAAAAGCTTCACTTAAAATCAAACGTTTGCACCTCAGGCATAACGGTTTTCATATCCTTATATCTGGTAAACCCGGAGTTCTAGAGTACGACTGTTCCATTGGAAAATAGAAAAGACAACAATAACAACAAAAAACAAAAATATCACACACAAAAGGCTTTATAAAAGCCTCCTATAAATCAAATAACGTTTACTCGGAAACAACTTGTACACACTGTGCAGTCACGCTCATTACTTTATGTTTTTCTTAGTTCTTCAGTGGTTTGTGCTACCTGTCTTTTTTGGAAAATGCTCTTGCGATCATTGACCCGGAACGCCCATTTTGGTTGACGGTTGTCACACGAATGTGGGTTTTGGCGCCTAGGTTCACAGTCGTATTGCCTATACTGTTTAAATATACGTTAATTAAATATGTTTTAATGAGCATTGATAGAAATACATACATCAAAAAGGTTGACAAACAGCTTGCTTGATTTTCATTTGATTTCGAAATGATCTGTAAACAATCCATTCAATACATGTCAAAGAAGAATGAAGACAGATCTCTGTGAAAAAGAAAATAAAAAAACCCCCTTCTCATTGTCATGTACTTTAATCAAACGTATCAGTCTTCATAACCAAGGACTTTAGACTTGCCGTGATATGCAACGCGGCGTAATAAGAGACGTCTAGTGAAGAGAGCGGGGTAAAGGTTGGGTGTACGGGGAGATTGGATAACATGACAAAACGTGATGGGATTTCCGTCTGGTGTTCCACTGACACACTGCCACAGTGACATAGAATCGTATTTCTTGACAAATTTACCATATGTTTGATTCCCACCCCCTCCTCCCTCCCAAACCATGCCGCGTACACGTAGCTCATGGTGCCCGGTATGTATAAGATCCACTCCCTTGTTTCCCCTCTTAACCAGACAATGTCAATTCGCTCCAAACGCTGATTGTTTAAGAAATCCTCACACATCCCGACAAACATGTAAACTTCAATGTTTCATATTGGGCTGTACACGGTTTTAGGAGAGCACAAGGTTATATTAAAAATATGTTAACAATCGCAAGACATACATCCTGGTATGTACTGTTGCCCATCTTTCTGTAGGATTCCATCTTCCAAGGCATTTTTACTTGGCATCTTAAAAAATATTTGAGTGCAAGCTTGATTACGCACTAGAGAGCGTTTGAATCTTAAATATTCACAGTTGGATCAAAAACAAAACACAGATATTGAGCAATTCCGGGGACGATTGATAGTAAATTTATAGAGTGGACTTTGAAAGCAAATTTGGAAATAGAGACGATTACACAAAATGTTTCATCATGATAACCGAGCCATTTCCTTCATAAATATTTGATCACAGTTCGATAAACATTAAAAGTAAGGCATTAAAATCACAAAAGAAATATCCAAAAGACTATGTCAGAACAATTTGCCATAGCAATTGTTATTCATTATTTGATAAGTGTTTTACTTCGTACTCAAGAATATTTCACTTAGACGACCGCGGCCAGTATTATGATGGGAGGAAACCGGGCAGAGCCCGAGGGAAACGATCATCCGCAGGTAGCTTGCAGACCTTCCCACGTATGGCCAGGAAGGAAACAGGAATGAGCTGGACTTGAACTCACAGTGGCCACATTGGTAGGAGGCTTCTGGGTCATTGCGCTGGGCCAGTGCGCTAACCGATTGAGCCACGGAAGCCCCTCAATTTTTTAAAGAAATGTAATGAAAAATTTAGTAAAATGGAGGATCACAGGCAAGTTGGAATATTTGAGACAGTTACACAAACATATTTCTGATTTCAATGAATAATTAAATGTTCGCCCCACAATGCGGGCAAGCATCTTCACGCCATCAGAGTCGCATTTTGAGCGCACTGATGCTCCTACTGACAGTTGTCCAGTGTTAGTTCACCATTTTGGAATAGCCCGTCACCCTTTCCCAAAATGCCTTCCGCAACAGCTCCCTCTCGCGGCGGACTCCTTTCAGTACGGATCTATTTTCTTGTGCACGTCGACAAAGGTATGGTAAAGTGTCTTTGACAGATCCATAAGGTATTGATTTGTACACCATATAGTTCTTTCTTCCTGGAAAATGAATAATATAAATATTTGATGGCGACGAGACTACAGATTAATCTTCGGAAAATGAAGACAAAAAACACGTATAAATAGAAATAGGTTATCTCCTTTTTACAGTGTTTAAAAAATGTGACACCACAGGTTCTCGTTTACCGACACTTATCATGTTATTTACAGAGCTTTGTTATCTCTTAGAGCGCTTCAAAGACTGGCGAATGTTGAAAATGGATGATAAATGGTTAGCGCAAAGTAATTTTATGCATTACCATGTCTATGTATCGTATTCAAAGTCTATAAGGTTAACTTTCTGGCTTTTATTACTGTAATCATAGGTCTTGAGCTATCCCCACACTATTTGTCCATGTTCTTATATGTTTAGTAGACATCATTTGACAGGGTTGATCAAGTGCAATAGTGTGTAGACGACATTATAAGAAACATCACGACCTCTTAGGTGAAATGGTTAGCAGTTACATCATTGTTGGAGTCACGACCTTTTCCATGCAACCATAATCTTCCATTTGCCTTGTAAATGCTGTTATATAATATAAAAGAGACAGTAAACAGACAGTAAACCCAGAGCAGCAAACGACAGTGTGATAGTAGGCAAATGGTCACATCTTACCGGTGATGTCCGGCCACTTAGCAATTAAGGCAATGGCTTCTCATATCAATGGATTGGGATGGATGTGTAATGTTTTAATGTTTTGGACCACATTTTCCGCAGCGTCACTTACCGAGAGAATACGAGACTTGATCGCACATCCCCAGAAGCTGGCCAAAGAAAATATTACCTGCCCTTGGATCGATGTTATAATCGTTCATTCTGTTAGAAATAGATCATGAAAATTGGCAGTATTTGTATTCCCAAAGTCAATTGGCGCCTCCGTGGCCAACAGATTTTACTGATATGATTCAGGACTCTTATCAACGTGGTCGCTGTGAGTTCAAACCTAACTCGCGCTAGGCTTCCTCTCCTGCCACACTTGGGAAGGTCCGCTAGAAAACAAGCGGATGGCCGTGAGTTTCCCCAGGGCACTGCCAGGTTTCCTTCCATTATGATGCTGGTCGCCGTCGTACAGTGTATACGTCAAATATTCTTGAGGAAAACTCCAATACAATAAATAAATACAAAATCAATCTAAGTTGAAATAGTAGTTTCCGATTATAGCACTATGAATATACTTCTAATCAGTGCAGTTCATTCAATTAGAATTTATCTATACGAGACACTTAATATATCATAATACTTAGACTTCATTATTTTATGTAAAATTAGAAGGCACATGCTGCTGTTTGTCATTCATGTCACGGGCCATTTTAGCTGACCCAGTCATTCGACATGGCATTTCAAAAAGTGTCGAGGGACCGCGTCCAGATCATTTCAGAAGGAAAAAGGCCAGCATACAAAGAAAGAATGAAAGATATTTTAGGCCACTATATACCGCTGGATAGAGCGTCACTGTCACGTCTTTAATTAAGTATTAATTAAATTAATTATGTATTAAGAAGAATATACAGGAAAAAGATTTACTGTTACCGACCATTTCGATAATGTTATGTAACAAAATCGAGTATTTTATATCTTGTTTATGAAAATGTGGGAAACTCGGAATCGTCGTTTTCTGTTTATCACCCACGGTGGATAAATGTTTCCTTTTATATCTTGTCTGTGCCCGCTGTTGAAATTTGCGTAAAAATTCTCTAAATGAAATGACTCTTGTCGTATGGTAAGTTTTCTCCTCATACGCATACAAAGTTTATCTGTACAGTTTGGCAGTTGTATTTCTAAAGCAAGCGCGTAATATCTTCAGGGTTATATCACTATGCCACACACGATACGCGGTAAGTTTTCCTCGGCCTCCGTATAATCAAGTGCTATGTGAGGCCTTTGTCATGATCTCGGTCACCTTGACCTTTGCCTTGACCTCTTTCGAACTTGAGCTCTGAGGCCGTGACCTCTCAGCTTTACTTTCAAAAATGTACCAAAATCTCAGTTCAGTCTGAGTAACATTTTAAGTACAATGTACTGTTTGAGATATAACAATTACCTTTTGAATATAATAATCAGGGAATCAAACCCTTGGCAAGGCGCAAATGCAAATCGTCCGACCGATCTGTCTTTTATTGGCCAAGCAGTAATATTATAATCTATAAAAATCTGGGTGTATCACAAATATAACAATAAAAGCAAACAGGGAATGGAAATTTGGTAAATTGCTATTTGCTGATAAGAGAAATATGACTAAGAAGCCTGAGATGGTTTCGTGGGTGATCTTTGACGATGTCTTGTAGAACTGTATACTTTGTCTATAAAATTATATAAGCATCATTATACCTATATAGGCCCAAGCTACGCAGTATATAACATCCACTGGATGTGGCTTATTTCACCAGCAGCTAGCGAGTCAAGCCCCGGTCGGGTCATACCAAAGACTTTAAAAATGGTATTGCTCCTGCCTCACTTGGCGATCAGCATTGTGAGGTTAGAGCAAGGAAACAGGACTGATAGGCCCGGTGTCAGCATAATGTGACTGGGTGGGATGTCATGTCTGGTGTCGTCTGACAGCACTTTGACGGCATGGATTTGCCCTGCCAAAAGATGACACACTATATGTACACATCAGAAGGACTCCTCGTCGTCATATGACTGAAACACTATTAAAAAGGCTACTACGTTAAACCCCAAGCACTCGCTCACTCACTCACTCACTCACTCACTCTTTCCTGCACGAACGTTTTATTATGATTTATTTATTTGATTTGGTGTTTGAAGTTTTGTTATTAAATCACTTATCGAATATTTTTGAATGTTAGGCTGAGTAGAATAAATATTCTACCAGATTAGAAAAAAGTATGAAATACGCATCATCAAACAAGCCATGGAAAATGGTATTTAAAATATTTATTTGAGTTCATGTAAATGTTTAAATTGCTTAGTGGACTTAATGGGCCATGCATTGGTGTACTGTATTTTTCATTTATTTATTTATTTATTTGTGTATTTCCCTCATGTTTTACACACTACACAAGTATATTTCACTGATACCACGGCGGACAACATTATGATGCATGAAAACCGGACATAACCCGGAGGAAACACAAGAATATCTGCCTTTTAGAGCTAGGATGAATGAAAAATTGCCTTCACATCATTATACCAATCAAAACCTGGCCCATAATACGAAATATGGAGGGTAAAATCACAGTGCAATAAACACTAAACTGCACTTGTCTCTGTAAAGAAAAGTAGTGCACATATCTGAGATAAAAATGAAACGTGGTGCTTGTGATGGAATATGGTTTCCTACTCATTTATCAATCCACGGGTCATGTGACTCAGAGAATTTACCTTGCTAGTGCCTGGTGAATGGTCCCTTCGTTGTGAGAGGCCAGAATAACAGAAAATCGATCAGGATTGTTGGCGATTTTCCGCAGCATCAAGTCCATTGATCGGTGGTACATGTCCGTGGTATCAGCCATTGTTGGATGTACCGGATCTTCATAGCCCTCTGTTGCCGCTAGATGGCGTTCTTTGTCCATATAAGCCCCTCTGACAAGTTTAGCGGCGAAACAAACCTCCTTCTTCTCTATGAATTCTGTATCGGCTTTGAGAGTCTCAAAAGTTTCCTAAAATAGAGAGGACACAAATGAAAGTTGGATTATTGGCGCCAGAGAACTTTATATTAGCGGTATGTCGTATTGTGTGTCTTGCTTTCGCGTAAATGTTCATTAGATGTGATGGCACCATAAATTGTATTTGACGTCAATGCATTTGTGCACCTAATTCTGCTTAAGGCATCACTCAAGGCGGTGGAAAAGTTGGTACTTTTTAAGCATTTACATGAAACTGTAGCATAAAATGTTATAGTGAAAATAAAAAGGTAAATTGACAAAAAAGGCCGGATTTCACCGGTAAATTGCGACCATTTGCCAACTGTCGCTGTGCTGTGGCTTTACTCTTTATGGTATCTTTAATACTGAAATGCATGGTAATTTGCGGTCACCATTGTTATGGTATTACAGACATCTATAAGTGGGGTATAATTCACACCTCAGTTTTCTTTGAGGTCTCCAATGATTTTCACCAAAATGCGGAGCATTATTTCCTTGCACACTGTATTTACCATTTATGTATGTACATACACGCCAACTGGACTGGACTTAGTCGAAAAACTGATTTATTAATTTGGACGGTTTTAATGCTTTATACCATGCGTAACGGAGTTAAGGTCTATGGGTTGTGGAAGTTTATAAGAACCAGAAGAAAACTACTGCCCTTCGGCAAGTACCTGACAAACCCACTTACATATAGCTCCCAGTGAGAGGATCGATTACTTAAGGCTGCATTATACACATAGGTGAGAGTGACGCCTTGTATTATTCAACAAACAAGGCCTCCTTGGTTGTTAAAGTCTGCCAAGAACCCCGATTGCTTATCGATCGACAGTTACCCGCCTGTTGCGTTAACCGCCTGTTGTGTTAACCGCCTTTTGTGTTAACCGCCGCATGTTAACCTCCAAATTTATTAGCAGTTTCCGAAACAAGAACACAAACAAAACTGGTGCCTCCGTAAGCGTTTTTCCCCCCAGAATGCGCCGGCCTAAATAACAAGTGACATATTTATAGGTTAGAACTATTACATGTCAGGGTGATCTAAAGAATTTGGCAGTGACACCTGGGGAGAAATAGAGAAATGTTACATAGATAACAGCGTGGAGTTGGGAAACAAAACACAGTATCTAAAACGATGAGGAAAATAGCTACCTGTAGATGAAATGATGTCTTGAGGGTGATTGAGCTGCCACCCTCTTCACTGCAAGGTGTTCCTCGAGAGATAAATTCTCTCTCACGTGTAAGAGGCACGGGGGTGACGTGTCAAACATAGGTACTCAATCTTAGTATAACATGGCCATACGAACACAATGCACTTTACGTTATAATTAGACGCAAGACCACGACTTAAGTTCTTTGTCTCAGAATCAATGGGTCACATGCTGTGTTTCGCTGGACTCACATACTGTGTTTTTTTTTTCCTTACTGCATCGGGGTGTAGTGCTCTCTGTCTGAGGGAATAGCGACTTGATCATGCATAATAACAGGTATCGATACGTTCTGATTTTCTCAGCAAGCCAAATTAGGCACACCTTGCCACCTTAGTTTTACTTGTCTTAGTGCGCCTGCTCAGATGGATCATTTAAAAAGTAGAGCTTAGACATTGTTCAGAGAAATCAAGTCCGTGCCTTAAACAAAATATAACGTTAGAGTAATAGATATGTACAGCAGCTTCGCCGCAGAATTTTTCAAGTCGACTTTTTCAGCTTGTTTTCAGTAAAAGCTGGAGGAGTGGTTGCACTCTTTTAAAAGGAAAATGTTCACGTCAACAATTTCTTGGGGTTCAAATAACACTACATATTAAATGTTGTAAAGTAAAAGTGCCAACATCTCACAGGCCAACATCGTGCAACGATTGTTAGTATGCAGAAAAATAATATTAGATTAAAAGATTTTTGGAATAAACGTCCTACATGGGTTAATTTGACATAGGATACTGTTAAATAGTAATATAAAAGTCTACAATGTAGAGAGTAAACCCAGAGCAACCACGACAGTGTGATATAGTTGGCAAATGCCAGCTTGTCTTTTCTTGGGAAATCTACGCATCGAAACAGGTACAACTGCACTCAAACTTGACCAATAGACAACAATGTTCAACATAAACCACCAAAGAACTGGGAAAGTATGTAAATGAAGAAATTATGGCATATTCACGACAAGAGAAATGTATAGTATAAAAGACTACAGCATAAAGAGTTTAATCAGAGCATTGAGAGAAGTATGATAATTGGAAAATTGTCTCACGTTACCGGTAAAGTCCAGCCTCGTGTCAGTTTACCTCGAGTACGGTTTTATTTTAACTACATGTATCTACGTAATTATTATACGAAGTAACAACTTGCAAGCCCCTTCGTATCATAGCTTAAGCAGAATTAGGTATGGTACGTTTCAACAGCTTTGTCATTCATTGGATTTGAAATATTGTAGAGTGCTATAACCTAATAACCATTAAAATTCCTTTCCCTCATCCCCTACTATCAGCACGTTGGATTTTAAATGATCGAAATGTAAATAACATTTCGGCTTTAAGAGGGTAACTTCACACAGCTTAGAGAATACTGATATCGGGATAGAATGAAGCAATTCCATTTTCTGGAGCACAATCAATCCAGTGTTGTAAGAAATTACGCTACCGTACCAAATTCGCATGAAATAACGACCGTTTTTATGTACAGGTTCAAAAGTAAGGCAAATCTGTTCTGGCCTACATACATGTAATAACTGCTTAGATTGCAGATTTCAGAACCATTAGATCTGAAGTATTACAATGTTATGAAAACTGGATGATAGAATGAAATGAGTTGGTGTGTGTGTGCTGGGGGCTGGGGGTGAGTGGAGTTGGCAGATAAGGCGGATTGTAAAACCCACATTATCCCCAAACGTTCAGTTTGCAATGATTGTGAACCTATACATACTGTCCCAGTACGTACAGGATGTAGGCAGTATTAGGTGTCCCCCATGAAAGCGTTTAGCCTGCAGTATGTGGTGTAGTATAAAAGAGAGCACAGAGAGTAAAACCAGAGCAGCCACAACAGTGTGAGAGTTTCACTTTATCAGTGAAATCCGGCCTCGTGACAATTTGCCTCAGTTAGGGTTTTATTCTAACAGTTCACATAAATGTTAAAGCAGTAACAACTTACACATCTGTTAGCATCATGCCTTATGTAGAATTAGGTGAAAAAATACAGTGATGTCCAAATCATTTGATTAGACGTCACTGGTGTGGAATTTCCCAAAGGCCTGAGCCGTCATCACATTTAACACATGTATATACAATAAAATGACAACAAATGTCATGGTACACACTGCAGATAACTAAGGACAGAACCACTATACCTTGAGATAGTTTTGGTAGGTGTAGCCAACCATAGGCCTACCCTTATTGAAGTTGAGCATCATGGCCAATGACACCAGGTTTAAGGCGGGGTTAAGATAGGTATACTCAGCATCCACCCAGATTGTCACTCCCTTTTGATGTGCTAACTGTAAAAAAACAAGAAAACCAAGATTGCATAGGTCTACATGAAATGTATATGAATGCGCGTCATCACCTATATTGAGATATACTTTCGGAATGTATTTATCTAATTATTTTTGTTGTATAAACCTCCCTTCTAAAGGGTATTTTACTTACAGGAAAGCGGACCTGTATTACAGCCAACACAGTGGAGTGAATGAGTTCAACGTCGTACTTAGCAATGTTTCATTCATATGACGACGAGGAATCCTTCTGGTGTGTGCATAGTGTCTTCTTGTGGCAGGGCAAGACCATGTCGCCAAAGTGCTGCGGCCACTGGAACATCATGCCGATGACATCAGACATGACTCCCACCAAGTCACATTATACTGACACCCCTCAGTGATGAGCTCCAAGCGAGGCAGCAACAAGAACCATTTTTAAAGCTTTCGGTTTGGCCCGACCGGCCTTGAACCTGGATCTCCCGACCTCAAGGCGGTCGCTGTGAGCACTACACCACTGAGGCGCCCCCCCCCCCCAGCACATAGGTGAATGGCTCCTGGATCATTGCCCTAGGCTAGCGCGCTAACCCTATCTGGGTCACGGTGGCATCGGCTATACCTCCAACTCGAAAGTGTTTGTCTATACGTGTCCACAATGAGCCGCGTGATGTACACAGTACACTCCGGTTTTCCCCACCTTTAAAAGCTGATCACTATCGTTGAAAGTGAAACATTCCTGAGCATGGCGTCAAAGCACAATGAAATACATCAGTTCGCGTGACAAGCCTAGGAGCAGTTTTGAATGTTTATTTATTACTTTGATTAGTATTTTCCACCGTACTCATGAATATTTCACACCTGCCAGAGCCCAGAGAAAATCCACGACCATCCGCAGGTTGCTGTCGGACCTTCCCACATGCGACCTGAGAGGATGCCAGCGTGGGCTGGGCATGAACTCACAGCTATCACATATGGGAAAGGCACCTTGGTCATTACGGCGCACTAACACCTTAATCCCCTCGGCCACGGAGGCCCACGGAGCTTTTGAATACTGTATTCCCCTAAGCACACAAATGAAAAAACTTCAATATTCGTAACCGTGTAGTCTTCTGAGCCTAGAAATTAATTTTAATATCATAAAGGTATAAATATATATCGACCTTACTATATATTATTGATTAAATGACCAAAACATACTCACATGACCAATCCTGTTAAATCGTTCAAGTACTCTCTGAAGTGAATCGTTTTCCTCTGAGTCCAAGCCCTTTACGGAACACTAACAAGAAAGGCCCAATCGGGAAGTGTACATGTATGTAGGTTGCTTGAATCAATTGCAATCACAGTTTTATTCATAATACCGATAAACAGAAGCGCGTGGCGATATATAATACCTTATATAGATAACGGTGTATATAAATGCCAACAACGGAAGATCATGGCCTAATGCCACGTCGACAGTATTCTAGCATTGTCCTGGCGACAAATGTCGAGGTAGGTAGAATAAATCTTAATTAAACCTAATGTTTATTTATTTATTTTCTTGGTGTATTACTGAAGGTTATTTTACTGGCGACCATCATTATGGTGGCAGGAAACCGGGTTAATACAAATGTGTCAGGTGTCAACGAGGCACATGTAACATTTTGCATGAGTTTCATGTGACGGGCAATATTTGGTCTGAATGTCATAATGATGTACTACTACACGCTAATACGTTATAAGTACGTAATTTATCATTGACCGACCTTTGTTTTTCCCGCCATTACTTCAGTCACATGGTTTACCAGCTCGTTCTCCGCATTTGGGCATGGGTATAGGCTGCTCACTTTGGCCTGCATAAAGACACAAACGAGTAAGTAGGTTTTAACATATAAGCTAATGATGTTTGTCACACAATCACGTCCTTGTTTCGATTAAAAAGGTATTCATCCGTTTAGATCATTCATCACGTTTTTTCCTCATGATTGAAAACTGTTGCCTGCTTCTCTTTGCATTAATCTGTCCAAATTTTATATTTATATATTTTCTTTGTTCTTTGGTAGTTTGTGTTATTTGTCATTTTTGAAAGTAGTCTTGCCATTATTGACCCGGATCGCTCATTTGGTTGACGGCTGGTATACGAATGTTGGTTTCGACTCCGAGATCGACACATCAGGAAATGCATATATAATTTTGAAAAGGAGCATGTTTAGTTGTGCCGCAATGCTGGCTACAGACAGAATCATCAATGATGTATATTTATTTAATTTTGGATGAATTTGTTCAATTTATCACCTGTTCACGATTCCCATACTGAATAATCCGCCATCTGTCGGACTATGATTTCTCTGGCGCCGCACAAAGGAACATTCATTCCTTTAACATTTGGATAGCATATAACCATGAATCGCACAGAATAAGAAGGACATAGTACATAATAACAGTGGCAAAGAACAGTGCTAGTCCGCACTGACAATATTCAAATACCATTCAAAGGGACAATACTCTGCTTCTGTGTCCATTTTGTAACGGTGATAAATTGTTGCCAAAATTCCTTTCTCGATCTCCACCAAAATTTAACAGAATGGTGCATTGTTCAAGGTTAAGTTGTTCACAAAATTTGCGTAAAAAATTCTGAAAATCAGACAGGCAGACAAACCAACAGAAAGACAGACAATAATCGCAAGACGAGTTTTCAAAAACGACAAATAACACAAACCACCAAAGAACTAAGAAAATATATAAATATAAAATTAGGGCAGATTCATGTAAGAAGCAGTCAACAGTTGTCAGTGGTGGCGAAAAGACTCAATGAATGTACTAGGGGGATAAAAATAAACCGAAATAAACATCACCACTGGCGGTGGGTTTTAAAGAGAGGCTGAAATGCACACTTAGTGTGCATGTACTTTAGTCATTTCTTTCCTTATTACTTTTTTATGTGGCCCATTTCAATAACACTTCATTAAAATGACTGATGCTTATTAAGTACTTCGAGGAAGCCAGTAGGAAGCCATTACATGTGTAATTAAGTCTAGAAAGAACAGATCAGTGCGGTGTACACGATATTATCGTTTCATCCTGCTGCATGAAGTCTTCCGGAAATATTCCCCTGACTATATAGGCCCAATTGTTGTTTTCAAAATGAAATACTTGGTGCACAGGACCATCTGGGTTCCATGTTCAGTATTACATGCAGTATTCGTCAAAACATGTCAGAAATACAGACTGTCTAGAAGAATGTTTATTTTACCGTAAACACTTATCTATCGATAATTCCTTTGGGAATAAAATTAATATAAAAGAAAACAACATAAAATTAAGAGCAGAGCAGCAGAGACAGTGTGCTTCAGCAATTGGTCACACTGAACCGATGAAACTCTGCCTCTCGTCAATTTATCCCATATGGCATATATCGGGTTTTATTCTCACTGTCCAGATAAAATCTTAAACACTGGGGCTTTTATGTTTGAACGGCTAGCGTTCTAGTGCAACATAATGACTCATGAGTCTCTCCTCAGTGAGGTGGTTGTGAGTTCACACCAAGCTCATGCTCGCCTCCTCACTGGACGCATGTGGGAAGGTCTGACAGCAACCTGCGGATGGTCATGGTCTTCCCTCGGTCTTCTGTTTTCCTTCCCCAGTGATGCAGGCCACTGTCCTATAAATGAAATATTGTTCAGTGCGGCGTAAAACTCCCACCGGACAAAAAAAACCCCAAAAACAACAAGGACCACTCCTTGGGGATGCTTAATTTAACAGCAGAATCGTGGTTTGTACAGATCATAAAAGACAGCGTAGAGACTACATGCAACAACAGAACAGCGACGACTGTAGGATACAATTGGCTAAGGGTCGCACGTTACCAGTGAAGTCAATTTACCTCAGTTAGGATTTTATTTTAACTATTCGTGTAAATGTTTCAGAGGTAACAACTTACAGAGCAGAATGAGGTGAAAAAAGGAACAGTTATGATGATTTACATTACAACATTTCAAGTATTTCCCTTTGCAGCAGTTTATCTTGTGATGAATTATTCAGACCATTTTATATTACCTTTTCAAACTTGAATGTGATTTTTCTGTCACTATAGACGAGGCTGCGAATATGACGAGATTCTGCTGATGGACAAAGAGTCCCCGAGACTTGATCCCTTGGCATTGATTTCATGTAAATCCTTATCAAACCTGATGATTAAACTTGACCATGATGAATGTCCATTATGGGCGTCCAGTGGACAACCAGACTATAGTGCGCTAAGAAAAACTGGTGACCAAAAGTCATCAATCTTGATGATTTAAAAAAAAACACAGGAAGAACGGAAAACAAACACGCAGTTTATTCGAGCTTCCTAATTGTTTAGTCAAATGTCCTATGAAACGTTTCAACGTATCTGAAATACCACAGTTTCTGAGTGAAAGGCGACCCGAGGACCTTTACCGGTTGGGCAGCGGAGAGTAATTTCGCTGCCACTGCAAGTAAACATTATAAAACTTTATGGAAAGCAAGGAATAAAAGGATTAATATACAATGACCATTGGTTTACTGTAAAAATCCTAGTCACCAGAAAACGCCTGAGAGGCATCTCTGCCTATTTGGAATGGTATGAATGACCTTCCGAAGCGTATGTGTCCTCTTGAACCTCACCCATAGGCTGGGATAGCAGTTCAGCTACCTCAGCCAGCAAACATTCACTTAATCTCAATGAAAAGCAAAACGCAAAAAGAGCTAATCATTAAATGGACCTGACTTTTTGTTATAATTTTAGTCACCAGAAATCGCCTATCAGACGTCTCCGCCGCTATCAGAAATACCAGAGCTTCCGGGGTCTAGGCGGCCCCTGGTCCTCACCTGCTACCTTGAGAAAGATACAGTTGTTTTGCTGATTCAACACTGTCCAAGGAGCCCCGTGGCTGATCCGGTTAGCTAGCTAGAGCAGCGCATTGACCGAGAAGTCTCCCACCAATGCGGTCGCTGTGAGTTCAAGTCCAGCTCATGCTGGCTTCCTCTCCGGAGGTAAACGGGGAAGATCCGCCAGTAACGTGCGAATGGTTGTGGGTTTCTCTTGGGCTCTGTCCCTCCATAATACTGACTATCACCGTATAAGTCAAATATTCTTGAGTACGGCGTAAAACACCAATCAACTAAATAAATAAATCAGCACTGTCCCCCCCCCCCCAGCCTACCCCACTGCGAATCAATTATTCGTCAATCATGGACATTTCATTATCTAGACATATAAAAGGTATAGAGACTAAAACCAGAGCAACGACGACAGTGTGATAGCTGGCAACTGGTCACACGTTACCGGTGAAATCCGGCCTCTTGTCAGTTCACCTCAATTAAAATTTTATTCTACCGGTCCCTGGTGTTTAAGTGTTTAAGAAGTAACAATTTGCACGCCCATGGTTAGCGCAGAATAAGGTAAAAAACAAATTATAGAGATGTTAACTGTAATATATAATTGACATCATTTATCTAGAATTACTCAAAATGCTGTGTTGCTATCACATTCAACATAAACACAATAACATGAAAAGAATGCAAAGGGATCCGGCCTAGGGGATCCTTAGTCCACCAGCATAATCCCAGTCTATTTCAGGACTCAAATATTGGCCTTTTCTCTTATTACAAAGGGCCAGGCATCTCGAGCCATCGCTCCCGGGGAAAAGGCGTCGTCTGGGCCTTTGACTGTTGAACTGGGATACTCGACCATCCCCTACCGAAAATTCTACCCGACGTCTATGATATAATAGCCTTAATAATCATCAGTCCGAATGCCATCGCTTTAGGGGGTTTATGAACACATTCCAGCTGGTTTGGCTCATAAGTGTCAACATAAAACTTTAATTTGCGTCTTCATCGAGCATTATGAGTTTTTAAATTTTGCATAAGCAGGTTGATATATTTATATTGGGATTTTATAGGCGGGGGAATGCTTGACAAATATTAATTTTCAAAATTTGAGTTTTTTCAAAAGCGATTGGTCCCAAAACATTTTGATTATTCCCTGCATTACCGTTTTTTAGACAGTCGTATGCTTGAATTTATATTTCTCGCTTAAAGCTTTGGCGTTTAGCACCTTTGTATCTAAATGCCTGAGCACAGAAAAGATTCCACTAATTTTTCATATCTTTTCTACTTTTAAAGGTTTCAGTAAAAAATATCAAAGTTTCTGAGACTTCTTTAAATATTTGAAAGTTTTTAGTTTAAATCACCGGTTTATTAGATTAAATTGTAAGTTACCCACTCGGACCACAATGTTGAAAATTGGTGAAAAAACACAACATACTGAAAAACAGCTAAATTTTTGTAGAATCATTTCCTTATTTTCATTATTATAAAGTTTTATTATTAACTTAGATAAATTTTGAAGCTATTTATAGAATCAGCCGTCTTTTACCTTTTAGAATACATACGCATATGAAAAATACTCGACTGTTATTTTGGGCTATAAAAGGCTGTATTGTGCTTAGCAGAGGTACTACACGTAACATCCTTGAAATTGAGGCCATACAATTGTATAACGCTTTACATATACATATATGTATGTATATATGTTATTATCCGCTTGTAAGAGGTTATCTATAATCTAATGTAACAACAGTATGTATTATTAGTTGTCTAAAGGTCAAGTCAGCTTGACATGGTCTGTAGCCTATAATCTGGTCTGTCGGCTTCATATAGTCCGAGTCCATCAGGGTCAAAGAGTATTGTTTAATGTGGCTAGAACCGGTTAAGATATCAGCAATATCGTCACTGGATCCCATTAAATGACTTACGTTGATAGCCTTGCTCCTCACGATTTATGCTCTGTATATGCAATATAATCACTAAGCGCTTATTTCTTTGTTTACTGGACGTTCATATGGGGAACGAAAGGTTGATTCACTAGCATTTTTATTTTCTTTATTATTTATTTTAATTATTTACTTATCATTTGATTGGTGTTAAACGCAGTTTTGTTTTATGGCTGGTATAGGAATGTCGGTCTGGACGCTCAGGTTCAAGAATATTGCGGCCAGCGTTATGGTGGGCAAAAACCCGCACGCTGCTGTCAGACCTTCCCATGTACTAGCAGTGTGGAAAATATCTGAAGTGAGAAATCGGACAGAGACAACCAGTGCCTGCTGATACCGCCAAAGACAAACCAGAGTGTGCTTTCACCGTCACAGGCAACCCCGTGTGTTCTTATAGCGCCACAGACAAACCACTGTGTGCTTATACCGCCATAGATAAACCAGTGTGAGCCGTATCCGATCACTCGATCGTAGAAGTGTATCGAGCGATACAGATCCTTTATTCCTCCTAACCAGATAGAGATGCACCCACAGGGAAATCAGAATTGTAAGCCAGAAGTGAGACCGTTAACCAGTTCAAGGGCATAATGTGTGAGTGTATTATTGATTTCTGTACATATCTGGGTGTTTTATCTTGTCGGAATGTATATATGAAAATAAAGGATTACTTTACTTTTCTGTAGCTTGGCCTATATACTCACAAAGCCTATTGACACTTTGGCGGTTTGTACGTGTTGCCAAGGAAATACGTGAATGGTGTAGGGGTTTACTGATAGAAAAAGCTTTACCGCACACAATAACCTCATGAATGGCATACTTATGTCTTGGCATCGAAACCGACACTCGTATGCCAGCCGTGAACGAAAATGGGCGGTCCGGGACAATAATCGCAAGACCAGTTTCCAAAAACGACAAATAACACAAACCACCAAAGAAGAACGCAATGAGTGTGCTAGGCGGATGAATAAAATCAGCTTCAAAATCATGTACCATTTTAGTATATATGTTGTCCACTATCAACTATGTATCCCAGATGAGCTTTGATTGCAACTGATCGTATATCCAACGTAGGGATCATACTCGAACAACACGATGAACATCGTTCAAGTTCGACATTCGTATGCCACTGGAAACCATAATGGATATTTGTAATACCTTGTAAATCGTAAGTCTGACATTTGAGCTACAGCGCAAGAACAGTATACCTGGGGTTTTTCAGTTGATGTTATTTTTAAATAGAAATTGATATAAATGTTAAAATATAAATCGAGACATTTCATTCCGGTAGTTCTTCCTTACATGGGAAATCTAGGCATCGAAACAGGCATTCATACAGCAGACGTCAACGAAAACCAGTTTCTAAGAAGAAACGTTCAACACAAACCGCTGAAGTCATGACAGATTCATGCTAAGAGAAATGTATAATATAAAAGACTACAGAATAGAGAACAAAACTAGGGTAGTGACAAGAGTGTGATAGTTGGCAAATTGTCACACGTTAGCGTAGAAATTCGGCCTCTTGTCAATTTACCTCAGTGAGTGTTTTACCCTAACTATTCGTGTAAGTGTTGAAGAAGTTACAACTTGCATTTCCAAACCCCATGGCTTAAGCAGGATTCGGAAAAAACTGTATTGATGTTTTAATGCATATTAGACCTCATTGGTCTAAAATTACTCAAATTGCTGTGTTGTCATCATTTAACACATGTACACAATAAGGCCTGCTTTTACTCGGAGATACAACACAATAAGGCCTACTCTAATCGGAGATACTACACAATACGGCCTATATTACTTGGAGATGTTATACAATAACGCCCACTTTACTCGGAGACACTACACAATAAGGTCTACTTTACTCAGAGATACTACACAAAAAGCCCACTTTTACTCGGAGGTACTACATAATATTAAAGGCCCACTTTACTCGGAGATACTACACAATAAAGTATACTTTACTCGGCAGTACTACACTAAAAAGCCTATTCTACCCGGAGATACTACACAATAATGCCCACTTTACTCCGAGATACTACAAAATTAGGTCTACTTTACTCGAAGATACTACACAATAAGGCTCATTTTCTCGAATGTACTACACAATGAGGCCCAATTTACTCGGATGTACTACACAATAGCGCGTACTTTAACCGGAAATACTTACACATAAGTCTCCGGACATCAGGGCTGTCACTTTGATTTGCATCATCGGATTGGACGGATCGAGCTGTTTTGACAGCGAGATGCAATCAAGAATTGATCGTAAATTAGCATCATGGATCACATCTCTGAAAGGATAAACAATAGTTTTTAAAATAGGTTGTGTCTTATGCCGTGCGTTTTAACTGAGGCAGCATATAGCATCTTGTGTTGATGTTTTTATTATATTGGGGTGTAAGGTCGCACCCAAGCGTACCTTGATTTATTGTAAATGGTGCTTTACGTTGTACCCAAGAAAAGTTCATGTATAAGACAGCGGCCTGCAATATGGTGAAAGGAAACCGGACAGAACCACAGGGGAAACCCATGACCATCCGCAGGTTGCCGGCAGACTTTTCCTCGAGCGGCAGGAGAGGCAGCCAGCATGAGCTGGACATGAACTCACCGTGTCTACATTTGTGAGAGTTTTCTGGGCCTTTTTAGCGCTAGTACGTAATCGGCCACAGGGTGTCATCTCCACCTCGACTCGAACAACTGTCCAGTTGCTTGGCAAGAATTTAGGCAGGGCTCTAAACCACTTTACGTTTAAACTTGATGAAAGCAATATTTCATATGGATTGTAAGTTAAGGTACCAGGAAGCACACGTCAAAGCAAAACAAGTACTCACATGTGCGGAATCAAATATTACTTCATTTCCTGTTTCGTTCCTAAAGAACGATTAAACTGATATCTATAATGTTTCGATCCTTGTTAGACCTGTAAAAATGTCATTCCTATCTCAGGTAAATTACTGTATATTACCGGTGTCCCTCGTGTACATCTTCTTCCATTGGTATTGCTAGCATGGGCCCAATGCCGCACTGTCTGAGATTTTGTGTGGTCTCCAGAATGCTGCTCATATCATCACCAGCTACAAACTGCCCGTACATCGTCCGCCGCATCAGCCAATAGAACAGAGACTTGCCCAAGATTCGCTCCGAGGCCTCCATTAGCTGTGAATACACACCAACAAAATATAATAGCTTTTAACTGATTGAGCAAGATGACTTATTGTGTCTCATTTGGTTCTAAGACAACATTTTACTTTGGATACGAGAAGGTTTGGTTGTGTGGACAACATAGTTTTGCGTGTGCCAGGCTATTCTAATTGTAACATTATGTGTGCGTTGCCTCAACCATGCACAGTAGAGAGTACTATAGTTTCTCAGCAACGCATCTTCATTTTATCTGTGGCATTGCCCGAGAAAAGAGAGGTCACATTTATTATTTTATAATTTTTATAAAATTTATGTATAACAAAAAAAAAATGCATCTTAATGGTAATGTAGATGCACGCCCACGTCGAAAAATACTCAGCACTATAATATATAATATATGCAAAATATTACATTCAGCTGTAACATGTAAATAATTGTTATTAGGATCTCATGATCGCATGATCTCATTTCTTGTTGGTTTTACATATACCTTCATTCTACCATCATAATGTAGTTAGGTAGCTCCTGTAACTGGCAAATGCAACGTGTTTAATCTACGTCGAATGATTTGAAAAGGCAGTTTTTCTGTAGAAATCCAAAGATTTTAACTTTCGTCGAATGGTTGTGATTAGAATGGGGGGGGGGGATGTGTGTCATCAGTGAGACTTTGTCATGGGCTTTCAGTTAAGGATATTTTCTTTTCATATACGATAAGTATTATAATATAGCTCTCTCGGTTAACATGGACGGATTTTATAGGATCTCTTTAGTTCGTTTTCACACTGGAATGGCCATATCCTCCTAATCTGATTGCTGATCAGCGTGTAAAGGTATTGCTGTAATTCAACGTTTTAAAGGAAATACGACAACAGTAGCGAATCGGGGATTAAAATACATCTATATGCTGCTTGAAGTGGAAAGTAATTTTCCGCTTCGAGAATGAAATTTAATCAATGTGGGAGTGATTGTTTTGGACTGAATGAGTCTTCTGATTTTTGTCGACTAGAATCATCCCTATTTTTATTGACGGATTTGTATGCGAACATCGCCTTTCAGGTTTGCAGGACACTGTGTTAAACTAGGTCAACTTCTTTCGCCAACATTATAAAGGCCGTAATTTCATATAGTGGTAAAGACATTCCAGATTAAGGATTGCATGGTCGTGCGTTCATTTGCGTAAAGACTATTAACTATTTCGGAGAGTGAACAACCTCTATTAATTCAGGGCCTCTAGCCCGATCATTAAGCGAATCTGGTGTTGAGCTGAGGAATTCCCTTTCCTTAGCGTACTCAATGGACAAACAGATCGGATGATCAACATAGTGACCTGACACCGAATCACACAGGCACAAAAGGTAAACTCGAGGATGTCGGAAATGTTCTTATTAGAAAAATAAAGACACCCTGGGTTTACGATGGACCTAGTATATTAGCCTCTTTATAGAAGAGGAAATGATCAGTTAAGAGATGCCTTCATTGGAAATTATACTTTAAAGATGTGTCACTCGTTCTCATTTTCTTTTATTTACTTTTCTTGTGATGTTTTGTTTAACGCGAACGGAGGAAACCGGGTTGTCGGGAATAAATATCTGACAAACCTCCAGACATAAAGCCACAGTACAACCGTTTCTTGTCACCGTGCAAAACTGTGTCAACGTATCCTTCTTAATACATTTTCTTCTTCATAAATCAGAACAGGGTACATACATTTTGAAAGTCAAGCGCCTGATGCTTAAGTAAAACCGGTAAATCTATAACGAATCTCAGGCCAGAACTTGATGAACATAATCGTTCGGACACAGTGACTTTACGGCGAATACAAAATCTGGTAAGTAACTCTTGATTACATGTGTATACCCATATCCATCCAGGGAAATCCAAGAGGGATTCAGAATAAGGCTTTGAACAATGTCGAATTTAAATGTATATTTTAAAATCCTGTGATGATTAATACGGCAAGCAAATAACTTCTTCGGTGAATTAGTAAGGTTGGAAATGTTTCCTTCAATTTCCTTTTAAGTTTGCCGACATTTGAAACCTGCAGCTCATCGTGACATCAGGAGTGATATAGGATGTGATATAGATCTGGGCCACAGATTTCGCGACAAAATGGTTCCTCGAGTCAACGAATGAAAGGGTAACATGGAACAAAATGTTGAAATTGTCCAGTTTTAAACATTACCCTATTTTTTTTAAAAAAATCAGAACTATGTGAGATATTTTGATAAAGCGTCAGGCCCGAAATACCACTCGTACATGTACGCCATGAAGGGGCGGTGATGATGTCAAAGAAATGTTGTACGTGAACCTGCAGCACTACGTTTCATGTTTATCCAAAAATGACTTTTAATTAAGATGCTGACATAGAATGAAATGTACAAGAAATACTACTCGTTTCGTAGTAATTGTGGAACAGCTATCTAGATGTAAATATAGAGGGCTATATCACAGACAGTAAAACCAGAGTAGAAACGACAGAATGATAGTTGATAAATGGTCACACGTTACCGGTGAAATCCGGCCTCTTGTACACTTACCTTATTTAGGGTTTTATTCTAACTGTTCATGTAAGTGTTTAAGACGTAACAACTTACACGCCTTCTAGCACCATTTCATATAGATATGTTACTTTAGCTTTCGCCCTTGTATAAGCGTTCTGAATTAAATCTGCGATAAATAGAGTAAGCGTGATCATTTCGTATAGTATTGTATAAAATGGTTATGAATATAAAATTTCGTGAAAAATGAAAATACGTCATATGTGTCGCTTGTTTATAGACATGCATATAGAACGGATTGGTTTTAAAATGAATCCGTTTGATCCCCTATAAACGACAATGCCTTCTATACTCAACACAACTCCCAAACAACACATCGTAAATTCTAGCATCATTATAAGCATTAATTGTCGGGCATTACCATCACTAGCTGGCTAAGCATAAACAGTTATAAGCCAAAATGAGATAAATAAATACCACCACCATAGACAACCGTGGTTATTCTTCTTTATTTGTTCAGCTATGGCCAGAGGGAAACAAAGCAGCACATCAGAATTACTTGTACAAATTTTTATTTATTCATACAAATGCCCTTGGGTGTATCCAACCATCAATGAGATTGATAATACTGTGCCATACTGGAATTACTCTTTTATACCATGCTGCTGGCACACTGAGATAAAGCCTATGTGATCACTGCAATTTCTTGAAAAAAAATTTCCCTGAGAAAATTTCCCTTTGCAAATGCAAGCGAAAGCAAAGAGAGGTGTATTAAATATCACTTTTGATATCTATAGTATGGAAGCAAAGATCTAAACTGTCTTGCATCAAGAAAATCCACTCGCAACATGGCGATGAAATTTGTGACCGCTACGCTGGGCCCGAGAGAGTGTTGGATTAAGAAAATCTTTTGTTGACGTCTAGAACAACTGCCAAATTTAACCTTCGGCGGAATTTCGACTATTATCTCAAAAACAAGGGCGATATAGTACGTCAGTTTTCCCTGAAATAACTGATGACTGTGTATGAAATACGGAACGTCAACAGCGAAGTGTTTCTGTAAAATGAAATCTTTGAATATCCGCAGATATACACAATACTGATTCCTTTAAATCGAGCTTTTATTTTGCAGCAGCGCAAAAAACAGTTTACAACTTTTCCGAGTGAATACAAAAATGACAGGCAGAGATCTAAGATTACAGATGGTATCTTGCTTTAAATTAGATCTTAAATATCCATCCACAATTGTTCTATTGCGTTCTTGAAAATGAGTTTACTTGACAAACAGAATTATTTATGATGTCTCTGTACGCGGTCGAAACGCCTTCCGATATATAAATGCAGGTGTTCCTCAAGGCTCAATTATTTGTGCCCTACTCTTAAAATTTTTTGTGAACAGTATTGGTAGTCTTTCGCACTAATCTCACGTACAAGCAAAATTAACTAATTTACTGACAAAATGTGTATGTTACAGAAAAAAACGACAATTTTTCATGAGAGAAAATGAATGTGATCAAAGAGTTAACAACTTAGAACACTGACAATGAATGACATTTAAATTGCTTCATGAAAGGTGATTTTTCGCAATTGGTCCTAACATGTGTTAGATGGTTGTTACTTCATATAGAGCAATTGTTAGAACAGACACCAGGCACTAAAATCACCAAAATGCGTTGAAGATGGTTGTTGTGAAAGCTTATTAAATAATCAATTGGAACAATTATTCCTCATGTCTCAGCTTTTTTTTTTCCTTTTTAAGATGATTGAAATAGGAAAACACAGCTTCAGTTTAAAAGAAACGACAACACTGGACAAAATGTATATATGTATCCATAACGAATCTCATTCATAATTCAAGAAACCCCACTTTTTACTTTTGTGATGTAGGATAACGGAGATATCGCAGTTCAAAATAAGCATAAACGCACACGTAGGGAAAATCTAACTGGCTGCCATGCTCTCAGTTTTAATCACTCACGAGGGAAATATTTCTATCATCCGACATGGCACCATATTGCCATGTAGAAGTTTTAAATCAATCCTTTTCCTTCTAATTACGAGCCAATTCTGTTATACTTTAGAGCCATTTTCTACGAAAAAGTTATAGTGGATTACGTCTGGTGTTGTTCCTCAAGGTCACAAACAGGAGGGCATAATGCATGGCCTTCGGCTAATAATAAAGAGGACGGTAGTTCGCACCCAAAGGAGTGTCTCAACTCTAATCCTGAAGAGCACAGGGTACAGGTGACGTGACATCTAAAATGGTGTAGTAAAAATTCAGATGAAAAGGTGATTTATAGAGTTACCAAGCGAGGGATAAAAAAAATTTCCTACGCCCGTGTAGGCCCCTATGGAAATGCCTTCTAAAAGAACTTATAAACTTCGGTTATACTTTCTGTTGTCTTTTCTTTTAGTGGGGAAGGTATGTTTTATAACGATGTCCCAATATACACACAATAACATCTTCTATTTTCAAAGTCTAATCGATGAAAAAACGGTAGAAGTAAACGTCCCCATAGTCACCGTGAGGCGTGAAAGTGGCGTGTATATATACTGTGACTTTGCACACAATGGTGTATCGTGCCCCGTGTATGTTTATGCACAGGGGCGAATGAATCCGCCCAGTGTGTTTTTACTCCAGATAACGCCTTGCCGTTCAGGTCAGATCGGGTGGCCGAGGTTCTACACAACAAGCCTGCATGCGTGCGTGATTTTTACTCCTATCAACTAGAGTCATGCGTGAAAGGTACGACTCATTTTCTACAGATTCGCTGGAGTTTCTGTCAGAACTTCCTGTCAGAACTTCCTGTCAGTTGCGCAAATGTTCCTATGAATGTCCTTCATTTCTATTGTTGTTAAAAACATATCCTTAAATAACGTACACATGACTGTCCCTCGAAACAAACATACACGGCCAATGCAACCTAGATGACATTTGAATTGAAAATGTACACAAGATCCTCGCGTCATAAGGTAGAGGCTTTCAGCGGATTAAAATCTACAGTTGCTCGCAAAAATTGAATTCTGTTGGTTCTCATCATTTGAGAACTGTTTGACGCTAACAAAAATGCGTCCAGTATTTGAAATAAGCAAAATCGAAGCAAAAATTAAACATAGATCTTGGACTCGTTCGGTAAAATTAGACAGTTCAATAACAGTGTTTCTAATGGAGAATCTCTTTTTGTCATTTTGTGTTATACACATGTCATATAACTATGTTACAGAGGACAGCGATGCCATTTGTGCTTAGCAAAAATTCCTAACGAACTTTGGGATACAAACAAAGGAGAAATATTAAAGACACCAGTAAAATTCAAGGCAGAGGAAGGCAAGCACGTCGAAACCAGTAGCTTGTCTACATATAGGTTTTGATCGACTGTCACATTTATTATTTAACTGTAGAGACGACATGTCAATATCTTGTAGGCTTGTAAATGTCTTGTATTCAGTCAAGAGAATCTTTCTGTTGGAGCAAACAGACCTCTTATGGTTGGAAATGAGGAGCTGTCTTCTTCGGAAGCTGTCTACAAATATTCATGATGCATTTAATCGAAGGGGTTCCTTTCATACGGCAATATTAGTAACGTCGATGACAAAAGAATGTATGCTTTGAACAAACAGTAAGCCTGTATGTAAGCCAAGGTTCATAGTTCGCAATTATTTATTTATTAGGTAACTGTCCACACAACATTATGCCGAAAAAGTCAATATAGCAAGTAGGTGTAAAAACATATAATGACTACATAAGGATAATTCAAAACGATTCTGCACCGCACTGTTGCAAAAAATGAAGGCTGCTGCCTGTTCTTGCATCTCACACTAGTAACCATGGAATAACTTCGGGCATTTGATTTTTGTGACAGATGTTAACAGATGTAGTTTTTGAAACGCTGTCTTGCGTATATAAGTCTGTTTCGAATATCGCCTCTTCAGAGACTATCGCCATTGCGAGCATACTTGACGAAAAATCTGATTAGATCTTCTTGTTTGCTTATTGAAGGATTTGTTTGCGGTCAATGTCTTATACCACTTCGAATATTTATGATGTTAGAGAACTTTAATATTTAAAGTGCTTCGTTTTTCATACGCAGGGATTTGCGTGCGTTCTTATACTGAGGAAATCGATATTACACAGAATAACGCCACAATGCCGTCGAGCCCAGACCCATCAGTCCACGGATTGTCCCCCACCACTCACCGCTGTATAAGCCAAGAGTTTACCGTGATTGATACCAGGCAAGTACACCAGGTGGATGAACTCAGCGATAAACAGAACCTGTCAATCTGGAACTAATTTCTTTTTTACATTTGTTTCTATATGCAGTGTGTACCATATGAATGTTCCCCTGTTTCATTTATTGTTTTTATTTCATTTTTATACTTTTACGTCATTTGGAATATTGGGTCACATTATTATTACCGATCCTTTGTGTTCCTTGTTGAGGCGCATGCGGGTTTGTGGGCTATGTTGTTAGATGATGCATGTAAAATAATTCAATTTTCCCCAAACATTTGACTTTGCATTTTTTTTTATAACTGTATACATGTAAAAATGCCAAACTCGTTACTTTGGTATTGTGTAAAATACGATAACTTTTGATGATGAAATCAACATATATTTTATTTTTGGCTCTTTTGTTCATTTAAGAGACATTGAATAAGCATACATTCACATGCAGTTGTTCAGTATGATGAAGACTCCAGGTCAACACCCAGAAGGCCAATTTCCAAAACAACCTTCATCGCAAACTACCCAAGAGTTAAGGAATGATTTAAGGTAAGGAAATGAGAGGGAAGCACTTAAGGAGAAACGGCCAGTGTTACTGGAAAGGCGAAAAGATCCTCGCATGCGTGCGCCTAAATGTGATCAACTGGAAACCAAACCATGTATCGTGCTTCTCTAAAAGAATCAACATACATCGATTTCGATTGCGCTTTGATTGGATCAGATCATGTATGTATTTCCAAAGAGGTGATGCCATTCAATGTGATGTATTTACAAATTTAAGCCGGTATAACCATGAGGCTGAGAGGGTAAGACATTCTGGGAACACCTTCCATTTAACACTCAGGTACAAAACATAGAAACCCGATAGGTCCTTGCTGGTAACTGTGCATTGATCAAACTAGACCAAATTAAAGGACGCATGCAAGACCACAATCCATTTTTAATCAATATCATCTCGACTGTCTTGGGGAATAATTGAATAAATTATAGACAGCATATTAGTCCCAGTTCGCGTACAATCATCAGCCTAACACGAGCCCACCGTAGTCAAATTTCAATTCTATATCAGTATGTCAGTCGATTACATATTTTCAATAGTTTATTTTCGTACTACTCGAGATTGTTTTGGCATAAACGACACTATGGGGGATCAAAAGATCTCGGAGATTATTTCATTGTATGGAAAATACTTTATTTATAAGGCAAACGGAGATTTTTGCCTTATTATACATGTATAATAATAGCCAATGTCCTTGAATGCAAATCCTTGTAGAAGGGCTTACTGTGTAAAAGTTTTGCTTAGGGTTGAGGTCTCATGAAACTTTGCATATCGATGATTCTTATGATGTAAAAAGTAACATCCTAATACTCAGGCAAGTGGGTGCATTCTTACCGAGGAAATCAAATAAATCCAAGAAAAACGTTATCTCACCGTCTAATCGTAGTTTCTGGACTGGCATTTATAAGTGGCTGCTAATCCCAGATATTGCTATTGAATGACACTAGATGTACAAATCAAGGTGAGTGAACTTGATGAGTGAAATCATATCAATCGAATGCTGTTTTTTGTTTCTACACCCAAATTATATCATAACAATGCTCTCACCTTTGTTTTCATCAGACATAATGTTGGGAAGGTCTACCAGTAACATGTGTATGGTTGTGGGTGTCTGCCGGCGTTTTCCAGTTTCCTCCCATTACAATGCTGGCCGACGTATGATCCAACATATTCTTGAGTACGTCGTAAAACACCAATCAGATATTTGGATCATTTAGGAGCGCCTGGGCTACATTATTAATTCTGCCCATTTGCGTCGCATTTTCCGTTGCATAAGGTACGGTGACGATATTTCTTACGTATGCATTCAGGGTATCGGTGTGAGATTATTATGAATGATCACGCTCGCCCCTCGCTCCAGGCGCATTAAGTATTGGAAGCCAGGACATCTGTGGTTAGACCTTTATGACGTAGGCAAGTTCGAACAGCAGTAAACTTCTGCCTAAGCTATGGTCCTAGGAGGAGTGTAAGTTGTTACTTCTTAAACACTTACATAAACTGTTCGGGTAAAACCATAACTGAAGTAAAGTGACAAAAGGCCGGCATTAACATGTTATCATTTACCAACTATCCCACTGTCGTCACTGCTCTGGTTTACTCTCATGCTGTAGTCATGAAGTCCTCATATCATAAAATTCCTAAATTTGTCACTCTGCAAACCAAAGGCATATGGAACAGCACAACCGATTTTAAATCTTCAACAACAAATCTTGCCTCTGGAGAACATGGTGCATGTATATTTACTGGACAGCCCATCACAGTTCACACACAATGCTCGACATTAGCCAAAACAAACCTCTACCCTAGACAATTCTCGTTACGTATCAATCGATAATATATTTTGATTGATGTGTTTGTGCATTCATTGCGACTGTTTGGCTTATGCGACATTATCACAGATCAATAAACGAATAATGAGTCCCAAAGCGACCCCAGTACGACAACACTCGCTCTTGTCACAGGACGTAGTTAGGGTCAGAATTTGGAGTAGTCGTTCAATGTCAAGGATATTCTTATGACGTGTAAAACTCACCTTTAGACTGTTTTCGACCACTGTGTTAAAGGAGCACAATCGTAGGACGAATAATGCCCGGGCGAGTTCTCCTACAGTTTTTTGCTTAAATGCACTCCGGTAATCGTCAAAGCTAACAATTTCCACCTGTGCTTTCTTGGGATTTTCTGGGCTTACTGACCCAGCTGCGCTATCGGTGGTAGAAGCCCTCGTTGCAGTTAATATTGTAGATGTAGAAGTAAGAGGAGCTAAAATTAATTGCTCCAGGTTAAATGCTTGTAAAGTTCTTGATCGCTCCGGTATGAGTTTTACCTTTGAGGAGCAAAAAATCTTCAACAGATGTTTAGAAACAGTGGCCATTGCAGGGAATTACACTAAACAATGCAACGAGTCAGGCAAATAGCTTAAGCAGCCCCGGTTATACATGCACTAACGATACCCATCTACTGATCTAACCGCCAGTCTGTGCACTTACATACAGATAAACAGTCAAACTTGTTAGAACTGGATCCAAGCTTAATAATCATAGATATATAAATCAGATTTAGTGCGGTACAGTTTCATAACTAGGTTAATATTTGTGGGGTCAAATTCAGAAGGTGAATTTGTCATCGGTCATAGTTGCATTCAAAGCACACCTCGGATACCAGCATTTGTACTGGACCGGGAAATTGTTGACGGACTGTAGGTTTGAAATTTGAGCTTGATTGAACCGCATTCCTGCATCAATTAAATTGATGAAGCTTCTCTCTTACAAAGGTTACCAGGTTTTTTTCACAATACATATGTCATCTGTCACATATTCCTGATGAAAATGGTGTTTTAGGTTCATATCGGTTTACAGGTTGTCGGCTTAGGCGTCGAAGCCGACATTCGTATAGCAGCCGTCAACGAAAATGGGCGTTCCGGGCCGATAATCTCAAGACCAGTTTCCACTTCATAGTTTGACTCAGCGTTTTTTTCCAAGCATTGAACTGTCCCCCAGAGAAACGCATTTTGACTGGACAGAACTGGTCATATACATATACATTACTGTCCCTCGTCATGTAGCTGACCAGACACCAAACGTTCGAGAAATGGATTTGAACCCGTGACGTTATAGTTATAGGTTGAGGTCTAATGATCTGAACTGAGGCAGTCTAGGCTTTACGCCCTGCTTAAACATGATTACTTCGTACGAAGGCCGATCTATACTTATGTAATCATCAATCTCACATAGGCGTATGAGTCCTATATTTATTTACTTGTTTCTTTGTTGATGTTATAAGGTGGATTTTAATAAAAAAAATATTTCACTTTTATCAAGGCGGCCCGCATTTAAATATGGTAGGATGAAACCGCGGTGAGCCCAAGGGACGTCCACGACCACCATTTGCATCCATCATTTTGAAGATTTGGAAGCAAAACTAATTGCTTCCTGTTAAATACTTGTAAACGTCTCACTCGTTCTGGTACGAATTTTAAATAGCTCACCATTTTAGGGAATGATTCCAAACAATGCAACTAGGAGGAATCTGATCTATGTGAATTCATGACCTATCGGTACCCATCTGCCTATGTGACCACCACTCTCTGTTTGTACATAAAGATAAAGAATCAACCTACTTAGAACCGAGATTAATAATCATAGTTGCAGACTAAGCACACCTCGGATACCAGTATTTGTGCTGGACTGGAAAATTATTAACACACTATTCGCTTGAAATTTGAGTTGGGTGTCAAGCCCAGACATTCAACATAAATTCCTCTGTCATTTTAACTGATGAATCTTCTCTCTTCCTAGTTGCCATCTTTATTTACTATTTTCAGATTATGTGTCATATATTTCCCCTGGGAACTTGTGTTTTCGTTGTTTTGGTAATGGGCCTTGCGATCATCGTCTGAATGTCGGATCTGATGCTTAGATATAAATATGTAAACAAGGTTCAGAGATTAATGCGTTATTGCTGGGTAAAACTGGCCATATAAGAAGGATCATGCATGTATCACTGTACCTTGCCGTGTAGCTGACCATCCACCTAATTCCCGGGCACTGGATTCCAACCGGTACCTTACAGTTATTAGTTGAAAACTAATGGGCCTAGCTAAGGCAATCTAGGCCTCACTGTATTAGGTTTTGTAGAAATTGTCCATGTATTCCTGCGTAATCATCCACATCATACACGTGTTTGAGCAATTTATTGATTGACTAGTTGATTGCTTAATTTATTTGTTTTTTTATTTATTGATGTTTTACACCGCCCCAAAGAATATTTCACTGAAACTACGGCGGCCAGCATCATGGTAGAAAGAAACCAAGATAAGACCCTGGTTAAGCTCACGACCATCTCTAGTTTGTGGCAGATCGTTCTACGTAGGACGAGTCACGTGTGCACGTGCGTTACTATATCCATCCTTTGGATTTCAGGCGGCCGTTTCACAAAGCGCACGTTTCCGTACCCGTGCGAAGTTTCCATGGCAACCAGTTCTATAGGCATTATGTAGGTATCGTACTTTTATGCAGCGTTATGTACGGGTTGTGAAATTGATACATTAGTCTTTCTGCCAGTCAGAAAGTTGTGAGAATGAAGACATTTATCTGCAGTACAGAACAGAAAAGAATAAAGGAGTTAGGCATACATGACATTCATAGCTAGATTTTGTAATTATTACGATTTTTGATTTATTTATTTGATTGGTGTTTTAAACGGTACTCAAGAATATTTCACTTATACGACGGCGGCCAGCATTTTGATGAGAGGAAGTCGGATGTAGCCCGGGCGATATCCACGACGACCCGCAGGTTTGTAATTATTGTCATCATTAAAAAGTATTATATCATACAATATATCACGGCTATCAGACTAGCCCAGTGTAACACAACATAACGGCGTTAACTTGGATATTTATGCCTGCATGAAAAACACCTCTGATTTGTACAACTAGAGAGTAAATCTGATGTTAACAGTCTAAAAGTCTTTTCACTACAGTTCGAACAGTAGAGGTAAGGAGTGGGTCGAAGTAACAAAGAAGACGGTGATAAATGTGTACTCAAATTTACTAACCACAGACCTTTTGGTGTTGTAATGAAACCTAATGCTCTTTAAGGAGAGAATATCTGCTAAAAACTCTCTTGTGTTTATACCGGAATTACCCTCTATCTTTCAGTCTGTCGCATGATCTCATGCTATCACATGATATATATTGATTCGTATTTTACGACTGCTCAACAATATTTCACTTACACGACGGTGGTCAGCATCATGGTGGGAGGAAACTGGGCGGAGATTGCGTGGAACCCAAGAACATCTGTAGGTTGCTAGCAGACCTTCCAACATACGATATGAAAGGAAACTAGCGTGAGCCGGTCACTTCCACGAATGATCTCTCACTCTTAACATTACAAGGTTAGTCTGATTATATTCTGCTTTACAAGGTTACAAACTCCAAAATTTTCTACATCCGCTCTCTTTGCACAACTGACTACAACTGATTGTGTATTTGATGAAACGAACAATGTTAATTCATTGTTAAATCTTCAATTCATTGCAAGTAATGCCTCGCTTATTTGGCAGCTGTTGTAATTTTTAAATACGTAAGTGTCACTAAATTGTGACCTAAAAAGTGTCACCTATTTGTCTAACAGATCAATCCAAGATGCGGGTACGGCCATGTGGGTGTTGATAAATAAAAGCTGTATTGTCCACTTTCGATCAAGATGGGTAAGACAATGGCAAGTTCTGGGTGATGACGTTTTTGAACTGATTAGCATTGTGGGTGAGAGAGTGAACATCTCCGTTGTTTTTCTTCCAGGTCTAACCGGCTTGAAGGCGAACATTATGCCGCAGCGACGGCTTGCTTTCAACCTCTCTTGTTTACGAGCGCGTTAATGGAAGGCTAATAGACGCACGCACCCACTGACATTTTGCAACACTCAAACTCGACAGCAATCGATGCAGGGAAACTGATTTTAATAATGCCCTTGTGAATGTCCGTGATTATTTTTGTCGTCCTTCCTGGTCATAGCCCCGGACATGTTTTCGGTCTGTAATTTGTCCTGTATAGCTTGAATTGCTTCTTTGACTCGATAACAGCGTCAAAGTCGATTTAATCTGAAATTTCAGATTCGCCTAATTTCATTTAATACATACTTTATACGACAATGACGTTCTTCCCTGTCTCTAATATTTTGCATCGAATTTGTTAATGGAAATGACCGTCTTACAGAATATAGATGAAAAAGTTACAGATAAAAGGTTCTTTCAATGGTTTTGAAGCTATCACAACTCTGCAGTGTGTTACCAGAATGACAGTAAGACAATACATTCGAAGTGTGCAGGCTTTCTCTATACATTATACTGAGCGTTATACATTACTGACAACCCATTTAAGCCCTTATTAAAGGTTTTGAGTTAAGATTTTCGAGAGGAACATTGTCCTAAAGAAAAAATCCTTCTCTGAGTATAATATTTCAAAAAGGTGTCATGATATATGGAGATACACTTGGGCAATGCATCGCATGAATTATGAACTGTCACCAGTATTGAAAGGAAACATAGCTGTACACTATGGTGGCTAATAGCGTCCAATGTAGACCGGATCTATACACTCGGAAGGCACGGAAGACGCGAAGAGTGTGGATCCACGTCCTCGGCCACTTCCGTGCCCTCCGTGGGCCCGCGAAGATCGCGCTTTTATTAAAACCGAGCCCTCAGCGACCTCGCGTAGAAGAAAGGCGCAGAAAGCGCGGATCCTCACCCCCCATGACGTCACAAAGGTCACGTGTTTTTTTTTTAAATCCGAGGTCTTCGCGGGGTCAAAAGGCGCGGTCAAAAGTGAACGCTATCAGCCACCATATTATACAGCCTTGTGGTAAAGTCAATTATATGAAGCGTGAGTAGCTCCAATTCCCATGCGATTCCCTTAAGGCCCCTAGAAAGTTTCATTAGTCCTTTCTAATTACATTTTTTTTTATCTAATTTGAATATAGGATATCTAAATTTTAAAATAACCCGTGGTCGATGTGTTAAGCTCAAAAGACGACTGGCTTAAAATACAAAAGACTATAGGGAAAAGAATAAAACCAGAACTGCCACGACGGTATGGTAGTTCGCAAATGGTTGCTCGTAACCGTTGAAATATGACCTTCTGCCAATTTACCGCTGTTAAGACTTTGTTCTTACTGTCCAGGTTAATGCATAAATAGTAGTAAGCAGAAGTAGTACGCCCTCCCCTCCCCCACCGCCAACAATCACCAGAGTTAGTAGGGCCTGAACTGTGACATGAATACTTCGCTTAGAATTTAAGCAAAATTGGGTATAAATGCACTGTGATGTTAATCGTTAGGTATAAGGCTTCCCTTGTCCAGAATTATTTAAAATCCTGCGTTGTCATCACATGTAATATGACCAATGAGGCTGCGTGTTTAAATTCAGTTCCAGCTGGTGTGGTTGCGGATTTCCGTCAGGAGGTACATGTATCTCGGAAAGGTTGTGAAGATTTCCGGTGGATTTGTTCCGTTAAACTCACTAAATGGCCTTACCACCTTCACATCAGTAATGGATTCTTGAGTGCGACATAAAACAAATGTCAAGTAAATAAATAAATAAATAATCAAATTCATTTATTTCAATATTATTAACTTAGCTTCACGGTAAAACTAGTATTCACCGCTCACAACTGCAATTCCTACGTGTGACATATGTTGTATTTGTGCAATGTTGATGTAAGCCCACATAATTTCAACAGCAAAAGGACCCAGCCCCCCCCCCCCCCCCCCTCAAAAATGCGGTTGCTGTGAGCTCAAGTCCAGCTCATGCTGACGTTCTCTCCAGCGGTACGTGGGAAGGTCTGTCAGAAACTATAATGCTGGCCGCCGTCGTAGTGCAATATTCCTAGTACGGCGTAAAATAACAATCAGGTAAATAAAAGGATAATTTCCACCGGGGCTAAAAACTTCCATAAAAGGAATCAAAAGAATCGAAATGTCCATGACGGAGTTGAACAAGCATCTAATAAATAAATAAATAAATAAATAAAAAAGGATCATGATAGCAGAACAACAGACCGGAGCTAATGTCTTATACATTATCAGTCGTCAACTTCATATTTTTACAAAAATGAGAACATGAGAGCTATGGTCAGATGACAGTCCACCATTTAAAAGTAAACGCCTTTCCTGAGATCATCAACCAAGGACAAATGACAACTGTCCTGTCATTTATTGACTGACATTGAATTATTGAAATTGGTGTCCATGTGATCCTTAATTGAAAATTTATACACGACAATAGCAATATTTTTTCCTCCATAAATGGTTGCTATCTGTGCTAAAGACGGAATATTATAATGCCGCAGTATGTTCCTTATGTCCAATTTAAGGCACATTTTACCATTTTCGCATATATATGCAGTAAAAAAAGTAACAAAATATTGTTCATCTTAACTGTGAAACGACGACTAAAAACCCCTTTTTTTGTTTTTATCGTCAACATACAGTTTTTCCTCAGTAATGGTAACGATTTAGAAAACAACTTTCAGAGCTGTCAATAAGATGCTGGCGCTTGTGGTGATTGTGTGGTTTAAGCTTGGACTATGGTTTACAACACCGATTCCAGAAATCCAGTTCTAACTGAAGTCAAACGTTAAAAAAATGTCCACAGTGTTTGGTTTTGGTACTGGAAGTTGAAATTTTGGTGCATCTGTCTTAAGATATCTTTGATATCGCCATCAAAGTACATTATCTCAAACGCCCCTCAAAAGCTCTAAAATTGTATATCAGATATTAACGTGGATTAAAAATGGCTTTGAGGCCGTTTTTTCTTGGAAACGATGTAGTTATCACTTTCACATCCCCGGAAAACCTCGCCTAAATGCTTAGATTTTGATACGGTGGATGTTGAGATTTTGGCGCCTTTGTCTTAACACTGACGACATGGTCAAAACATATAATTTTGGCCTAAAAAATAAGCTCTAAAATCCTGTTTATCAATTTTGGCTTCAGACAAAAATGGCTTTGTGGCCGCTGGGCTAGACTTTTTCTTGCAAATCATATGGCCATCACTATCACACCCTCCGTAAAACATGGTGTTATTTACCTAATTAGCACAACCTAGAAGCAATGACCATATCTGTCGTGGTGAATTTATGTCAGTGCGCTTACCAAAAAACAAAAATTAACTCGATCTCCTTTAGTATTATTCCGTCTGCTAATTATTGCTATTGGCCTGTACCCGGAACGCTAATATGCAGTGTAGCCCGTGCTTGTTTTAATCATTGAACTCGACCTTAAATAAATCGTTATTTTTGCTGGCTTTACAGTTACAGTTTGGCGTTGATAAACAATGTTGTTTGACACCAGGTGCTAAGAAAAATTGTCCACTGTTGACCTGCTATATGGTTTAATGAGTTAGTGTAGTGTTGCTTTTTTCATTATTACTGATATTGTGATTTTGTCATTGGCGCGGCTGAAAATGACAACTTGTTGCATTAATTACATCCTACGTTGTACTAAAGCGGATGTATTCCAACACATATACCGTAGTGTATATGCACTGAATGCACTGTTGAGCAGCGCATGTCGTCTGTCCACATGAAAACAAAAATGACATCACGAACTGCCATGCAGTTCATATGTAGGTCAACATAATAAATTTCAGAGTACGAAACGGGAGTGTGGTTTTCGTACGGAGACTGAAAAGAGACATGCGAGAAAACATTCACCAGGAAGCAGGATCAAAGAAGCACGGACGGGGTTACAAATCTATTTCTGTGAGCAGTCTTGAGATTAAAGAAATGTAGGCGATTCTATTCCGCTGATAATTGCGGGGCGTGTGCAAATATACATGTTATTAAAACAGAGGTGACCTTTCAAACAACATCCAGTGGGTAACACAACACAGCGGCTTGTACGCTTACTTTACCTCCCGGAATAATATTCATGCTGTTTATTTTCACAAATGAAAGGGTTTGAACTTGTTTACCAGGTAGATTTACTTTCATCACTCATATACTTTATATAACGGCGAAAGATCGATTTCTTTCAGTGGTAAAAATGCTACCGCGTATAGTTTATAGATATCACTTTTGTTGAGTCATTTTTTTGTACTTTACACCCAAACGTCAGGGCGTGGAAACAGATAAATTTTGGTTCATGACCTTCTGTACTGAGCTCAGCGGGATGAGGTCACAATATACATAGATGCACGTGTACTTTAGTAAACTTTTACATCCCTACGTCACACAAAAGCGGTATTCTCACTGGTTTTCAAAACATGGAGCCTGCAGTTGTTTAACCTGGAGTCCCCGATGGAATGATTTGAGGCTAGTGAAGTGTATTCGAAATGCAGTGATGAATAGGTATTAGTTTGAAAATAATTATGTGTCATATGTGTCATCGGGTGATGATTTCAAACAGAAATAACGGCTTCATTCACTGCGTATTGGCTGTGATAACTAGTGAAAAAGGAAGTGTCCAAAGGTGTTTGAACCAGCGGCCTAGTTTAAAAACAATGGACTCTTCCTTTTTAGAGCAGATATCACAGCGTACACACAGCGAATGAAGCCATTATTTCGTAATTATATGCGTCTCTTTCTTGGCAGCATATTTGATGACTTGCCCTTTATAGTTTTCACATCTGAACTCCTAAGGATAAACCGTTGCTTCTGGTGAGATAGCGTCTTTCTATTGTTGTTGCTTCGAATCGAAAGCTTCTGGTTTGCCAGGACAGACATGCCTGTATTGATTTCTACCGACAGAGCTTGTCTCCTTCTAAACAGAAGTGTAAAGAATTGATCGGTATTCTTTTGTGGCAAAAAAACCCCACACCAATTAGTGATAAGACTTAGAAACATCCAAGACAGACCCACCTATTTTGGAACCCTTCGAGACACCAGTTGGCGGCTAATCGAGCTTGCCGTTTGTCGAGCACAGTATGAACACTTTTTCTTCCATACTTTTGCTGTAACTGAGAAGTGTGTAATTCCATTCAAGTGTTGGTAAGTTGAGCCTGCACTTCTGAAATCCGTACCAAAAAATGGCTGCTGTTCAGCAGCAATCTTTGCCACGTTAAGTCACTTTAGCCAAACAAGTAGGGTATTGCAAACAACTATGACGCAGCTTGTCATTTTCTGACTTTCGTTCTTTTTAATCTAGCATTATTTTTATAGTACCTCTATTGGTAATCTTACTTGTTAAATCTCATTATGTGTTCCTTTCCATGGCAACGACAATGAAGTATAAAAAGAACAAAAACAACAATAAGCTTGCACTTTATCACTTGTATTGGTACCAGGCCTGTGGTTTTAGTTTTGCTTACCGCGGTGTGAATTACGCCCTATATGGTGATATGTATTTATTTGTTTATTTCACTGGTGTTTTACGCTGTACTCAAACATATTTCACTTACAAAACCTATGTGATTTATTTCAATTATATGGTTAAAAAATATGGTTTGGGAACACCCAAAACCATCCACAGTTTGCTGAAAGATCCTCCCACGTACTGCCGGAGAGGAAGCCAGCATGAGCTGGATTTGATTTCACACGACCGCATTCGTTAGAGGCACTTGGGTCATTAAGCTGCACCAGTAGGAATAATAGGGCGAGGTGGTTAGAGCGCCAAAAACCTTGGCCACGGTGACCCCTCCAACGTGATAAAGACGGTAGAGGAGTTCCCTTTACACGAATAGAGTTCACACAAATAGCGACACATGCTCATGGCACTGTTTATTTTAAGTACTTCACTGCATTTTATTTCTTTTTCTTTAATTTGAAACAACCTTTGTAAATATTTCGGCTGAAAAATATAAATGAATGCAGCATGGAGAGTAAAATCGAAGGCTTATTTCATTTTCTTTTCTTTACAGCGCATACTTTTCTTCACTAAATGATGTTTTCTGTTAAATGTTGAAATTAAAGTGCGTAAATCGTGCAACAAGCCGCCATATAGGCGTGCAGTATAGAAAGACTTGTCTAATTTTCTAAGACAGGAACATATTTCCAAAGAAACAAAATGAAAACAAAAAATCCCAGTAACCACGCTACATCTGGCCAGAAAATAGATCACTGTAAACTTCACAAGTTTAGTAAATGTAAGTTTTCTTGGCCCACGGGGATGCATATTGATATCCTGTGTCGTATTCTAAGTTCCTGACGAGATGACGAACATCATGTAAATGGAAAACACACATTCATTGCGTGACAGTCGATGGCGTGTTCATATTGTATATATATATCACACACAGATTCGTTGCCGAAATGATACACGACTTCCTCGCATGTGTTGGTTAAAAGAACAAACACATACATCCCTCTTATAGGTAAAACAAAAATCCTTTGTCTTTCTAATCCACGCAACTCTTACAGAGCCTCGTTTCAAAGGAAATAGGCAGTACTTATACTTGTACGTGTTTGCCAGCTGTTTGGGATCCATTTCTGGTAAGCATGCTTTGGGGACAAGGTCGCGATTGATCGCAGATTCCCATTAGGCATATGGGGTTGAGTTTCATGGTAGAGATAACTCCAAGGTGTGGACGGCTTTGTCTTTTACAGGTGAAACTCCTACCGATATTACCGATTGGCCACATGGCGTGCACCCTTTCATATCGATTGGCAAATTCCACCTCTTGTCGGTATCAGTATGACGTTGTTCGGAGGAGTATCTGCTGCTAGTTTAAATGCAGATGGCATGGCCAGCGTAATTTTCCAGCGGACGGACGTTGGCTCAACACTGAAGTTTTTTCTCTGAACGCTTCTACACGACGGTTTTGGATGAACAATTGTGTTTCAGATTGAAGAAAGTTTCTTGGAAATAATCTAACGGACATGCCGAGGAGAGATTTCATGTTCTTGATACTGGCCATTGCGTGTTTTGGTGGAGTGACGGCCAATATCAATATAACTGTGGTGACCATCAATGTCATCAACGGAACTCATCCCTTTGATTACAGGCGTTCTGGTCCGGCCATTAGTTTAGGTCTGGAATACGTGCGGACCAATTATCCACACTTCAGTGTGGAGTATATCTATCGGCCGAATGGACAGATGTGCAATGCCAAATACGTCGGCGAATTAGCCGCCTTCCTGAAATACAGCAAAAATATATCCGTCTTCATCGGTCCAAGTAAGTCTTTTAATACAATATTTCTTCTTTTATGAAAGGTCCTATTGGGCTGTACACCTAAAAATATAAATATAACACTAAAACATGCCTGTCCCTGTGTTATTACATGTTACATTTGCATTCAGCTCAGCAGATTTACGTCACAGCTTATAAACAGTTGATATTTCCTTGGTCTCTGACGGGTCAATCTCTGATAAGCTTGAAAGCATGGCGCCTTCAGACCCCTATTCGGCAGCACCATACTCCACGCTTCAAACGAAGATAATTCAGCAACGAATTCATACACATTCCAACAGGTGTTTGCATTCAAGAGAGAATCTTGCAATCTTTTTAATGAACAGTGCTTCCGTTGTGAGCTGTCTTTTACTTTAAAAGGTTTAATTTGATGCGTTTTAACTGTTACTTTGTTTATTTACAAATAATGGCGTTTACGCTTGGTAATTTCCATCGCCAGTTCATTGATTGTAGACATCTACCTTCGTTATCATCATGATAATAAAGTAAACGCCTGTAGACCCAAAAAATCGACGTACTGAAGTAATTTGTAAAGTTAAGACCCAGTTTTAGGAATGTGTTACCCACGACTGTGATCTATGGAACATATAAGGCCTAGACCCAAGGGCCACACATCAGATAAAGTCACGGACAGCTTTCGTCAGACCAAGAGTGTGAACTAGACAGCACATTACCCACTTTGGACACGAATGGTTTCCAAATCGCTATATTAACAAGACTTGCTGAAATATTTATTGAGAGAAACCTTAAAATGAAAAAATAACAAGTATAATAATAAATATTTAAATGAACCAATAAGCATGATAATAAAGAGGCAAAGAAGGAAAGTAAATTTCGTGGAGAAGAAAACATAGGGGATATCGTCAAGGATCAGTTGGCATTCGCCTAACAAAAGGGTTATTTTGTTTCAAATAGGAGTTCAAGTCATCATTTTAGTGGATAAAACACAATTGGTAACTATCTAGAACACCTATTCTTTTTCTTTCGGGACAGTAATCCAGCGACTGAACATTCCATTCAAGCCAAAAGAACACATAAAATTTTCTTAAAACTACGAGTAGATGGCCTTGCAACAAGTTACCAGATGTTCTCAATATTGTCGTGTTGAATGACATGTGAACCCCATACAGATCACGGATTTCTAAAATAAAGGGTGTTTTGCTACTAAAGCGACTGTGGTGGCAAACTCTCGAAGAAACACCGGGGTTATACTATTGTAAAAACACGGACTTTTTCTAACCATATAGACACCGATTTCTTTAGCTTGTTTCTATCCACCTGCCACGCGTCAGTTAGATCGACGATTGAATTGTTTGAGGCGTGAATATAATGGACGAATTCCTGAAAGCATTCTGAAAAGCAGTATGCTTCTGGCATGGCGGCATGAATGCACGAAAACACGATGTACTGATTCCTGTGCACAGTGATTTATTTATTTATTGATTTATTTGACTGGTGTTTTACGCCGTACTTAATATTTCACCTATACGACGGCGGCCAGCATTATAGTGGAACTAAACCGGGCAGAGCCCGGGGGAAGCCCATCAGCAATTTGCTGGCAGACCTTCCCACGTACGGCCGGAGATTAAGCCAGGATGAGCTGGGCTTAACTCACATGATGGGAGGCTTCCGGGTCATTACATTGCACTAACTGCGCTAACTGAGCCACGGAGGCCCCTTCACACCATCAATCATCAGTCTCAATTATCTTGCCATAAAGAAAGAAAGTGTAAATGAGAGATACTCTCTCTAACCATAAATTTAATAGACACTTACCCTTTCACTTGTTGCAAGGCATTCTTGGCTAAGACTTCAGGCGTTCCATTACCTGTAGCTGGAGCCTAGGCCAAGCTTTCCCCTGTTCCATTCCAAAATAAGGTATTAATCAAGTATAAGACATAAAAGGAATCAGGATGACCGCTATACTACACATAGGTTTTAATTGCTAATGAAGAAGCCTGGTTGGCCAAAAATACAGATTGACTGGATGAAAATCAGTTACAAACTGTATGGAGGAAAGAATCAGCAGAAGCTCTCACATAAGGTGTTTGTCGAGGAGATTGCGCGGTAAAGAGGCGATTTAGAGGCTGGCTTACCTGGTTTAAGAACAACGAGAACCATATCTTGTCCCCATTCAGGGACACTGAAAGCCTAATATAGTTTGAGGGGCTGCCGAAACTTTGCCTGCGGAGGTATCAGCCAAGCAGTTCACACCTTTACTGTGTTATTTATAGCAAGATTGTTGCAAGCAATGTTGTCAAAATTCACCGCAGTTTCAGATGTATTGCATGCATGTGCATCGCAAATGCCTGCTTGCGATTTTCACCGAATGCTGCTCACAAAGGAGGATATCTCAGCTACGTCAACCTCTTTTTCTTCAACAGTTAAATAAACATAAGTTTTGGATCAACTACTGTCTTCGTTTTATTGTAATCTGTGATAAGGGTGAGATCTTGAAAACCTATTTTTAGAGCTTTTGTGGTCTTTCCCGGGATTGCTACAAGTTTCCCTGTAGAAGCAGAGTAGACCACTGCATACTGGTAGGGTCTATTTTGAAATAGAATGTTGCTTAGAAATGGTTTGAAAAACCTATTAATTAGTAATGAGAAAGTAATGTCAAATGTCAGTTAGATATTTGAATTCAGCAGGGCACATCTCTACATATATTTACTTCATTTTCTGATCTTTAACTATGTTAGCTGAATCTTGATATGTGATAGTACTGAAAGTTTTTTACCAAGATATTTAGCGTTACAGTCAGGGCAGGAGAAGTTATTAATTATGCATAATTTTGTATCTCGGGGATTTTATCTTTGATGCATGCACAAATGAAAATATCACTTCTTGCATAAAAGTGCATGCAAGAAGACAAAGTACAGTGGATTGTGCCGGGAGGGGGTATTTTCGTGATATATAAATATCTCCAAACCATTTTGTAAACCCCATAGGAAAATCAATCCATGTCATTAAAGCTGACGGAACGTGTCCACGTCGGTGCTATAAAGGAGGTCTCACGACTGCAGTGTTTAAACTTCCTGACTGAGGAACAGTATCGATGCTTTTTCATAAAGAACTTTCCTGCCCGAAAGCTTTGAAATGAGCAAACTGTCCTCTGTTGATGGGTCTTCGGTATATTGGGTTTCCGTCATTGGTAGCTTTTATGTCCAGAGAATGTATACTGTCATCATTAGAGACTCTATCATTTTGTTGGTACACGATTCAGTTGTCAGTTATAGGCTTTTTAGTGCGAGCGTTCATAACAAGTCTAATGAGCATTTTGTTTTATACAGAACCGTAGACACATTCCGAACCGCAGAAGGGACATATTTTTTCTAAATATTTCTTTTCATTACTGCCCATTAAAAACAAAAAGAAAAAATAAATTCTTCAAATACTGGCAAGATTAACTATGACTCGACTTTTTGAATAGATAAATTCAATCTTTTTTAGAAGACGAAAAGAAAATAAAGAAACTAAAGCACGTTAACACAGGAGAGACGATTTCCCCCTGCTAGTATCCAGTAAAAAATTATCTCATAAATCAGCATTTTGAATTTCGCCCGCTTTAATTATTAATTTAATTTTATTTTCAATGCCCACTCCCCCTCCCCCCAAAACAAAGCAAAGAAATAGAGTTATCTACCTTATGTGCTACAGTATAGTTCTCGGTAGCAGAATCCAGTTATTTTCTCAGTGGCCAAAAAGAAAAAGAATTACAAGCTACATATATATCCTTTCCACTCTTCCGTATGTTTCAAGCTAATCTTGGTAAAGAAAGGGGCCTCCGTGGCTCAGTCGGCCAGCGCGCTAGCGCAGCGCAATGACCCAGAAGCCTGCCACCAATGTGGTCGCTGTGAGTTCAAGTCCAGCTCATGCTGGCATCCTCTCTGGCCCCGGGGCTGTGCCCGTTTTCCTCCTACCACAATGCTGGGCCACCATCGTAAAAGTGAAATATTCTTGAGTAGGGCGAAAAACACCAGTCAAATAAATAAAAAAGTAAATAAATGTTGCTAAAGAAAGATTCAAAGTACTTGTTACTTGTTGAAAGTATCAGGAAGATACTTTTTGGAATTCTTTCAACTGCACGATGAAATGCCTTGCCCAAGTGGATGGTGTAGTTGTAAATTAATTTTCCAATGTTGCTTGACGGGCACAGTACCATGTATTTATAGGTTTGAGTGGCTCTGTAACCTGAAGCCTCCCATCAATATGTATCCACTAATATATAACACGCGCAGATGGTCTTGGGCTTCCTCCGAGCTCTGTCCGTTAACCTCCCACCATAGTGCTGGCCGCTGCTTGAATCTATTTAAACACGGCATAATTGATGACCACTCGTGTAATAAATTCAATCGCATATGTGACAACCTATATCATTATTTCCTTGAATACCGCGCTTATGCCGCTCTCAGAGAGTGCATGTTCAATTTATAATCAGTATTATATCCCTCGGAGTTTATCATTCCATATACTTACCAGGTTGATTTATGTGATTCGTTTGAAATTAGTATTAAGTAAAATAAATTAATTTTTGCCTCTTTACATAATGTGATGGATCAGTCTAATAGATTGAACTCAGATCATTAAGGCGATGCTTTCCAAGATTGTGTAAAATGCGGAAACAATGACAACTCGTTCAAGACTAGTTTTGACTTTGGGACCCGTTAACTTAGTGTGTAAAGACAAATATATTTCGTTTATCTTTTGTACCAGTTTGTGTATAAATGTTGGTTTTATTGATTGGAGAGATCTACTGGGCCACTGGGCTGTGGGTAATCATTTCGAAATAAATAAAGAATTATATTAAATTATTTCCTTACCACGAATGTCGTCTAAATTCATGCAACTTACTGACGATTAACACGTTTTGGATACATTATCGATGCTAAACACTGCAGATTTCTAAGTGTTGTCTCTAAGGCTAAATCTGAAGTATATATGGCTATCTTTAAGAATGGACCGTCCACTTTCATATCTTATCGGATTTTACATGCTGCTGAATTCTTTCTACCCTGTGGTATACATTTATATATTATTGAAGGTTGACCGATTTCATTTGTTACAAATGAATAGAGTCTTTGGTCCACACGAAATGATACCGTCTGGCGATAAAATGCCATTTGGGGGATATTTATTATTTATTGCCGTATGTTTTCAGGTTAATTTTACCACAAGATTAGACGCCAATGGTACTACTAAGCCCTCGAAATTTCTTGTCACAAAAACAGTTCGGAAAACAAGATTTTATTGTTTTCCATTTGGAGAATGCACAGCTTTCGAAACTTAAGCTGACCACTCTTGCATGCAATCTTAATATTGGCTCGAATGCTGATTAAGCCAAAATTTTACGAAAGGTAAATAAATGCATTTATTTATATGCTCATTTTCCCATGATTGGCTACAATGTTGTTGTTTTCTTTTTCATTTTTGGTATGATTTTGTACTTAAAGGTTATAGTTCTTTGAGACATGCAAGCCTAATGTTGTTAGATTTATTCAAGCTCTCGAAAAGCATCACTTATCGAGAGCTAGTAATTCCTGATATCCCATTCCACGGCATGCACTATCTGCATAATGCTTGAAGTGACACATTACATATTGATCGAGAGGCGCAGTGACACGTTATGCAGTTGTGGTTTCACAATGTGTATTCATTGAGAGGTGCGTTGGCACATAAAGTACATTATTTTAAAGCCTTCACGTCTTTGTTTGCCATTTTCGAGCAACAATGAACGGGAAACATCAATGAACGCCCAGTTTTTGATAAATACACATTATTCTTCAGCAGTTCGGGTCCATATAAAACGGCTCGTTTATTGCCATGTGGAACAAAAACTTTCTAAAACGCGTCTTTATCTTCTCAAAATTTATCAGTGCAGGTATAATTTAAAATGTGCTACAAAATATGCATCACTTGAGTAAAGGACTCTTCGTGTCCCTTCATGGAAGTCAGCCTAGTCGACAGTGAAGTGTTCAAAGTCAACGGATTTACGGAAAGCTTTTTATGAAGGGAAATAATTGATGAACAGAAATATGTTTATCAAGGCTGTCTGGGTGAAAAAAATGAGACATGTTCCTAATAACGGATTTGTCAACGAGATGTACTCGCGTTATACGCTGCACACTTTATTAAGCAGGCGGGCCTCCGTGGCTCAGTTGGACCACCAATGTGGTCACTGTGAGTTCAAGTCCAGCTCAGGCTGGCTTCCTCTCCTACCGTAAGTGAGAAGGTCTGCCAGCAACCTGCGGATGGTCGTGGATTTCCACCGGGCTCTGCCCGGCTTCCTCCAACCATAATGTTGGCCGCCATCGTATAAGTGAAATATTCTTGAGTACGGCGTAAACCACCAATCAAATAAATGAATTTATTAAGCACACGGAGGACATTTTACACTCATTTTGATGAAGCCGACAGTGCTCGCGATTACTGCTCGCAGCAAGATGAAATCTCGCCTTATTTAAAATTCACAGAGCCAAAAGGATTTAACAGCCTTACAATCGTATCTAATTACACTAAACCCGGGGCTCAGGGGTTATATATTCATCGATGGCCACGTTAGACATGTGAAAAGTTGCAATCAAAGCGCAGTTGAGATATATGTTTGATGAGCGACATCATAGAAACTCGTATGATGCGGTGGTACAGATTTCATACATCCGCCTAGATCATTCATTGGGTTTTTTCATCTTTGAAAACTGTTGATTGCTGCTCTTTGCATGAATTCCTACTATATTTTATTATTTTAGATACTTTCTTATAGCTCTTTAGTAGTTTGTGCTAGTTGTCTAATCCTTAGAGGACTATATGAAAAGCAATGAGATTCAGTTAGGTATATCACCATAACAGTGAATCGGTAAGACCACAAATTGCACTCTTCTTGACATTTTCTTCTCTGTAGAGCATGCCGTCATCTGAAATCGTGCCCTTAACGTTATTTTTTTCCTTATCCTTATTATCTTTAATCATTGAAGCATTTTTCAATTGTGTAATGGCCGTCAGATTCAATGGGAGAAGTGCTCGGAGTAAATCACCTACTTTTGTTCACTCGCGTATAGATTCTTAAAACATATTGGTGGAAAACAAATGGCTTTCAACGAACAGTTTATTGCGCTTAAGAGCTTTATCGATCAGTCATGGTTAACAAGGCAGCACGAACAGTGAGAGCAGGGAGACTGTAAAAATTCCCTTGCCGAGACCTGGATTGTTCCCAGAACTCGTGTGTTCTAGCGATTGAAAGAAAAGAGCCGGTAATCACTTGTTAATTTCCAGTTTACGACTATCGCGCGATTGTGACATTAAATGCAGACAGCCCCACTCCATTTAAGGTCATAACCTTTGCAAGGTGATAGCCTTTGGTGATGATGTTTAGCCTCGACAGACGCATTTCGTGCAAGGCCGTGACCTTAACAAATCGTAGAAAGAGCTCTAGATTGATCGCAGAGGTGGCTTGTGATCACAAGAGCATCATTTGTCGCTTTGTCAAGGTTGATGTCATGTTTAAAACTTCTGATCTGAAATCCCAAATCGTAACAATGGTCGTGGAAAGACCTCATCAGCAGTAGTAGATGCTCGCGGGTCATACAGTCGTACGATTGGTGGTACGCGTGGTCTTGCGATCTCTAGGGATTGGAAAAGATCAAAGGCAAGATCAGTCGTACTGATGGCAATCGGGAAATCGTAGGGCAAATGGCGCCCCAATCGCCATGCGGCACGACCTATCGTGCGACTGCACTCATCCACGATCGGTGGAGTGAGCATGCGCGACTGTAGGCACGACTATGTTCGCGTTCTCTTGCCATTTGGAATCGCAGTTCAGAAGGGTTTGAAAAATGCTGCGACTCATTTTGCCCAGTGGTGCGGTCTTTTGCCCACGATTTCAACATTCTTTTGATTTAACGATCGTTGCAAACACAAACTTAGCCAGCTGGTCGTACCTCCTCCAAACCCTCACTAATCGCACGACCCAGAAATCCTACGCTCCGATTTACTTACCCTTGACAGCACGTCGTTTTGTACATGTTTTGTACACAAGGACACAAACGTCTAGTGGTTAAAGTTAACCTAAATCCCAGTTCTGTAAAGCAACAAACTTTGGCAGCGATACTTGATTAGAACGTCTGTATATCTTTAAAAGAAATAACGCCAGACCAGATGAATACATGTATCGATAAAGAATCCCATTCATAGTTTGAATCTAGATTTAAATGTGATTAATAGAGATACAAGCACGTCAAAAAGATATACCTACGGCCCCTTAGGCCTAGAGGAACGCTTGTTCTGAAGTAACTTTGATTAGGCCCATACCCTTTATTGTCCTTTAACATCAAGATCTGCACTGGATGTATCCAGTATGGACCGCTTAATTTTCTGCAAATCGGCAACTCTCGGTTCTTGTAACCTGTTACACTGTATACCTTTTGTAATGTTTAAAGATTCGTTCTCATTTATTGGGGAAAATATCGTCATAAGCAACCCCGGGAAGCGGTTGTATGTGTTATAATATCTGCTTATCTGTTACTACAACTCTTCATCCAGTATGTATTTGGCATTTTTTAAAACCACAAACATAGTTTTCTCTGAAACAAGATTTTTAGCTTATTTCACTTTTGTTCATTGCTGGTGAGCGTGCTGCTCATTGATGCGGTGGGTGTGAGTTCAATCCCAGTTCATGCTGGCTTCCTCTCTGGCTGTAAGTGGGAAGGTCTGCCGGCATCCTATGATCGTGGATTTCCTCTGGGCTTTCTCTGGCTTCTTCCCACAATAATGATGGTCACCGTCGAAGAAGTAAAATATACTTGACTACAGCGTAAAACACCAATCAAGTAAATAAATAATATGCGCCCTGCGTTTTTCTCACCCCTGTTTGCAGAGGGTGTAGATGGAACAATGCAGACGCCTGATAGAAATACAGAAAATCCTGGCAAGTGTTGCTTCTTTAAGCTTGACGCTGCGTAACTTCACTGCCTTGCTCCATAGATCACTCCGTAGGGCAGAGTCAGATAGTTTACAAAATAGACACGATTTATAGCAAAGCCTGGAAATACTTATTCCGGCGACTATTCCCCAGCGAAAATTATGGAGAATCATAAATAATATTTATTGTGACATATTCTTTGAGCAAAGCCAGGTTGAATTTAGTGGGGTGAATACATACAGCCATCATTACAACAAAATTGATATACATTTCAGTAGTATGGATAGGAATGATTGCAGAGCCCAAACACAATGATATCCAAGCTTAATATATTGGAGATTTATTGTGAAGCGTGCATATAGATGTTGCGTAAGTTACGTGCATAATAATTATCGCTGAATCTCGATAAATCACTTGTCTACATTGCCTGAAGGACAATTTGTATATTCCAGACAGAAATACTGACATATATTGCGAAACATGAAAGAAATGTACTGCCAAACCATGGAAGTGCGTATTCTCAGTCGCACGAGCGAACACTGTCGTTCAACCGAATGTCGTAGCCAAAAGCCCTGAAACGACTAACAAACGTGTTTACATGAGTTTATTGGAGATGGCGTTTATAACACTGTTTTTGTTTGCCTGAAGTTATTTGCGTTTGCGATTATGGTTGACAAAGGGCTTATACCTGCAAAACACCAACGCTGGTCAAAGATAGCAGGGGATATTGTTTTAGCTTCTCTGAACTCCGTGGACGGTAACATATATTTACTTTGCTGGTGGAGTGGAGTTGTTTTTTGTCTTCTCTTCCGGCTTGGATGACCTCATGAAGAAACACATCCATCTACGTGTTCGCATTTGACTGATATTTTTGTTTATTTATCTTTCTTTCGTATGCCCCGTTTCAAAATTCAAAAAAGATCCGCGTTGGGTCGATAGGCTCTTGGCAAACAGGATATGGCAGGCCTATTCAAAAATCTAATGGTATATTTGTACTACAAATAATCTGACGAACGATCCTGTGTCTTTCGTTAAGGTTTTGCCATGAGGAACTGGTTTAACACAAGTAGTTTATGAACAATTTAGACCAATAGACACGTACCCCAATTACTCTCTCTTCTCGACCTGCGTTATCAACAGAAGCGGGTCGATCACACCACATGTCAATGTCGAGGAAAATGTACGGAAAGCCTTGGTAATGTGCTTTGTGACTAACGCTGTATAACTGTGATATGAATAATTAACTGAACATGGTAACACCACCTGTTCTACCGCGCTCCATTATTATTGTGTTTAAAACGCACGGGGAAAACATAACACCTAAACATAACTTTTTGCCTGGTTTCTTCCCCTCATAATGCTAGCCGTAGTCGTATAAGTGAAATGTTCTTGAGTACATCGGTGAAAGAAATGAATACATTTTCTTGGTATATCAATTGAGCGATTTCTTCTCTCGCCATCAGGCTTTGGTGACTTTGCATAAATAAACATTCCCCTTTTTCGTCGCAACGTTTTACCGCTGATGTGATTCTTTTTATGTATATCGTTCTCAATCACAATAACCTCATCTCTTAATCGATAAATTCTTGGGAAAAGAATTCCTTTGATTTTTGCTATGTGTGTTGGAGGAATTCCCTTTCAAAGTAGGCAGAACGCGCACATCGAGAATGTCGCCAACGCCGCCATGTTACCAATTTTAACCAATCAATCACGAGTTATTTTCTAATCCGTAACGGCACCTGCTTCCACTGTGACATTATGCGATCCCTGTTTAGCGGGTTTATTTCACATCACATCACACATTATACCTTCCCAACTGATTATGAACTTACCTTATGACGCTGATTTTAGTGTTTATAATTATTAAATTAGGGAGAGTATTACGGTCCGTATTGACGTGCTCCGCGTGCATTTTACTACCTCTGAGAAAAATAATACGCACGAAAACAATCAATCAACCAATCATGTTATCTAAATTGCAATCCTCAAATTAACCACCATCCTCGGCCAGGCAATTCACAGAACGTCTGGCTGAATACGGCAGCCTTTGCAAAGGTTAAAGGTTTAACACGGGCTCTCTGGTTTCCTCCAGTCATATAAATGACCACCAAAAAATAAGTGAAAAACCCCGAGTTTTTAAACAGCCGCAGAACATTTTCAAACCCGTTGGACCAATACTATTTATTTATTTGTTTCATATTTATTGTTTATTTAATTGGTGTTTTACGCAATCCTCAAGAATATTTCACTTATTCGACGCCAGCCAGGATTTTGGTGGTAGGAAACCGGCAGAGCCGTTTGAAACCATTTAATTTGATCAGCAAGTTCCTTAAAGCTCAATTCGTGAAGAACATCACCTCTTTGAAATCTGTACATGCGTGCTCCATCGCATCAGCTGCAGCTGATGAAAACACGGACAGAGACGTTGTCATGGTAATGATTTGAAGTTGCTAAGATTTACAAGTTGATATAGAACAATTCGGACTTGCCTGATGTAAAGAAAAATACAGGGCAGACTTCAACAAAATTGTTAAAGGAAAGAGCAAAAATCACTGTTAACATCTGCAGGTTTTACAATTTGGACAAGAACATTAAAAACTTATAAATTCAGCTACTTGGGGCTGCCGTGTTAAGCTTGTGGGATAATGCGCTCTTTGGTGCCAGGAGGCAACACAGCCAAAAAACACGTGAGAGGCACCTGCGTCATTGTACCGCGTTAGCTCGCTATTTTTGCCACGGAGGCCCCGACATAAATACATGAATTAAAAATAGAGGCTAAACTATGCCAGCTTCATGAGACCGGTTTTGCAGAGAACAAAGCTTCAGCCGAAAGAGAAATAATCTTAAAATCGTATTTCCACTGATCGTGCAAACCAGTAAAATATTTAATAGATGCACATGTAGTGTTTACGTGTATACCGTTGTTATCTTTCAGGCGTTCGGAGGAAAGCGGACACAACATCAACATTACCAATGAAGTAATAATCGATATTAATATGTAGATATATGGATGTATGTATTCATCATTTCAATGGGATATTTTGTGTCAGCCAACACTGATTCACGATTAATGTATTCATGTGTAATAAGACAGCCATGACGGTACTCGTTGCCCCCTCCCCCTCCATGTTCATCACTATCGGTCAGCTAGAACACTAATGAAATCATTTTGATTGAAGCCCCACTGATGAAGTTTATTGATAAATCATTAGTGACATTCTCTGCGTTGAAATGAATACAAAGTGATCACCGGTAGCATAACAAACGTATTTGTATATCTATTCCCAATTAACTGACAAATCGAACGTAGTCACGTATCAACGTGAAATTGTTAAGCTACTATATATTTAGCAAGGGGCCCCTCAGCTAAGAGAGCTAAAGCGCCAGTGCAGCGCAATGATCTAGAGGTCTCTCACCAATTGGGTGGTCGTGAGCTCGAGTCCAGCTAATGCTGCCTTCCTCTCCGGCCGTACGTGGGAACTGATAGTGAGAACTCTGTCATGTTTCCTCCAGGCGTAATGCTGATGGCCGTATTCTTGAGTAGGAAGTAAAACACTGATGAAATAAATAAATGTTGGGGTGGAGAACAGACTCAATTTCTGTCCGAAAGTCATGAAAGGCCATCCAGCGTTAAAGCACACCTCATGTGAAAGTCCATTACTTTTGTCAATAAGGAAGTCACCATGAGCTGGACTTGAACGCTTTCCGACCGCATTGGTGAGAGGCTCCAGAGTCATCACTCAATTTCCTCGATCAGGGAGAAATTTATGAAGAATTTGATGTTGTTATACTAAATAAAAAATATTAAAGAGGACACATTATGGGCCGAACGAACGTATGCCTACCAAAGCTGTATATTAATTTGACGTGGAACTGGACCTTCTGGATACAATTTTCACACATCGCTGTTATTGCAGAATAACTAAGATAACACATTTGAAAAAAATCCTCATCATGTATACAGACAACATTTGCAATCCCTCAGTAAGTAAAAGCTTACTGGCGAGAAAGCGTTTGTGAGCGCAGAGGGTCATGAAGCCAAAAGCCTTAGATGTACCTGTATGGGCTAATATAAAATGGCATATCAGCAGTGTTTTGATTGAGAGTATTCATAACAACCCCAATTCGGAAATTCCCTCCTCTAATGAATAACAGCACAACACACCACCCAACTGCTTACTGTATAGAAAGCGGAAAAATCAGACAGATTTTCTGCTATAATTAAGAACCTATTTTGCTGCCCCACCAGAGAAGTCACGCTATGTTTGTGGTCAAGGCACGAAGTGTACTATATTCAGGCTGCATGGCGTTTATGTTTACGCAGTGCAAACAAGTCCTCTATATTATGATACATGTATATGATTATATGATAGCGATGTACAATCAATGTTTTGAGCCAAACCCATATCTCTTTTATATAGTTATAAGCGCATAGCTTATATCTGGTTAAAACTGCTCGATTAAATATTCTAGGTATGTCCGTCTGTGTAAATGAACAATAAATATCTCATTGCATCATCACCATGACAACACAACTGTTGTTTCTTTGCCCGAGATTAGCACGATTCACAACCACGACTAAAAAGAGGTGTAATCTCAATGCCCGCTCTAGGCAAGGTATTTGAGGAACTCTCGTGAAGCATTCCCAACAATAACCGGTAAGTGAAGCTCGCGTGACCTTTTGCTCTGTCTTAACGTTCGTTGAAGACCACATCTTTCTTGCATCTACCTGACGTGCTAATCTCCACGTGACACGTTGGAAAGTCCGTCGATAACTTGCCAACCGGCGGTCGTTTGTCTCGGGAATTTCCAGTTTTCTTCAGCCATATCACTGACCACGGGCATACAAGTGAACATTTCTTGAGTATGGCGTTAAACGCGAATCTGGTATTGATCCCAGAACTCGTGTGTTCTAGCGATTGAAAGAAAAGAGCCGGTAATCACTCGTTAATTTAAAGTTTACGACTGCCGCGCGATTGTGACATTGAATGCAGACAGCCCCACTCCATTTAAGGTCATAATCTTTGTAAGGTGATAGCCTTTTGTGGTGATGTTTAGCCTCGACAGACACATTTCGTGCAAGACCGTGACCTTAACACCTAATTACACCGGGATGGCAACCGTGACACGATGTAGCTGCGACCGAAAGATATGTGTGTACATCGTGTACAAATCGTAAAAAGAGCGCTCGACTGATCGCAGAGGTGATCATCAGAGCATCATTTGTCGCTCTGTCAAAGTTAACGTCATGTTTAAAACTTCTGGTATGAAATACCAAATCGTAATCATGGTCGTAGAAAGACCTTACGTGGTCTCATCAGCAGTCGTAGATGCCCGCGACTGGAGGTACGACTATGTTTGTGACTTCTTACGATTTGGAATCGCACTTCAGAAGGGTCTCAACATGACCATGGACCATGCTGCGATTCATTTTGATCACCCACGTTCTCTGCGCCCAGTTTTATTGGGTGGCAGCTTGGCCGTTGAAGCTGGGCCTTTAGCGATCGTTGCAAACACAAACTTAGCCGGCTGGTCGTACTTCATTCAAACCCTCACTAATCGCACGACCCAGATATCCTAGGCTCCGAATTACTTACCCTTGACACCACCTCGTTTTGTACATGTAAGGTCACAAACGTTTGGTGGTTAAAGTTAACCAAAGTCCTAGTTGTGTAAAGCAACAAACTTTGCAAATGTATACATACATATAGATAAAGAATCCCATTCATAGTTTAGAAAACATCATTTGGTATTTCATCATGTAGATGGCCGAGCTGTCGTTGTTCAAAGTAAGCAGAAACGCCCGAGTAGAGAAAATCCAACGAGCCGCCATGCTCTCAATTTTAACCAGTCAAGGCTGAGATATTTCTACCAGCCGAGAATGCATGTTTCTGCTGTGACGTTACCCGTTCCTCGTTCATCAGTTTGCCATGCAGAAGTGTTAATCAGCGGTTTTCCTTCTGATTACGAGATAACTCTTTCATACCTTAAAGTCATTTTCAACGAAAAAGTGGTAGTAGAATACGCCTGGAGTTATCCCCCAAGGTTTTAACCAAGTACAGGAGACCACAAGGTGTGGCCTTCGATTGTAATACTGAAGGGGAGAGTGCTTCGCACACAATGAGTGTCTCGCCTCAGATACTGAAGAGCGTAGGGTACAGACGACAGAACATCGTGTTTCCGATTTCTCTAAAATGGTGTATCTCATGGCCTCGTAAAAATTCTAGATTCAAATGTGATTAATAGAGACACCAAACAGGCTATAACGATATACTCACACCCGTTTAGGTCTGTAGAGACAAGTCTTCTGAAATAACTTTGGTTAGGCCTATACTTTTTTTTGTCTTTTAACTTCAGAATCTGCACTTGATGTACCCGATATGGACCGCTTAATTTTCTGCAAGGCGGCAACTCTCGATTCTTGCAACCCTTTAGACTGTATAACTTTTGTGATGTTTGAAGATTCGTTCTCATTCATTTCGGAAAATGTCTTCATAAGCAACCCCGGGAAGCGGTTGTATGTGTTATAACAGCTGCTTATCTGTTGCAGCTGCCAAAAAAAAAAAAAAAAAAAAAAGCCGCCTTTTGCAGGAAAATCACGGAGCGAAGTTATTTTTAGCCTTTAATATCGATGATTTGCATTTTCTATGAAGTTAAAAATATTGTGTTCTTCCCTTTCCCAGAGTTCATTACTCTCCTCACTCTGTTTTCTGTTACAGACAGGACTGAATTATTTTTATGCACATCCACTATAGCAATAGTTCACAATATGACTGCTCTGTTTAGTGTTTTCTTGTTTTTTTTTCTACCTTTGCACCTGTTTATCTTCACAGAACATTTTTAAAACTGGTGTGGGGGCTTTTCATTTGGAGTTGAAATAATCTGCATTTACGATGACGTTTTGGGACAAACTGATAACGTAATACTAGTGCGGTGCAAGAGAACAATAGTCAAGTCAGCTTGGGACCGAATCGCCACTGGACGGGAAATGGTACCCCATTGGCCAGGGAGCAGTGTGGTTTCCAACTTTCAGTTCCTCATCACGAAACCCGTTACTGAAGCTACTTCCTGTCAGAAATTTTCTTTTGATTGTGGTTATTGTCTTCAGGAACGTTGTGTGATGCAATTATAAGTTACAAACAGCACTCGGTGTTTTAAATTGCCGCTGACATGGTTTTAGTGTTATATTTGTTAAATCGGTATTCGGATCTGGCCAATATGAAGGGATGAAAAAGGTTTAACATCGAGCAACAACAGACATTTGTGAACAATTCAGGGCAAGTAATGGGATTTAGGTGTGCAAAAGGAAAAACAATAATGTGTGTAATATTGTCTCAAACCTGAACCAGGCAAAGAGCCGAAGCAAATCGGGTGCTGAAAAATTGATAGACTAACCATCCCCGAGAGCCGGTCTATTTGTATTGCTTTCGTATGATCGTTTATTAAATCTGATTACTATATAGCATTATATTAAAGTAATTCTAGAACGGTGACGTCGAATATATTGCAATTAATCTGTCTGCAATTTTTTTACCTACATGTAATTCTGGGTGAGCCATGGTACTAGTGGGGCGAGTTAGTTGCTGCTATCTCAGAATTTATATGAAAAGTTAGATTAATGCTTAACTGAGGTAGACAAGACGACGGATTTCATCGGTTACGTGTGACCATTTGCCAACTATAACACTGTCGTTGCTGCTCATTATCGTTATCGTTAGGTAGGTGTAACTTTCAGCCTACTTCACAGCTTGGCAACTGGAAACTGCAAGACCCTATCAGTATTTTGTGAAGCGAATTCCTAAGGTTGGAGAAATTAGAGCCAGGCAAACGGTTACCGAATTAGAATGCAAGAATCAGGCTCCTGTCATTGGCTTTTCGTTACCAGACGGTAAGTTAACAATCTGTGACAAAGATTTGAGTGAGCTTGGAGGTGGGTGAATTTATGGCTACCATTTATAAAATGGATGAGCTATTTGAAACCAGTAAGACCGTCACCGGCTTTGGTAGATTTTGGAAAACCTGTAGCATTTCTCTTCTCTACCTGGATCTTGGTGTTAATAAGTGGCGGTTTATAAGTCAGTATTAATAAAATTAATTAATGTTTATGGTAGATGATATCTAAACTTATCTAATTAATCTATGAAACCAACCATGTATGACAAACTTCTCAGGCAATGGTATTGCTGGCCATGTGAACTAAGGGAGACAACTTCGCAGTCTGGATGGTCTCCTGAAATCATCGATTGCCATTATTGCTAATTATATGGCTTGTCATATGAATTGAAAGACCATTTGTTTACCAGGTAATCTATTCTGACATGTAGGCCTCTTCAAAATGAAAGACTACAGCTTAAAAAAAAGGGAAAAAAAACCAGAATAGTAATGGGGCCCTTGTGGCCGAGGTGGTTAGCGAAATGACATAGAAGCCTCTCACCAATACTTCCGGTGTGAGTTGAGGTCCAGCTCATGCTGGCCTTATCTCCGGCCGTGGATGGGAAAGGTCCCCCAGCAACATGCTTGAGGTCATGGGCCTTACCCATGCGACGTCACTGGAACAGAATTACTTTAATGTAATGCTGTGTAGTAAATAGAATTAATAAACAATGGCATGAAAACAATACAAATTGATCGGCCCTCGGGGATGGTAAGTCTATTGATTTTTCAGCACCAGATTTGCTTCAGTTCTTTGCTAGGCTCAGGGATAAAGAATAGAGTCTTTGTTTGTGTCATCTTATACACATTAATTGTCTGTCCATTTTTGCACCTAAATTCCATTGCTTGTCCTGGAATATTCATAAATATCTGGTGTGGCCTTACATCAGTTGCTGTAGGATACATGTATATACATTGCAATTTGGCAACAGCAGAGAGTTACGGAATTCACTTCCATAGTGGGGGTCCTCCGTGGCCGAGGGAGTTAGCACGCCAGAGCGGCCTGATAACCCAGTGCCCCTCACCAATGCCGTCGCGATGTGTTCAGGTCTAGCCCAAGCTGGCTTCTTCTCCGGATGTACGTGGGCATGTCCGCCAACAACCTGCGGATGGTCTTGGGTTCCTTAATACAATATGTAATACAATATGAATATGAATAAATTCCATTGATTCGGTCAGCCAAAGATTAAAACGAATATTTGTTGCGAGCAACACAACCCCCTCGCTGAATTCGGACCCACTCAAACTCTTTTTGGGACAAATATAAAAACACGAGGAAACTCCCTAAAAATTCTAATTCTGCGAGGAATATATCATCCATTTCTTTCTTAAAACAAAGTTAAGCTACGTGGAAGTGACATCACAGATGACGCTGCAGTAGTTCTCACGCTTCACTTGCCGGTAAGTCAGTAATGTAGAATCTACAAGGTTGACAAAGCACAGAACACTAAGAATTTTCAGTGAGAATAAAATTTAGAAGCAGAGTTTTTTTCTCTGGGAAAAGAGCAAGACAAGAAATTTGTCCACAAGAACTGTTTGAATGGCGTATAAAGAGTTTGACTTCCAGTGTTCATGGTGGAAGCAAAGTAAACTAGATTTCTGCTGCTGTTTTTTTGTGTGTCGACTAAACGTATCCATTTTGATGACACATGTAGTTCTAAAATATGACATCAACGAGGGACATCAATGGACAAAAAGTTGACATAAAACTGAAAAGGTTAAAATATAAAAGTGTTTCTGTTTTTCTTCGGTAAAATGAAGCAGAAAATGATTATTTAAAATAAAAACCCTTGGGTTAAATTAAAGGTGTTACAATTCTATAAGAAAATATGTTAGAAAGGAATATTTTTGCTTTGAAAGGCATTATACAGGGTACTCAGAAATATTTCACTTACAGACGAAGGCCAGCATTAAGTAATGTTGGAAAGAAACTGTACATAGTTCACAGGACACCCACAGCCATCCACAGGTTACAGGCAAACTTTATTGCTTCTGGTTAGAGAAGTACCGTAGGCCTATGTCGGCCAGAGCTGGAAGTGAACTCACAGCCTTCACACGGATAAGAGGCTCCCGGGTCATTGTGAAATATGAATATTTATCATGATTTAAAAACTGGATACTTTTAAAAGTAAATGCATGATAAAGTCTTAGCATAAACTTAAGATTTGGTAATTAAAACTCCTGGAATTTCATATTATTATCTTCCTGTGTCTGACTATTTTGGAGGTGGAGGGGGGTAATAAATACATGTGCTGCCTCAATTATTATATTAGCCTAGCCGACCTATCGCCCCTAAATGATCCTCTTCAATCCGAACTGGCTGGAAATTTCTCACAACTGCCAATCTACAATCTCTCCCTCAACAATGCCACGCACTTTTTTAACGGTTTAATATTCCATGCGGCGGTCTTTTACATAATTTGTCAGTGCTTTTAAGTTGCCAGATAGCTACATGATATCGACGAATTTTAGACTTGCTTCATCCATTTCCAGCATTTTGGTCCTGTTTTGAACTTCGACAGTTATACTGTAAATTGAAACTTAATACATTGTCAGTAACTTTTCTTGGTGAAGCCAAGCTTTGGTATGTTTCGCCTAATTTTGAAAAAAAAAATGTCTTTTTTGTTTTAGTATAAATAGTATAAATAAACTCAACCATTCTGCCATCTCAAAAAAGCGCGTCTTGATTTCACAATTTAATGCTTTTAGAATGTTCGTTTCCAGATGCAATAGTGTCTGAAAACCCAATGTTGAAGTCAACCCAAACATTCCTAACTGTTCATTTTACTTATACATCCGAACACATGAAGCAGGGTTTTAAAGACCATCGTATAATTTATGATCCTGCAATTGCAGAACGCATTAACCAGACCCCCTTTAAACCGATCCGGTTCTAGTTACATAAATTCCTATTTTCCAAAATTTAAAATTACTGAAAAGGTCCTTTCAGTTGTTAAAACGAGTATTATCAGACATTTGATCCAACATTTCCATTTCTATGTTGTAAAATTCAGGAAACTATGGTCTGGAATCCGCTTATGTTTGAGATGCCTTGCTTTTGGCATTAGTATATGTATGTACGTATGCTTAGATTTTACGTCTTCTGTTTTTAAGTCATATGCCGACGACGAGTCCTTAGTATCTACGCATATTGTGTCTCCTTGTGACACGGCAAGCCCATGTCTCTAAAATGCTGCTGCCACAGGAACATCATGCCGAAGACACCAGACATGACATCCCACCCAGTCACATCATGCTGACACCGGGCCGACGAGTCCTGTCTCTTTGTTTCAACCTCTCAGTGCTGAGCGCCAAGTGAGGCAGCAACGAGTCTTTTTTAAATTATGATCTGACCCCATCCGAGATTGATCCCAGATCTCCACGAAGAAATGTCTGTTCATGAAGGCTGTGTACAGTGCACCGAGTTTTGCTTTGTGACTTAAAGTGTGACAGAGACAATGATACAGGTAGAACAAGCTAACAAGCCAAGGATACGTACAGGGGAGACAACTTTAGGATGTCGGTCGCTGCGGGACCTTCTGAATTCATACGATATGAACTATGCATTAGGAAGATTTTAAAATACTTGGTCAGATAGAGTGTTCTCTTTGTATATATTTTTGGCCTCCTTGCCCAATAATTTGGAAATATAAAATGCAGAATATGAAATGAAGTGTTTTAATGACCAAAGCAAATAAATACCCTGAAAAAAAACCAAATAAAAATCATTTATTTGAGTAGTGTTTTACGTCGTACGCAAGAATACTTCACTTATATGACTTATGGTGGTAGGAAACAGAGTAGAGCCCGCAACAAACATTCTTTTTAATATCTGGCTGACCCAGTCAATGGAATTTCAGACATATTGTATCATGTAACAGAAGAGTGCCTGCAAACAATACATCACTGTCATTGTCAAAAAATGATCTGAGCCGTATTTCATGACTTAGTTATGTTCTGCTATACAATGGCAATGCTGAAGTGTGGCTTACTTACCCAAATAGAAGGAAACCTTTCAGGGATGTTGAAACAGACCGCGGCAGCACACATTAAAAATGGAGACTACTTCGGTAAATCGGTGACAGTTTTGACCACCTCAGACATGCCCTCAAAGGACTCTGTCCACTTCGCTTCCAGACCCCCCAAAAGCTTGAAATTACTGAAAACATACATGCATCTTCCAGAAGTTTATTTTGTCATTTTCCTGTAAGTTTATTTTGGTATTTTTCTGTAAGCTTACTTTGGCACTTTCCTATAAGTTTACGTGTATTTGGGGGGGGGGGGGTCAAACAAGCAAAAGCTTCTACGTAAAAGAATGGTTACAACCCATAGGCAATAAATGGAATATCAAGACCATTGTGATAACGGGAATATCCCATGAAATCCGCAATTGGCACAATGTGTCCTTAGTCGGTTCTTGGGGAGCTGGTTGTGGACCAGAGGTTCACACTCTTACATCTCGACAAGCCAACGAGGCGCTGCTGACGGCAGTAGTTACGAAATTATGCGGACACTTTCGCAAGCATTCAGGCTAAACTCAAATAATAACCTGGGTTTCCTAAGCCATGTTACATATTTTAGAATAATTTATCATCTCGCTCTAACTTTAATGGCCATTTGCTGTTTTCATGCTTCTGTTAAACTTGGGTGTAGCAATATCATTGGGTTATTCCAGCCGTCAATCAAAATGGATGTTGTGGGTTAGTAATCGAAGTTTCCAAAACGACGTTTAACACAAACCGCCAAAGAACTGAAAAAGTTTACATAATGGAAAAAAAAGTTGGTCGGGTTTGTGCGAAGGGTCGAAAGTTTTCAATGATGACGGAATAACATGGTTTTCACAAACTGGCTTTCCCATATAAACTCTTTAGAAACAATATTATGAAAAGTCTATGCGAGAATAGTATTGATATCTGTGACTTTGAAATCTTATATGTTATGGACATAGAAAATAGCATCGTGGGCAATAAATTTTACACTGTTCAAGGACACCCTTGAACTATGAAACTGTCGGAATCTTCAGCCATAAACAAGGGCGTGCCGGGTAGTCTGTGAGATGCAGTTACTGTAATACATGATGTGTAAATGCCGGAATTTCAGGGCTAAATTGTGAAAAACGCAAATTTAATCGAGTTTTTCCAATTATTTTAGAATAGCCCAAATAATGGGAAGCTCGTAAAAACCCTTCGCCCCTTTAGGAAAGGGGTTCTTTGGCGTGTGTTTCTTTGTTGTCTCTTGGATTACGTCACACTTCTAGGTGAATGTGTAGTAAGATAGCACTTATGTAGTACACAAACATCGTGCGTCACAGCAAAGAACTATGTGTTTTTGTTCGAATTTTACCCATTTGTGTAGCCCATCAGAGTCTTCCAGTGCCTATCACAAAATACTAGCCTAGCCTATGCACGTGTTACAGTTCAAAGGTTTGTAAAATGTATAACGCTTGTAGCTTTATAACTTTTTTGAAACGTTGGAATCATTCTATCACTATAGATAATGTACAAATCTGGTAAATAATGATTAGAGCTATTCTTGGTGAAAATAAAAAGGTTGATTTGATAAGCAAATGTGGATTGTGTTTGTCAAACATCTATGGTATAAGATCATAAACCAAGCATGCGCTCTGACGAAATTAGTTCAACATTTACACATCGTGGTTTCGCCAGCCAATATCTTTGATTTACTGGGAACAATAAATTTTATGTCGGTAGCGGAGATTTCACGGGAAAAGGTAATCAATGCAATCCAATTGAAGTTCTTGCTATTAGTTTAAAATAACCGAAATAATTATCTTTCTCAAAATATTAGCCTTGTTGTGCATGCGCGTGTTACCGTTTAAAATCGGTCATAAATTTCTTAAAATTTGTAGTGCGAATATATTCATTTTTAAACTTTGAATAATTTTAACTTCTAAAGTTATAGTATACACACTAAAGACAATGTTTTCATATTGCACACCATGAAAACATCATTTCTGTTACACGTTTGAAACATATCTATATGTTTACCAAATCGTTTAATATTTTTAATATTACCTTTGCAACATGTTAAACCCCAAAGAAATGAAGTAATGCAGTTCAACTCAAGACAAAAATGAAAAGCAATCTTGATAACCTGTAAATATGCATGTAGTCCATATGCGTTGTAGTTGGTCTAGGATATGTATTAAATTTGCAGTGTTATTTAAATCAGACCATTTCTGTGCCTCCTTTCTGTTTTTGTTCAAGGTGGAAACAAAATGGTATACACAATACATGTAAATGTGTCTTATGTACCACTTACTAGAAAACAAAAATGGCTTTATCGCTGCAAAACACCACACGATTTGTTTGAAATATCTTCCAAAAAGCCTCATTTTAAAACAAAGCTTTGGATAGGAACACGGTTTACACTTGTTAAGTGTTCTATATTTTTATAGAGTACAGGTATGCGGATATGATATTTTCTGAAGGGAGCTAATTGGAAGTACTCTTGAGGAGTATGGAAAGTTTGATTCGATTGGCGAATGTAACCTCTTTAAATGACAATATAATAACTGTGACATGTTCATCTCGTCTAAGTGTCATGTTCCATGACTGAAAGCGAGGTTGTCATTACATTCATTCGACGGCGAGAATACTGATTTATTATGAAACTAACCACTGAAAACCATGAATTAATTCCTTTGCAAAACCAGAAAAAACAGGTCGAAAAGTTTTCCTCCTCGAAACATATCAAAAACCTCTCATGCCTAGTTAAAGTTATCTCCCACGTTAGGTTGCACAGCAATTTTGCTATTAAGTGTGAAAGAGTTACTAATGACTTCCCTCCAGATTCTTTGGAAGTTCGATTTCCTTTAATATCACATCTTTGATGTTTAACAGCGTGTGTACATCAAGGAGGGAATATCAGTTGCATTCACACACATCGCTTTTCAAGCTTTTTCCTCCATGGAAAGATATTTTTCATGTCATCTTGTACATTGCTACATTATCGGTAAAATTTTACAACAAAATCAGTTAGAAAAGAAGTAACTACATTAGCGGTAAAATAAGTCGGCTGGAAAATTTTTATCATTGTCTGTCATATTTATAACAGTCTAGGTATGGTGTCACAATATCGATCATAGTGGTACAAAATCGGTTGGTTTCTACACAGAACTGGTACTGACAACATTTTTGGTGGGGACAAGCCGTTCTCGAGCCTGCAGCCACTGGAGTCAGAGGGCAGGGGGAGACCGGCTTTGCAGAGAACAAAGCTCCAGCCGAAAGAGAAAGAATTGTCATTAGGAAGTAACAGTATTTCCACTGAGCGTGCGAACCAATAAACTATGGAACCCATACACATGTAGTGTTTACGTGTATACCGTTGTTATCTTTCAGGCGGGCACATCAACATTACCACTGAAGTAATAGTCGATATATTTATACAGACATATAGATGTATGTATTCATCATTTCAATGGGATATTTTGTGTCAGCCAACATTGATTCCCGATTAATGTATTCATGTGTAATAAGACAGCCATGACGGTACTCGTTGCCCCCTCCCCCTCCATGTTCATCACTATCGGTCAGCTAGAACACTAATGAAATCGTTTTGATTGAAAGCCCATTGATGAAGTTTATTGATGAATCATTAGTGACATTCTCTGCGTTGAAATGAATACAAAGTGATCACACTTTTCCTATAATCATCGGTAGCATAACAAACGTATTTATATAGCTATTCTCAATTAACTGACAAATCGAACGTAGTCACGTATCAACGTGAAATTGTTAAGCTACTATATATTTAGCGGGAGGGGGGCCTTCGGCTAAGAGAGCTAAAGCGCCAGTGCAGCGCAATGATCGAGAGGTCTCTCACCAATTGGGTGGTCGTGAGCTGGAGTCCAGCTAATGCTGCCTTTCAACTGAAAACAGTAAATTGTGGTAAGGGAAAGCTGAACTTTAATTGCCCTGACAATATAATGAACAGTCAGAGTGGCACAGAGCCTGAGTACAAGAGATTTACACTCGTGTGAATCATTCTACGTAGATGAGCCCGGAAATTCCCGAATGCTCTCAATTTTAATCCGAAAGCCACCGAAGGCCATCCGGCTTTAAAGCCCATCCCATGTAAACGTCCATTACTTTTGTCAATAATTGTGCTGGCGTATAAACCTAGGCATAAAGATCAGGTACAGAGATGACCGTTACACTCCGCTAGAGGCATACATCGAACAAGACGTGCGCTCAGCTGGCCAGTAAGTCCGCACACGATGGCTGGATCAGATGAAGTTGTGGGGCGCCTGTCAGTTGTTCCTTTCATTCTGATTGCAAATCATTTGGTCATTTCCACTAAAGCAGACGACCGAAAATTTGTGGTCTGTTCTATAATTTTGAATGAGTCGTCAGTGCCATACGATTACCGTCGTACGGCTCCTGCAATCGAGATGGCATTAGAAGATGTGCAAACAATGTACGGTAACCATTTCCAACTTGATTACAAGTACATTAACGGTGGGAAGGTTTGTAAAGGGAATCGCGTGGGATCCATTGCAGCTGATTTACACACCACATACAATATCTCCGCTTTTATCGGGCCGGGTAAGTGTCGCCGTTATTTGATTGATTTATTTATATATTTCATCGCTATTTAACACCATTCGCAAGAAAATTTGTGTATCCCATGGCATCATAAAAATTCCGGGTCAGCAGTTTATTTATAGATTTTTTAAATATTGAAAATACATTTCAAATATATTAATTTATTTATTTATTTGACTGGTGTTTTACATCGTACTCATAACGCCAACCAGCATTATGCTGGGAGGAAACCGGACAGAGCCCGGGAAAAATCCAAGACCATCCACAGGTTGCTGGCAGCAGCCCTTCCTATGTGCGGCCGCAGAGGAAGCCACCATGAAGTGGACTTGAGCTCACAGGGACCTAATTGATGAGATGCTCTTGAGTCATTACGCTGCACTAGCGCGCTAATCACCTCGATTGTGGAGATAATTTATAAAGAATTTGATGTTCTGTTTTACTAAGTAAAAAAATATTAAAGATTTTTTAATAAACACATTACCGACGGAACGAACCTATACCTACCGAAGCTGTCTACTAATTTGGCGAGAATATCGGCATTCTCAATATAATGGGCTCACATCGCTATTATTGCAGGATAACTGAGATAATACATTTGAAAAAAATCCTTATCATGTGTACAAACAACATTTGCACTCCCTCAGTAAATAAAAGCTTACTGGCGAGAAAGGCTTTGTGAACACAGAGAGACATTGAATCGAAAAGCTTTACATGTACATGGATTGCCTGATATCAACTGTCATGGCAGCAGTGTATTGCTTGATGGCATTCACAACCACTAATCTAAAATTCCCTCTTTTAATAATAACCGCACAGCACAACACCTAACTGCTTACTGTAGAGAGAGCGGGAAAATCAGAGGTTTTTTCCATTATCATCAAACACCTATTTTACTCTCTCCACCAAAGAAGTCACGCTATGTTTGTGGCCAAGGCACGAACTAGCTCTACTATGTTCAGGATGCACGACGTTTCAGTTTACGTAGTGCAAAGAAGTCCTCTGTATTATGATACATATATATGATTAGCGAGGTAGAATCAATGTTTTGAGCAAAATTCATATCTCTTTGTTTTATAGTAATAAGAACAGCGCTTCCTGGTAGAAACTGCTCGATTGAATGTTCTAGGTATGTCGGTCTGTGTAAATGAACAATAAATATCTTATTGCATCATCACCATGACAACATAACTGTTGTTTCTTTGCCCAAGATTAGCACGATTCACAACGACGACTAAAAAGAGAGGCGACCTCATTTCCCGCTCTAGGCAAGGTATTTGAGGAACCATCTCTATCACCTTTCGTGAGGTATTGCCAGTGATAATCGGTTAGTGAAGCTCGCGTGAGCTCGTGCTAGTCTGCACGTCACACGTGGGAAAGTCCATCGATAACTTGCCAATCGGAGATCGTTTGTCTCGAGACCCATAACACTGACCTCGGACATACAAGTGAACATAACTTGTGTATGGCTAAACTTGGTGAGCAGTATCATCTGATGTCACCGTTATATGAACGGCTGGAGGTAGGAACCTTTCCACTAAAACTTAAAATAGACGTTATAATTTCATCTACCAGATACACCTCCGTGGCCTAGGGAGTTAGCGCGCCAGCGCGGCGTTATGGCCCCTTGCCTCTCACTAATGCGTTCGATGTGAGTTCAAGTTCAGCTGATGCTGGCTTCCTCTCCGTCCAAACGTAGGAAGGTCTGCGAGCAACCCGCGGATGGCCGTGGGTTTTCCCCGGGCTCTGCTCGGTTTCTTCTCACCACAATGCCTGCCGCCGTCGTATAAGTAAAATATTCTTAAGTACGCTGTAAAACACCAATTGAATAAATAAATACCAGACACACCCCAAATTAAACCACACTTTCGGAGATGAGATAGCGGATTGTGATTCATATTTTTGTTTCAGAGTTCATGTTCCAATTTGCAGTCTTTTCTTTCAAATTATTCTCGTATATGTAGATATGGGTAGACTAAAAAGATTGGAGAGGAAGTTTTTAAATCAGAAATGCCCCCATGTTAAGATTTTATTATTACGTATTATTATTATTATTATTATTATTATTACAGTGTGTGCAAAAAAGAAATGCCTTAAAGTTAGGCTTTTCTTACTACATATTGTTATTGTAATATACGCCGGGTAATATACACATCCCACACGAAAGACCAAGAAAATATATTACTTCATGTGAAAGTTATCTATGCATCGAAAATCGTCAACGTGATACAAGTTAATGAATTCAAAGCAAAAGTAAAACTTATATTTGAAAACCGTGGAGTTCTTTGTCTGAAAGATGAAAGTGAAATGTTTTTTTTTTTTATTTTTACTTTATTGTATTACGTCACACAATTCATGTTTCATTCTTTGTTTCATGACATGAGTTCACTTCTTTTTTTTTCTTTTTATAGATTTGATGTATCATCATTTAAAATACTGGAAACAAAACTAGCTTAAAATTACACCAAGAGGACTACCGCATATATGTGCTTGTCCGAAGTTGGCACATTTCCAAAATGGTACACAAATGATAGACCATTATGTCATTTGGATAAGAGATCATGGATGTGTTACACAAATTCCACAGTTTCTGAATTGTGTACTGATATCAAAAGTGCATTTTATGAAACAATGCCGTGTACCAGTGTACCAATAAACGGTGTAACAACTGCGACTGATACAAGTCAGTTTTGGTGATTTAATCCGTATGCTTTTTCCTCATCAGGTTGCAGTTATGCGGTGGAAATCCTTGGATACATGGCTGCATCTTGGAATTTACCATTGATCACGCCTGTAGGAACGAAGTCCTCCCTGAGTAACAAGAGAGACTACAAGACCGTCACAAGACTCTCCTACGACATGAGCAAATTTGCCAAATTCTACCGGACATTGTTCACCTATTTCAAATGGGAGCACGTTGCGGTTATTTACGACCTGGACAATATATTTAGCAAGATTGTTGGGGACAGTTTGCACAAGGACTTCGAAATTAACAGACTTTACTCCAAGGAGTTTCCATACAGCTCGACGGAAAACCCAGACTATGATGCCATATTCAACAAAGCCAGTTCCTTATCGAGGAGTAAGTTATCGTGAAGTAGTGCAGCCGCTTCAGCTCGTGTCTGTCGACGTTACCTGTATATAATTTCTGAAGGTTTTGTTCCAAACCGCTGAAAAGGTCTTAAAGAATTAAATGGTATAAATCCTGGGCCCGGTTTCATGAAACACACTTAGTAGGAAGTAGTCCTTAGCTAAGTGCACTTGACATGGAGGTCAAGCGAATACTTAGCCAAGTGCGCTTCATGAAACTGGGGCCTGGGCATTTACATATAAACGGGATTTATTAATCAGATTTCGCAGGAAGCTGAAAACTTCTAATAAGTATTTACCCTGGCATGAATTTGCGGTTATTGCTCTACTCCTGTTACGAATCCAGATCTTTGCCCCTAAAAATTGTCAAAATTCACTCTCTTCATACACTTGCCACAAACACCTTTTACATTAAATGCATTAATTTTATAATTTGATTGGATTGTGTAACGTTATGTATGCATATAAGTAGGAAATGAAATAGTTAGGGAAACGCGAAAATTTAGGTCATCTTTTTGTTTGAAGTTAAGTGCAGTGCCCGTAAAAATTTATGGGTGAATTTTTTTTTCTCCCACCATAAAAAACCTTTCTGGTGACCTGAAGTAATTGTGTCTGAAACTGGACTACTTCCAGACAGCCCGTTTTGGAAATTTGAAGGATGCGGGGTTATACGTGCAAACGCAATGTCCGCTGAAAGTGTGACTTAGCCTTTTCGAGATGTGAACAATCTATGATTTGCTCACAAATAGAATAACCTTCTGAAATTGACTTCGTGGAAGTATGATGAATGTAGTTTCCCGATACTCATCAGAGCCCTTTCTTAGATAATCCGAGATAATAGAAATGAGTACATCAGAGTAAAACCAAAGCGGCGACGGCAGAAGTGGTTTCATGATAACCCGTAAAATGCGGCCTCTTGTTTCTCTCAATATTTCTTTAATAGTACCAGCTTATGCAGAGCGCGGAAAAGTAATTCCCTCTGTTAACTATGCGTCCAAGGCTATCCAGAGCTCTTTTCTACAATGCGTCACACTTTTCGGTGCATGCGAGTTAAAAAAAACACATAGACAGTATACCAGCACTGCAGGGTCACAACAGGAAATGACGCGTTTCACTGGGACTTGTACTTCTGTAGCCCCTCAGAGGAAGTTAAAAAATAGAAGTGATAGTAATCGTTATTTATTAGACGTCATTTATCCAAGAATTACTCCAAATGATTTGTTGTCATCAATGTTGTCATCATTTAACCATAACAGTAAAGCAGTCCAAAGACAGCAGACCTCGGGGATGTTTAGCCTACAAACTGAGCGCCGGTTTACACGTCCAGTGTAAAAAAAAAAACTTTAGCACAGACAATAAATACACCTGTCACGTATAAAGTCGTTCAATCCACGGGTGCGACAGAAAGTATGACGAATTTTCTTTCAGTAATATTCAGAACAGATATGAGCCTCAACATGTCAACAATTCGGAGATATTGGTTCTCTGACAAATGTAATTTGAAGGATACAACACGAAGAGTAAATATTTACCGAAGACAATGTTTACAAGAAAATGCGTGAAAAGGGGGTACCTATGTGCATCGGGCAGCATTGTTAACAACGACCTGCCATGCCGAACGGTAATCAGCAATAAAGTGAAGCCATTGCGGCATTTGTTAAGACCATATGCTCACTTTCTGTGCCGAATAATTTCAATTGCTAAGGAGATATATTTGTTTTTTCCATGTATTGGCTTTAGCGATATTAGGTCCGAAGTGTGGGGAAAAAAAGAGTTTGAGTAATTCCAGAGCAGCGACTTCTAACAATTTGTTTCACACCACTGTATCTTGTTTACCTAATTTTACTTAAGCCATGGTACTTGCTAATTACAACTATTTAAGCATTTGCATGCCAGTTCGAGTAAATCCCCAACTAGGGTAAACTGACAAGAGGCCGTGTCTCACTGATTGTGACCATTAGCCAACCATCAGGGTGTCGTCTCTGTTCTTGTGCTCTGAGATACATATTTGATAAACGACAGCATATAATGTAGCACGATTTGGGCACTAATTTTACTCATCCGCCTGGAACATTCACTGTGTCTTTCCCTCATGATTGAAAACTGTTCACTGTCTCTTTGCATAAATTTTGTTTGCACGCTTTTATACTTCTGTGGTAGTGTTTTGTGAAAAATGTTTCTGAAACCGGTCTTGTGATTAATATTGACCCGGAACCCCCTGGGTTGCCAGATTGCAAAGTAATATCTGAGAGGAAACTTGAAGGAACACATATGTTTGCAGAGAAATACCATGTTGAGCGAATCCACCTAGGCTTTTACCACTGCGTTCTTCTACGGTCATAAAAATAGTCCAAGATTACTCTGGAGTTTACTTTTGCAAAGATCTTTGTTTTCTATTTTTGCATAGACAATGACAGTCTGAAACCAACATTACGGAATGTCCCATTTAATAATCTGATGCTCTTGCCTTAGCAATTTGTCATAGTGTCTGAATCAAAAGTTATCGTTCATATACTTCTCCACGCCAAGCATTTACCGTTACTCTTGTTTGTTACGTTTTCGTCTATGCATTTACCACAAATGTCCCAGTAATCGGTGTTTCCAAGGTCCCGAAATTGTTTCTAATGTTAACACTGACTCGCGGTGCTTCCAATGACATATTTGACAAAGGCATGTAACTGCATTGCGATAATTGAATGACACACTCACCGGTCTTGGTTCATGTCAGTATAATCTGAGACATAAACCTTGCAGTGTCCATAATCATATCAACGAAATATCCATGAGTACAACCTAAGATACAATCAAATGCATACATTTATATATTTCCATTGCAGTTTTTGTAATGTCCTCTCATGGAGACACAATGAGACGACTGATGCTATTGGCTCGGGAAAAACAGATGACCAATGGAGAGTACTGTTTCATTTTCATCCGGCTATTTGATGGAGACGATGTGGGCAACCCATCATGGTATCGAAACGATTCCCTGGACGAGGTAAAGCCAGACATAACATTCTAATCGGATTAGTTCCATTGCATCTTTTTCATGTTACTATTTATCAGATGAGATGACAACACAGCACTTTTGGAAATTCTAGACAAATAACACCTAATAAGTTGAATGTAACATTAATGAAGTTATTTTGTAATCTAATTCTGCTTGGCCATGGTGTTTGGGAGCTTAAGTTGCTATCCGAGGTAAACTGACCAGAGGCAAGAGTTCACTGATTACCTGTTACCCTTTCCTATTTGACAACTTCACAGTGTAATTACTGCTGTGGTTGTACTCTCTACATGTTATAAAGTTATTTCTTATACTTTGTGAAATAGCATTACAGAATTCTTTATCATATTATGAAATTGTCAGAAATATTATACATATTTTAACAGATGATGTTTAGCTATAACATACACAACCCACAAGGGCCTACTACCTTTCTCTTATTTACTTGCGTGTAAATCACATCGTCCCTGGTGTATACGCAGACAAGGTAAACAATGCAACCATTTCTAAGAGACCACTCTTCGCGCAATCATTTTCTTTCTTCTGTTTTTGTCACGTGGATCTCATCTGCTATTGCACATCTGTGTAAAGCCTTCCAGATGTGATATTCCATGTCTCAGACCCCATTTGCTTTTATCCCGCACAGTCATTAATAGTGAGCAATTGACACCCCATTGTTTACTCTTCCCCCACAGGCTGCGCGTGAGGCTTACTACTCCGTGCTTACAGTGACACTGATGAAACCTGACAGCCAGGAGTTCTATAATTTCACACAGGAAGTGAGGCGTAGAGCTCTCGTGGACTATAATTATGATTTTGGATCGGCTGAGGTAGGTTTATGTTGACAGATGGAATTTCTTAGGGGCCCGTTTTCCTACCGGTGTTCCTGTTTCTGTCATCACTCAGCAGGTTCCTCTTATGAAGTTTTGTCAGTTTTACGTCACATTTATTTTTACAGTCCATACATACATGTAAAACATTAAAGTAAAGCATCGTATTTCACACAAGTGTTTGAGACTGAGGTTATTTGAGGCCTTTGTCGTTAGCATGGAGTTTTGTCTGTCGAGATTCGGTATTTTATGAATAAGAAAAATGCAAGACTTAATACACATAACTTCTGACAACAACTACGCTAAATTTCATCATAGCAAATAATCACTTTACATGTTCATGGGGGGGGGGGGCCTTCGTGGCCGTGGGGGTTTGCGCTCCAGGGCGGCGTAATGGCCTAGATGACCTTCACCAATGCGGTTTTCTCCCACCATAATACTATCGGCGATCGTATATGCGAAAAATTCTTTAGTCCGTAAAACACCAATCAAACAAATCAACACATACATGTTTAAAGGTCAGTCATAAATTTGGGGAAGGTTTCCAACTTTCTTATAATTCAAATCCTATTGTGTATCGAATCAGTACCAATTCTTTAGTAAATAAATTCACTCTTAGATATTTTACTCCTGACGATTAATTCAAACCTAGTCTTCTTATTAACAAAATATCAGTTCACATTTTCTTCCGAGTCCTCGTAGATACAAATCATGGAACCTACTTTTTCCCTTCAAAATCAGCTTGGGCCTAACTAATTTATATTTTGTTCAGGTAAACAACTTCATAGTGGGATTTTACGACGCGTTCTTGGTATATGCTGACGTTCTGAACCAAAGCCTGGCAGAGGGAGGAGATCCATACGACGGGTTGGCTATAACCCATCGTATGTGGAACTCGACTTTTGAAGGTGAGTTTAAGCATTGAATCGATTATTGTTTAGGAACAGCTGGACAGACTCCTCCTCTTTGATAGATTGCTGTAGCAAAACTCTGAGAATCGATTGTAACCACTCTGTTTCTTGGCCGCAGAGTTTAGTTTACAGTCTAAGTAAAGAAAGGTCCCTGATGGCCGTAGGAAGTGTATGAAATAGCATCTTCCGGAAGCGCCCTAATTCGTGACTATTTAGATCACGCAGGCCAACGACCTGCGTGAAAGGCCAAAGAGGATGATAGTATGTGTTGGACTTGAACTTACAGCGATCGCATTGGTGTGAGGATCTTGGGTAATGGTACTGCGATGACACCCTTATACCCCGACCACGGATGCCCCCGGCATGTCAGAACCAACGCCTTGTGGATCCTAGCGAGTGAAACACAGCTTCAGTTAATGTCTCCTTCCATGATACATATACTTGTTGGAATGCTTATATAGGCTAACATTGTGATTTATTACTTCAAGGGTCTGTGGCTGGCCATGTGATGTTATTATACCATACTGTTGTGTAACTGTAATAAATGTGATGACAACCACAGCATTTTGTACCTAATTAAGAGTAGGAGCTTTTGTGTGGTAAGTTGTTACTTCTTAAACATTAACATGAACAGTTAGAACAAAACCCTAACTGAGGTAAACTGACAAGAGGCTGGATTTCACCGGAAAGGTGTGACCGTTTGCCAACTATCACACTGCCTTAACTGATCTGATTTACTCTGTGAGGTGTAGTCTGTTATGTCGTACATACTGCACTAGCTACGACTGAAAATTTGGAAATCTGTCAGATATAAGATACCAAGTGAAATGCAGTGGTTTCCCAGAAACACATTTATCACAGTGTAGTGAACGTTGAGGAATTGTGCATGGCGCATGAAACACCCGCCATAAAGAATCCTAATCCAGTTGCAGAATACTTAGACCGTGACAGTAAATTTGAAACCATTTGCTGGGGACCTTCTTGTAAAGAACGTCTTTCTTATATCAGCTCTCCACTATTAAAACCGTTAAATGCCAGCATCTTAATACTTTTCAGGAATGTCCGGTCGAATTGCCATAGATGAAAACGGTGATCGGGAGACGGACTTTTCCTTGTTGGATGTGGATCCTGTCACAGGGGAATTCAGAGTGAATATATGAAACAGTTTTAGCGCTACAAAGTACAAACATATGATTGGTTAACTGTTTGATTAAAGTGTTTGTTCTTGTTCGAGAACACAACCAGGAGACGAAGGCCATAGGTTCAGGAAAACGCCCCAACTCGGCAGATACTTGAAGGAACTTCTGGCCATTGTTAAGATACAAACGCCCAATGTGGTTAGTGTCAACAACATTGTCTAGATCTTTATAAGCCATGGAGAAGATCTGATGGTATCGCACATATTCTGATATTACCGTTTCTGTTAACAAAACTGCCATTCTGCCATAAGAACGTGGTAGATCGATTTACCTTTTTCAGGATGAAGAATGATTATGGTGGATTCGTCTTGTAGGTTGTAGGGAATTATTTTGGATCATTGCGCCAGTTTCGATTTTTGGAGGACTCGCCAATCCACTGGCCTAACGAAGCGGGAGCCCCACCCGATACACCCGAGTGTGGTTTCCTAGGAGATGCCCCCAAATGTAACCCATACAGTGAGTTACCCTCAATATACCTTTGTCGTCACATTCGATTTATAGGTGCTTCGTTTTGCTATTCTTACTAAAACGCTTAAGTTATTTCTCATATATTTTCCAGTCATCGATATTATAGATTGCTTTAAAGTCTAAAGTGCATTATCTCACGATTTTGCTGTAGGTTTGATTCTGGAGCAGAAATTATATTAAAACCAACTCGATTTAAGAACCATTTTAAAACTTTTGGATGTGATGCCTGAACAATAGACATGTAGAGCTAAACGTTGACCGTGATGTTCACACAGTAGACATGTATAACTGGTCGATGTTTGGACTAAACCCGTGTATATAGCTGTTCGGCGACTGTGATGCCTAAACAGTAGCCATGTATACGTGGGCGTTGGCCGTGATGTCTGAATAGTAGACAAGTATAACTGGCCATTGGCTGCGAAATCTTGACAACACACATGTATAACTGGCCGTTGGCCGTGATGGCGGGATAGTAGACAAGTATAATTGACCGTTGGGGGTGATATCTGGACAATAGACATGTATAACTGACCGTTAGAGGGGAAATCTGGACAGAAGCCATGTGTAACTGGACGTTGGCCGTGATATCTGGACATTAGGCATGTTTAACTGGTGGAATAGTAAGCAGAAAAAACTGCCTATTGGCCGAGATCTTCAACATGTGTAAGTGTTGCTTATATAGCTGATTCTTAGCCACTTTTTAAACCTTTTGCCGCATGTGTAATAAGAAATAAACATACAATCATATATGAAAAATGCTTTCTCATGATGAGATATTTTTCTTGTGGTTGTTGACGAGTAATAAATAAATGTTGAAGATTGTGACAATTGCATCAAATTTATTGAAAATGGAACGTCAGTACTGAAGACTTACACCGATTCGAGGCTTTGTTAGATTTTCCTTACGCAGACATCATAGTGAACTGAATCCAAGACATGTATGTATTGCGGGCATCGGCGTAATATCTGGGGCATTTTTCGATCTTCTATGAAATTTCATTAAAATGGCCCGTTTTTACAGGTATTTAACAGTCTGTTGCCATAGTTTGATGTTTATCACACACCAAACACTTAGAGAGCTTTAAGGCATGGTCTTGGTGACATTAAATACAGCTTAGTGTTTGCATATTGCGCATTGTGGTCTCTGTGGTTAAAGTAATGTGTACCATCTATTTTTCATTTGTAATGATGGTTAAGGTTAACAGTACACGTATCGGCTAATCCATTGTGTTTAAAATAAACAGCATTGCATAAACCAAAATCGTTTGTGTCTTGCTGTCAGTTTGAAAATGGAATATGGAATGTGTAAATTGCATTATATTTATTCCACCAAAGCCAATCAATAAAATTATGCGTTTATTTATGATGAAGGATAATATGTCAGTATAGGCTGATGTAAAAAATCAAATAAACGAATATATAATAACATTTTATCATCACAAAAAGTCAATGAAAGCTGAAAATATAAAAGACGAGTAATTGATAATTATCTATACTGCTATGGCCCCAGATAGATGCTTCTATAAATCACCATCGTCAGCATGCACCTTTGCGACGAAGAACTTTGATTGTACTAGTCTAATTTATAGCTTCCAGGCGTACAATATCCCGACCTATTAATGCATCTCTTGTTTTCTTGCTTACTGAGTTAGGAGACAACACTAATTCTCCAACATTGGAACTAAAGTTACCGAGCAATATTCCAAAACACCAGAGTTATTTTATAGCTGCACTTATCTTTATAAACGCCAGATTAAATTCTTTCCGTGTATTATCATGTCAAACTCATAAATCCTACGCGGTTTGATCGTGTTCTATCTTCGATATAGCTGAAACGTAAACAATATCTGGTTGAACCCAAATCGTTTTTATTCAATATTTCAACGGACCCTGATGTACAGGAATAATTAATGCAATGTTGGTCCTTTGCACATACAAGTGTACTACGTGGACTGTGCTCTCTGTCACGAACCGTGCGCTTTGACTTGCCACTGGCATAGCTAGAGTCTGTATTTACCAAAGAGATGAGAGCATTGTCAGTGACTTTGTTTGTTCGTGGATGTTATCTCCTGGCTTCGTCATTGTCTAAAGTTATATCGCTATAAGGCTGATCGGTTTTACATACAATTGCTTTACGCAAGATTGTCGTAAACAGCTGCTTCTACGTTTTTCAGTACACCCCGCATGACGGGAGATTTTCGGTATAACGCGAAATGTTACATGGTTGCGGTAATGATTAGTAGCCCCGTGTTTGTGGTGTAGCAACTATACATGTATCATTATAACGAAGCCCTTGGCTGAAAGTCATGGTGTTTACAGGTTGTTACAAGGTGATGTGCCGTCCCATGATCAAGGTCGCAGTTCACTCAGCAGCGTTATTGATATTGTTGTTGCTAATAAATACACTCTAAAAGCTAAAGTGTTAAGTATAAGAAAATATCATGTTTTTGGAGTGTTGGTAGAGTACATTTTGTTACTGTAACATCATATTTTTGTAACATCATATTTTGGTTAAGAAAAACACAATGGAATTCTAATGGAATATCACCGAGCAAACCTGCCATTTGTAACCAAAAATATCAGACACAATCCTCTGCTTTTGATTGGAAAGTGAGGGTCACGTGGCAGATGTGTATATCTATGTACCCTGCAGCAGATGCTATATGCGTCTTATGACTCAACAGTATGACGTAACAGTTACAATGTGACGCAACGATGACCCCAAAGACACAACATCAGAAAGTATTGTTGACACAACATTGGCAATGACGTTATGACGTCATAATTCCCAATCTCTGCTTGATAATTAAAAGCTCCTCGACGTGACAGGAAATTACTGTTGAAGTTTCTTTTGTTTTTCAAAGAAACAAATTTCAGTGTAGTTTTTAGGATCTCACGTGTGATAAATTCGTTTCATTTTTACTGAATGAAAGGATACGAAACTATATGGGGTCAGTAAGGCTTACAGACCCCACATGGTTTCGTATCCTCTCACTCAGTAACTATGTAACTAATAATGTGTAATATAATAACATAATCTACCCTGCCATCACTCAGAAAACTTTCAGTCGACTTAAGGGGTAAATATTTGGAGTGTTATTCTTGTAATGCGTATTTTGGAAAACGCGTATGCGATGCTAACTTTTGGTAAGTTTGGTTTCAAGACTGCTTGCACCTTATGACTCACAGCTACATTAAATACCACTCACCAGCGCTATCACATCGTCTTTTATTTATTTCTTATTCACACACCAGCTTTTCCAGCGCATGGAATAATTACCCTGGCATTTGATGGGGCCATCATTGTTGGCATTTTTGAAAACGCGAATACGGTGCTAACATTTGGCATGTTTGATTTCCACATTGCTTGCACGTCATAACTTACAGTCACATTATATACCATTCACCAGGGCTGTCACATCGCTCATTATTTATTTCTTTTTCTTTTTCACCCACCAGCTTTTCCAACGTATGGAATAATTACCCTGGCTTTTGGTGGGATCATCATTGTCATTATAATTATCGGCGTCCTCATCTACAGGTAATTACCTTCTTTCATGTCTCCCCGCCTAATGAAACCACCCTCGTTCACGCGAGACTATAAGAGATCTTCAGTGTTCATAATTGGTAGGGTATATACTTATTTACTTGCCTGATTTGTGTATAAAATGGTATACCCCAAATTATTTCACATTCAACGCGCAATGATATCTGTACTGTTGTTTAGGAAAGAGCCCTTCAAAGTGTTTTACAAGCCAGCTGTGGATAAGAGAAAGAAATACTCGGACGACATGTCGTTTTCACTGCAAAACCACACCTTATATATTTAGAATACACGACCTGTTTGCATCGTGAAATCGGGATTGGTATGGAAAGTAATTTTCAACTAATCTTTTAAAGAAAGGACATATTACCGTGGACATTTTGGGTAAGACCTCAATTTAGTTACAGTAAATCCAGTAAAATTTATTTCTGCACTATATATGGTGTGTGGCTGGAGAGAACGTTCCACATGAGAATATTATCACATCTAGACACATGTATAGCATAGCATCCCATAGCCTTACTGGATATCAGTTAAGCCTACTTTTGAAAGCCCATATGTTTACAGAGATTTCTAGTTGGTATTTTCGGTACCCAGTCGACTGAATAAAACCACGCATCGTCGATTCGCCTCAATAGGTGGCTTCTTAATTTCCTATATGCACACGGGTTTTAGCGGAATCTACTATGATGTCTTTTAAAGGAGGAGGTATGATAAGGCGCTGAAAGTGTCCATGGCTAGCATTGTCCGTTGCAGACAGAAATCAGTTAGTTTGTCTGTGACGACTAGCAATCATCAGTTAACCACAAACTGGGTCATCGGTATTCGAAATCTGCAATATGTAGTACATATAAGATCGATGGATGTTTTCATCAACTGTTTACTTTCAAAATCTTTAATTATGTAATAGTATCACAAAACTGTATTTAAAACAAACATATTTTTATGGAAATGACAACGCAGACTTGAACACGTAAGCACCTGGTCCAAACCTTCCTTTGCTTACAACGACCCTAAAATCAACAAATAAATACAGCGACATTTATTCGGTACACGTCAAAGTAAAAGATACGTCGGGCAAATCAAAAGATAAAGTTACTGTTTTAACCATGAAGAACGTGGTGCCCCAGAAAGATATTTTGCGCGAAGATCAGACTCATTGAAATACAAGTCCTGTGCGAGTTTTGTTCTGTGGCTCCATTTCTTTCATGTCTAGATCGGAGCTTGAATAGGTCCAAAACAGCACGAATTTAACCAAATTGAACTATGGGGCATTTTCAATTCATTACAACATTTTCGCTGATTTAAATTTTTTTACAAAAACGTATATACACGTGTATTATATACGTCGAAATTAAACGGGAAAGTAATGTAGGAAATTTTTTGTCATGATGAATTTATCGTAACCACAAGGAGCCAGTTTCTCGCCTTATCATACCTCCTCCTATGGAGCCGTTCAATAAGCTTTCAAAAGTGGCCGTATCAGTCGATAAATACCTGTAGCACCTGTTTTCTAATCAAAGAAGTTGACGAGGAAAATATCTTTCTTATCAGTTTCTGCTGTCTTTCTCTCACAGGAGAATGAAACTGGAATCCGATTTGGAGAGTAATTGGTGGAAGATTAAGTACGAGGATGTTCATATGCACAATAAGAGTGTCGTCCGCTCTCTGCTGTCAACTTCCAGGGTAAGTGGTTTTATTCTCAACGTGACCTTGGGAAAAACACCTGGATTAACTTTCTCACCTAGATACCTCGTCTCCGACCTGATCCCTCAGCGGTGGGTTTGTTTGCTTGAATTTCTTTAAGTCAAAACGGTAATCCTGTAATGTCCTTAATGTCCAAAGCGTAAGTATCAGGAAATGCTGTCTGGTGTATTCCGGTGTAATGCGTTCTAGTTTTAACCACGTCATATATTGGTCATTCAGGCATGTATAGTGGTCTCTAACACTGATTAAATTTTCCATCTCAAAGCCTAAAAAATGGCGTTCGGCTTCGTCCAAGAGATATGTGTTCTCACGGTTTCAGCTACTTTTGTTTCTTTGCATAGGCCTTTCATATTGTTGAATGAAAGGATGTTGAATGAATAAATCAAGACTAACATATGGGGAATTTTTTGGACATGAGAAAGCATAGCTTTTAAACAACTCATATCCTCAATCCAACAGTAAAGAAGATGTACTTGAAGCATTCTACGTGTGGCCGTCGGCCATGGGCCATGTTATTCCCCGGCGTCCCATATACAACAGCAACATTGTGTTGTCAGGAATGTCTCCGTTTTCAATTCATGCTCCAATACCGGACTTGGCTCATTCATAATTCAATATTGTTTATTAGTACATTGAAAAACATTGTTTTAGATACAAAACGGTAACCATTAGTCCTTGGAAACGGCGTTTAGTTCCGATAAACGGAATATGGCAATATGAGTGAGAGCACTGACAAGGAAACAGACTGACATACTACCAGTCGAAACGTGATCGCAAACCTGTATACGCATGCAATGACATTATAAAACATATCTGTAAGCCAATTTCCATTTGCAAAGAACTGCAATGCGATATATTTGATTGAAGTTTTACGCCGTGCTCAAAAATATTTCACCTACAAGACAGCAGCCAGCATTTTGGTGGGAAGAAACCGGACAGCGCATTCTGTATATATTATAAGATAATATAGGTTATATAGAACGGTCAGTAATATTTGTAAAGTTTAATAATTTTCATATTATTGCCTCCACGGAAGGTCACTTGATTAATTAGGTTATTGGCGAATGATTTGTTATTCCTGGAAGTCGTGATCCATTCCGACGTGGCAGAGCTCATGCTTTTGTCTGCGGGAGGGGTGGGGTGCATGTGTACATGTCCGTATATTTGGTGGCAAAGCGAAGCTAATCTGCATGGAATTAGAAGGGAGGATAGGTATTCTGATTTGTGATTTACAAGCACATGAAACATGCTATTAGATAAGACAGAAACCTTATACGAATACATTGAGACAGTTGTTGCTCAAGTAGAGATCTACGAGGACTTATTAGATAGGATGGTGTTTTATCTCAGAGGTTTAATATCATGACCAGATCTCAGCCAAGTTATTATTGAGGTGACAAGGCCTGGTTCTGGTTTATTACTTAATCCAACAACATGTCCCAGCCTAAGTAATACCGTATACTCTGACCTCCTCCCCAGCGTGTGCAGAGACTATTTCCCGACGTAAATGACTGTCCGTGAAGAGAAAATGTCATATACGACAGCTGTGGAATTGTAAAGGAGTAAATACGGGCAAAATAAGCGAAAGTTTATTACTGTTTTGGGTGGGGTAACAAAAATGAATAAATGCATGAATAAGGTTTGATCGACATGTGGGTAATCGTTGCGAGGTAACATAATGTAAATGGTTATGCCCAAACTATCAGTTCGAATATTAAGACCTGCCAAATGTTATCATCAGTTACCCCTAATAAAGATTTATATAATAATTACTCCGACAAAAGTTGGATGACCTCTGGGGTAAAAGGTCAAATGAAAGTTGGAAATCAGAGGCCAGAATCACCTTACCTTAGATCTGAATCACTAATTCTCAATTATGAGTTGAAAATGTACGTCACATCTAGTAGAAAAATAAATAACTAGAATAGTAAACTAATAAAAACTAGAAATAAGTTGTCGCGAAATCCCAAAGTCATCATCTATAAGCTCTCCTGGCTTTGATTCGTGTCTTTGAGTTCATATAAGCGGTTAATTAGTGTAAAGCGTTTTCTTACTTTACACCCGTTTCAGTGGTTTTATGTCATTTTTGTGATTTTGGTCTTAGTAAACTGGTTTCAATGTGGCGTTTTCACTGATGGTATAAAACTATTTTTATTCGTTATTTTTGTCTTATTTTTGTTTGTAATCATTATTTCAGGCTTTTGCCGTCTGGCTCTTTTCATTTAATTTCTCGTGTGGTTTCCTAGATTCCTCGTTATATGAATCTCAGTTACGCTATTTCTTATTTATTACTTGAAATGTATAACGTTCATTTTCTGCGTTACAGGGTGAGGCTCTCAGCTCGAATGTCTCTGCTCTTGATGCCCAGCAGATGTTCGCTTTGGTTGGACTTTATAAGGTAGGAAACCGCACATGTCTGACTGTGAATGAATGACTGATTAGCGGGGTCCCCAAGTCGCCATGGAAAAATGGATACCCAGTGTTGTCGGAAGCATTGCTACATTTGAGTCGTTGGAGGAACTCAAGTAGTGTCAGTGGTAGATAAGCTGTGATTCGAAAACATGCTGGGTGGTTCTTTCACCTGTTTCTTTACTTGTGAATGAGTTAACTAAATTTAATAAAAAGAATAAATGGATGAACTACTAACTAACTATATAAAGTAAAGTAGGACTGCTTGGCATTTTTACGGCAGCCTTCGCGTATGATTTTCAGCTTCTGCTTTAGTTTCGTTTCACGGCTTGAAGAAAGAGGCAGCCAATCAAGAATACGCAGCATTAAAAGCAAGCCGAAGGCTTTTGTTTATTTATGATATAAAATTCCAATTTTTCTGTCACGTCTGCAGCAAGAAAAACACGTTTAAACTTACAACATATACAGAAAACACGCCTTACATTTCGACACAGCCATTGCTTGAGGGCGTGTCACCATTAGCCAATCAAAACGCTTTATACTTGCAAAGTCGGTGACTTGTAGGAGGCACAATAGCCCTTTTTCTCAATGCGGAAAATGCTCATGCCTCAGTGGATTTTTGGTGATTTCTAACTGATGACAGGCACACAAATTAATATTCAGGAGTAGACATATGACATTACATTTACGTCAATTGATAGATAGTAAGTTTTTCATTTTTTACTTTTTGTCTGTCTTAAAATAACATTCTATCACATCAGTAAAATGTTTAACCCAGGAACCATAGGTCATCAAGGTCTAGCCCAAAACAAACGAAACATGCATCACTTTCTTGCAGGCAATAACGGACAACGTTTCCATGTGATACTTAGACTCGTCCAACTAAAGGTTGAACAGGATGTTGTCAAACATATCCTGTGTCGCAATATATCAAGTTTAATGGCAAAGGTCATACACAAAAATTGAATATTACATGATCTCTTCGGACGTATCCAGTGTTCGAGGTTTAGAGAAACGGGATAAAGTTTCATGCTTTCAGGTAGGGCTTAAAATATGACCTATTTGTGATCGCCTCTTTTGCTTATGACACATTAGGAAAAAGCTGGATTTTTGTAAGGTGACAAATTTGAGGGGGTTATAGCCCCATTGTTTTACCAAATAGCGCAGGTAAAAATATTTATATATCTATATATGTTGTGTTTGTAAGGAAATAAAAAAGTTGATATTTTTTGCCGAAATGCCATAGACATATGCAAGAAAAACCGACAGGTCGACTCTTTGTTTTTGGCATATTCCCAAAAAAGCGCTGTGAGGAGTTTGGCAAGCGTGGTGACTCTGGGCACGTCATACTCATTGACCATAACGTTGAATATGACTGCTTTTGTAAAACTACCTATACGGACAAATTATGTAATGTTTTCCACAAAACAGCAATAGTGTGAAAGTTTTGCACTTGGATAACGAATATGGAGCATCTTTTATCACGTGTAACTGTAATGTTCGTTATTTGCTTCATCTTCCTGCAACACTATTTTTAAGAATCGCCAAGTTTTTAACAGTCGCAATGTTTTCTACAATTCTAACACAGTATGCCTGCTGTCCGCTTAGTGGCATTTAGTTGAGTTCATGGAATTGTCTTTCTCCTACCCAGTGATGCAGACGTATAGCAAAGGCTACAGAAACAACTCAACACTAACCAGTGCAATCCAGCTTATGCTGGCTTCCTCCACGGCCCGGTTTCCTCCCTCCATAATTGGCCGCTGTCGTATAAGTGAAATATTCTCGAGTACACCAATCAAATAAATAAATAAATAACCAGTGTAATCCCCAAACTTGTAGTATCAAGTCAAAACTGAGGTGACTTAGGTGAGCGAGGTATATTATTGACAAATGCCATAGAGAACTGAATTCGTTCTCCTCGGCCTGTGTGCGCCGCTATAAGATTTTAACACTAGCTAAACATTTACGTTTACATACTGTACATAAGGCAAAAGCCATTTTCCTAACTGTGGACCGACATGTGTTCCGAACATTAGATCTGCTCAGTGTTCAAGTGAAAGTAAGACCCACCTCTAGCTTTATCATATTATGGAGTTAATAGTATTCGGACACGTAACCTTAAAAAATGCCAACAAAGAATACCTTTTATCCCGAGCTTGTATTGCCATATGCAGGAAAATTATACATCGTTGAAAAAATAATATAAACAGTAGACTACGCTATAACAACTTACTTGTTGGTTTTTTTTCGACATTCAAATCTATGTCGGCCCTTGACTTAATAGACCGATGGAGATTTTCCATAGTTTTTTCAGCCGACTTTTCCATTTTTTCCATTTTTTCATAGCATCATTAGGTGTACATATGTATGTCGAATTTGAGGCAATCGGATAAATGGTGCTGGAGAAGAAATGTTTTCAAGAATTTCCATGTATCTCTCAAATACAGCGGCTGAGCACGTTGCTTGTGTGTAGATTAAGTTTCATATACCGTAACGTAGCCCAATGCTTTTCTGATGACGGAGAGTGTAAGCAAACAGTATGTACGATTTATCTTTTTTCAGAACAAAGTAATTTTAAAAAATATACAGAAACTCCATAAAGAAACAAACTTAAAGAATCAGCTTTATAGAGGCCTAATAAAGTGGTGTCCTCTTTTCTTATTGAGAAGAGAACACGCAATATGGCAAACTAGACCACGTGAATGACATACGAATTCTTTCTTTTCTTTTTCTAATGACAATAAAGGATAATACTTGCGTAAAGCAACTCAAATCCCGCGGAGCTGACGGGATCTGTTTAGATTCGCTTCTATCCTTTTTTCATACAGTTTGTACCTCAGAAAGCAACGACAAAGTCAACACACACTATGGTGCGTAGGATCCATCAGAGCTCCAGTTGTTATATATGGCATACAAATGTAATGATGCAGCCTTTGTGAGCCAAAAGTCTTTCGCTTCATCTTTCGTACTGAAAAATAACGGTTTCGCATTATCTGTTTTGCAGGGGAATTGTGTCGCCATCAAGAAACTTCAACTAAAATCAATATCGATTACCAGAGAGCTGAAATTAGAGATAAAGCAGGTAAGTAGCAGTAAGAAGATTAATTCTAGAGCAAATCTTCTGAAGAACAATCCTTCTGAAAAATCTAATAGCGGTTGTGAGCGATTTATGAAAATGGTCCGGGCATCTTTTTCCTTTTAATCCCACCACACGAAATGGGTGCCATGTATTCAGGTGAAAGGGAAAACATACTTTGTAGGGAGTCTCGAAAATCAACGTATGCTCTGGGGCTATTTTAACCACTTTTCTTCTCGCTGTCAGGTTCATTTAATTTAGTATTAAAACGATTGTCAATAAATCGATTTGGAGCAGTTCTGTGAGGTAATATATCCTGTAATTGCGTGTTATAAGGATAAAACTAAACTTAAGAAATAGCTCGACAAAAGAGAGGGAAATCATACTCGGAGAAGTCTGATCTTGAACAGCTATCTTATTTTTTACACGTTTTTTTTTGTTGTTTCGCTATATAATTACAAAATCAACTACATGTACTTAGTTAGCCAACCACGTGCCCTGTGGTAAAAGAAAGAAGGATATCTGCATGAAGACATTAAAACAGGTGCATAAACAGACGTAATAATTAGTATTCTAATGTTGCTTAAGCCTGTAAAGATACCTTTGGCAATCTTGAACGTGCTATATTCGGAAGGGCATAGAACCTAATTTGACCTCTGCTAATATCTTGGTTCCCGGTCATCCTAACATTAAACGTCACGTTTGCTGGAGATGCATGTAGCCTGGCCCAGGAACCATGATGCACACAACACTGGTTGATGCAGACTCACATAAATCTTGCCTCTTGACACAATGGCTTATGTTCATGACCTATTTGTTTCTTTTGTGGGAGTGCATATATCTGAGAAAACGTGTCTTTCACGATTTCTGACACTTGCGTGTAGTCTCCGGAACACCTGTCGGCATTAAAATGAATGAATCAATGAATTTTGGATTTAAAATTATGTAGTAAATTAACACAGAAGTGAATGGGGTTAAAGTGATTTCCAGTGGTATGGGTGGCAACTCAACCACGCTGTTCTGTCTGAGTATTGAGACCCTCAATGAAATTGAAACTGGAAACAAATGAACACAGGTAGTTTCGGTGACTTTCGTTTTTTATCCAAGATGATGTTCAAATGTAGCCTCACCCACCGTTAGATGATTTGCGCATCTAAAACCGATAGCAGGGGAGAAAGAAGCTCAGCATATGTCTGCTCTTGTAAAAATGTTCACTTCCTAATTTTCAAGAGACAACTGTTAAATAACGGATTTATCTTCCTGAAGAATTGTAAATTCTGAGTCCCTCACAAATTCTAGTGACGAAAAATTAACTGAGACCACTTCAGATATAGAACGTAGACACTACGTCAATTCCAATAGCTGGCTACCTGTTTTGTTGGAGGCCTGTTGGTTGAAAGCCTCGACAGTTGACACCTATTGCTGGCGATCTGATGCCTTTGCTAGTTCTAAAGCCTTATTGCCCCCAGTCAGTTTCCATAGCTAGTCTCTGCACCGTATCCAGAAAGTGTAATCCCTGATAACAATAATACTGTCTTGACCAAAAAGAAGCCAACATTTTGCTTATTACCATCGTTAATGTTTGCTCAGTTGAGCGGATATCAGATATGCTAAGCCCCTTCTGGAAATGTCCTTGGCCACATACAACAGGTGAGGGATTAAAGCCAATCATTTATAATGTATAACGTGGAATACTTCTGGTCATCCGGATTAACTAAGATATAGTAAAATTTAAAAAATCGATTGTTGGTGACAGTAATACACACTTCCCTGCTCTGTTCATTAATTACAGGCCTTCCTAATACCTAATTAGTACCCAAACTTTATGACTTCGAGTACGGCATTATAAAGTTTTCTGGAATAAGGTCTTATTTTAAAGACATGTCCGGATTAGAGATATTGTAAGCGTATCTATAATCTCTGAGGAAAATTAATAAACAAATGATTTGCGGAACTCTAAAAGACGAGCCTCAGTCCCATGATCCAGGGAAACCCACAGTTCTGGTATATTCTTGAATAAAAGGAGTTAACTGGCTTCCAAGGGACGATGGGTAGTATGTACGGTAGGCCGACGATGGTTTGTAACACACCTCTCGGCTAGCCAATGTTCTCCCCGGCTCAGGCTTGAAACAAAATCACGTCAATTTCAACGTCACTTCTACTGTAAGCTGGGATAAAAGGTATGTCTCAGCACAAGGAGACAAAGGGGATTTAAGCTGAAAACTAAGGTCTCTTACAAAACAACACTTGGCGAAACGCTAGCTCGAAATGTGAAACTACAGGAAAAATGGAATTCAATATACAACGTCGACCGCGCGCTGCAACAAAGCTTAATGCTATTGTCCTCGGAAAAGCTGTATTGAAGGTTGATCTCTTCATGAACAAAACGTTTAAAAGCTTTGGTGATGTTTTGATTGAATGTAATAGAAAACTCCAATCCATCGTACTCGTTGAGACTCAAGTCACTAAACAGATGAAAAGAGAGATAAAAGATCGAGATGGCGACTTAGATGACATAAGTGCGGAAGAAATTCACAACGAATAAAAACCTCAGGGAGTAACTAAGTTTGAACAAGACTGTGTGTTTTTGGAGAACCATGGAAAATTCGATTGTAGAAACCCTTTGAAATGCCAAAATCACAACGGATACCACATGCCCGGAAGTGTCAGATTGTCACTACAAGAGTACATAATAAAATTTTTGTTTTCCTTGTTGATCCCATACGTATTCCTCACGCAAGAAATATAGGGAAGAAAGCAGTTTCTTTTGTAAACATTCGGATCTCGATGACTTGGCCCACTAGTGCAAATAAAACAAAGCAGTTGCCTGTTGTGTCATCCAAGGTACCTATACAGAACACAACTTAAATTCAGACGTCATCAGCAGAAAATCAGAATGTCGCTAATAAAGATCATGCTAGAGCAGGTAACACGAGAGCCAAAGCTAGCAAACTGTGGCGTTTCGGGCGCCCTTCTACGACTTAAAAATCAGTAAAGTTTCCATCATGTACAACTCCTCAAAGGGGTCGTACCTTAAAATTTTTGATTCAGTTCTTCACCTAGGTCTGAGCCTCAGCCTTTAGAACCTCACCAGTAGAAAGTTATTACGCAGAGGCTAACAAGCCTTCTTTACATCAAAGGCGTATTAAACTTAGCATTCAAAATGCTATTAGTCTTAAAGCTCATTCAGTAAACCCTGGCTACGACTGTTTGTTTAATCAACCATATGTAGAAAGGGGTAATAAATAAACTAACAGGATTCCTTCGTTCGGCCTTCGTGTTTGGGACCATATTATGGAAGCTAACATAAAACTTGTGGAAGTAGCTCCTGTTTCCTTTCCGGAATCGCCTCCATGGCTGTACCATAGCCTAAATTAATATTTGATCTAAGTAAACAGGACGAGACAGGTACAAATCGACTCATAATTCACAAAAGTTTTGGTTAATTATCCGGATTGTAAATTTATATCTACTAATGGGTGGAAGAATGCGGACAGATTTGCGCCTGCGGCTGTTCTTGAACAGCGAGTTACTTCTCTCCACTTTCCACCTTCATCTTCTGTCGTGTATGCCGAGGTCAGGGCTGTCTTCATGTGGTTCTCACATTTTTCTTCGGGGTATGCTCAGAAAGCATGGATTTGCAGTGACACGCTCTCTTGCCTCTTGGCAGAGGAAAATAATACATTTAAACATCCGTTAATTCTATTTTAGCCTTACATAAGGAACAAGTGACAAGAGGAAAATATGATATATTCTGTTTGGATGTCAAGTCATATTGGTATCTACGGCAACACCGTCGTACACAGGGAGGCTAAATCTTTCATGGCGATGTTGCCATTAATTAATGGCATTGTGCTGTATGTTAGACTGTGTTACAGAATATAATATTTAGACATGACTACACTATTTTCTAGATTATAAATATATTAAAGAAAAAGATTACGTTTTTCGAATTTTTACCAGAGGTTAGTTCTTTTAACTGCCCCCGTTCTGTCCGTCTCATCAGTGAAATATTCTTCAGGGTGGCGTAAAACATCAATCACATAAATAAATTCTTTTGACTGGCGTTAGACAGGTTCGTCTATTTTATTTGTTAGCTGGCTGTACATTAGACTGTATATTAGAATTGTTTCACAGCGTTCATGGCGACGTTGCCATTAATTAGTGGCATTGTGCTGTCTGTTGGATTGTGTTACAGAATATAATATTTAGACGTGACTATACTATTTTCTAGATTATAAATATATCAAGGAAATATATTGTGGTTTTCGAATTTTACCAGAGGTTAGCTGAACTATTTCTTATGTGACGTTAAGCCATAATCATTCATTCATTCATAGGATCATCTTAGACGTCATCTGTGAAAAACTAACTCTACAATCGTGCAGTCGGTTCAGCGATTCTTTATTGCGACGTGCTGATCAGACTTTATGCCTAAGTTATGATTGGGAATAAACTTGTGTATAGCTCTATTTGGAGCTCATTAATCTCGCTTGTCTCATTAAAATTTGAATTAAATTATTAGACCTGTTCATGAAAAACAAAAACAAATAAATACAATACTTATCCACATACAGAGTTTTGCATTCATAACCATACCCTTTTACAGCCTTTACTGCATATTATTTACATGTATCCAACCGTTAGATACATTCTGAATCAGCTTAATAAAGCTGTGCGGCTCAGTTTCTTGAAGAATGCAACCATTTCCAGTGATAAAGTGTCTCTCATGAATGAGAAGACTTTGCCGGTGTGATATTGGTCACTCTAAAAGGGTGAAGTTTGTGTGGATATCACATTTCTTTCATGTGTACAACGATTTTCTCGGTATTTAACAGATGCGTGATATTAGCCATCCAAATCTGGTGAAGTTTGTGGGGATATCTACCGAGCCACCGACCATAGCCATACTGACGGAATACTGTCAGAAAGGAAGTCTCCAGGTAAGAGCTCTACACGCTAAAAATGGATCCGTTCTGGTGTTTATTCAATGAACACAATGTTTACTTACTAAAGAGATGTGTTTATTATATCAAACATGTGATGTACGTGCATAGTCAACACTTTTACATAGTTTAATATTTTGCAAGACACTTTCCTGAACCACTAGTTTCTTTTGAAATGTCCACTAATTTATTTACCATGTAAAGATGCCACATGTTTGGTGTAATAAGCACGTCTGTTTTATTCATAACGTTTATAGCGTTTAAGAATAAACAGCTGTACGCGTTTATTAAGTGTAGCAGGTATGTGTTTATGTCCCCAGTAATAAACTAAAGTCTTATATTTAGTGTGTGTATTAACCCGGGAGGACACAAGTTAAATTACTTGTGATCGATTGTATTCTAAGCCCAATTTCTGCCATATTTGAAACTGTTTTTAAGTTTTATTCTATTCGCAGAGATAGTAGCCTTCTTTTTTTACGGTGTGGAATTTGTTTTAACCCCATAGGGTGCTGCTATTGTACAACAACTTTCTCACCACGCACAAGGTGCAGCACACCACTGGTTTTCGAATATTAATGACCTCACCCGCGGCACTGAGTTCTTGGTGTCGAAAACAAACTTTTAGAGATTCAGCATTATGAAGTAGAAGAAAGTAGTTTAACTGCATTTTCCCGCCAATAATATGGACGTCCAACATCCCAGTGTTCAGAGCTTAGGGTATTACGTGGTAGTGACAAAAGGCAATTTTGGTAGCGGGTATGACCTATTTTACAGAGAGGTGAATATTGGCAATAAGATAAAGAAAAACATACATCATTTATATTTTCGCGAAACAGGCCTGTTAGAGAGAAAGACCACACAAAAATGAAGTTATACTGGGTGTAAATAACATTAAAAACTGTACCTTCACTGATTTTGCTAAGGTGGGTTTTATTGACCATATTGATTATGTGGTACACCAGTGACGTCACAAAAATTTCTTCAGACGTGTACTCGTGTAATGTTCGAATGTGTGTGAAAGAGGAAAGCAGGCGTGACGTCGCTGGTGAACCACATAATCAATATCTTCAATATAGCCCACCATACACTGAAAACATTTGACTCTATTTAATTTGGAGAACAAAAATCTGAAAAAATCAGTTATGGCATTTTCAGATGCATATTTTAATGTTTATCTTCACTCAGCATAACTTCTTTTTTGTGTGGTCTTCCCCTTCAAGGTTTTTACACTTGACACAAAATCCATTTCTATAGAATTGTCGGTGTGCTTGACAAGTGTAAGGAAGCATCATGCCAAGGCTTTGTTCTTCAGGATATCTTGGGGAATTCTTCAATACAACTGGACTGGGAGTTCAAGATGTCCTTGCTCAATGACGTCTGCCAGGTAGGTTCAATAGCGGTTACTGAGTATTGCTTTTCATTGGCGGCCAGTTATACAACGGGTATTTTGTTCTGTATGAAAGGATTTAACAGGTGAATGCTGTAGGACAGTGATTATATTGTAGCATCCAAAAACTATGTACGAGTGAACTCCTGTCAGCAACCTTTCGATGATCATCGGTACTGTTCGGTCTCTTTCTGCCATAATGATGGTCGCCGGGTGAAATATTCATGAGTGCCGCATAAAACACCGATCAAATTAAATGGAAATACATAAACCACTTACCTGAGACAGTTTACTAGCCAACTCTCTCACATGTAAAGTACAGAGATTGGGTGGAGAAAAGTGAGTTTCAAGGAATGCTAGACTGCGCAGAAGGTCATCTTAACGCCGTCGACAGCATGCGTCCTCCCACGAACATCGAGAGTGGTGGAGATGAACTGATACTCTGTCCAAAATCGGGTGAAACGTGTACCTTGTTTGTTCTAGCGAATGAAAGATAAGTTTTAAATTTTAAACATTAAAATAAACGGTTAGGATAAGCCTTAAATGAGGTCAACTGACTAGAGGCCGTACGTCACCGGTTCCCTGTGACCATTTTCCAACTATCAAACTGTCGTCGCTGCTCTGGTTTAATAATTGTTTAAATGTCCTGCGCACGACTTAACAAGTATCTCGTGGTCTCAACACTTTTATTATGTGGTACGCAAGAGATCTTTACTAAGTCGTGCTTACAAAATACTTGTGCGTTTCTATTGGTCAATTATTTCCAGAGCACTGCATAGTAAAGATGTCGTGCGCACGACTTATTAAACACACACACACCAATATTAATATTACCAATATTTTTCTTCTGCAGCCTGTCAGTTTTACGGCTCTGCATAAATTTGCTTTTACTTTGTTATAAACTTTTCCTAAAATTTAGGGTAAAAGATCTAGTAACAGATATAACGGCCGTAATATAGTCGTGTGGAATAATATGTGAACCCTGCACAGATCACGTCTTTCTACTGTTAAGGCCTTTTACCATTAAAGTGACTGTAGTGGCAAGAGCCAAGTAGAAATACGGGAGTTCGTGTGGTGAACGCACCGACTTTTCTTAAAGTGTATCGTCCATGTACATGAATTCATCCATCATTCCGAACAACTCTCCGTCAATTGTAGAAGAAGTGCTATGGACACTGGAGTGGCCAGTTTCTGAAGTCATTGTGGAACCTAAGCGTTGAAACCGGCATTTAGCTACGTTCGTACTGTATACTTGCCGTTTATCATTTTCTGAACCTGCCTTGGTCACCGGCAATAACACTTCCGGTGAATGCTTTCTTCAGTCTCATGCGACTTTTTCACATGGTGCAATAGCCCTAAAACTCAATTACGTCATCGACTGTTTATCACAAGGATTGTTGTTTAGAGTTATTCCACTGTTGTGGTGGACAGTGTTTTAATATGACAGAATGATGTGAGCACAGTGCTTGAGCAAAGAGACATGAAGGTGATAATTATAAATGACGGCACACAGCAGTTAAAGTGTATGTGGCAAAAAAAAAAATCCATAAACTTTTTTACTTTTTACCAGGAATAATTAAAATTATTGCCTTTCACAATGTAGCATAGTGTCCTGCACTATTTATAGTGTTAAATGATTCTGGAGTTTGAAAATTTTATAAAGCGACACCAGCAATGTAAATGTTACGAAGTATACTACCATTGTTTAAAAGTAACAAGTGCACGGAAGTATATGATATTTTTGGTATGTAATTATTTGGAAATTGCTAAAAAAAATAATAGAAACTTCGACTGGATTTGCTTTGATCGTTTCTTTACCAGACATAAACAGTATAATTTCTTTCATATCTGACATGTTAACAGTGAAAGTCAATTAGCTCCACAATCCGAACACACTAGAAAACTAGATCACAAGCAACAATGATGACGCCGCACGAGATTTATTCTCAGAATACACCGACATGCAGGGACGTAATTACGATTTAGGACTAGCTGACCTCTAGACTCAAGCTAGACGAAACCTTACTTATACTATCTTGAAGCCAGCAAATCACGCCTTGTGAATCCAGCTTTGTAAACTCTAGTGTTTTATTTTCGTTCCATATAATTTAGTGTGTTTACACAAGTTGATAACCACAAATCGCATCGTACAAGCTCGGTTTGGAAGATAATGTTCTCTTATCCTGTGTCTAGTAAATTTCGACGAGGGGTATGAACGCGACTATTTACGTACATCTCGCCAGTGCGGTCGCTGGGTGTCCAAGTCCAGTCCATACTTGTTCCTCTCCGGCCCCACGTGTGAATATCCGCCAGCAACCTGCAGACGATCAAGGGCTTCCCCCTCGGTTCTGCCCTGTTTTCTCCCACAATAATGCTGGCTGCCGTCGCAACAGTGAAATATTCTTGAGTACAGCGTAAAACACCAATCAAATCATTACACGACTATATTTACGCGCACACTATCTTTAATTTTTATTCAGTCAGCGTTATTTAATGGATCCTTGCTACGGTTTCATTTTGATTCATTCCCCATCATAAAGACTCTTATGCCTTCACGTTTGTTATATTCGGGGATGTTTACAGCTAATAACTGTTTCACACTTAAGGATAAATGTTCTATAAAAGCAGCCTTTACAGTTAATTATCTCTGCCATTGCTTATTATCTACACACTACCCAATAAACCATAAAAGGTCAAGCATTTCACATATTTAAACCTGCAGGTGTTTGTTTAAAATAATAATGAAACCGTATTTCACACAGGAATGGTGATTTTCAAATTACTATCTGTTGATATTGACTTTGATATTTACAGATGGGTGAGATATTTACAGATGGCTGCGTCAACGGCAGATTACGTTGCACGCTCCAATTTGTTTATGTGTATATAAGGCTTCAATAATGTTGAGTTCTTCCTCTCCGGCCACAAAAGGTCTGGCAGCAACATGCGGATGATAGCGGGTTTCCCACGTGTTTTCCTCTGTTTTCGTAGAAGTGAAATTTTCTTGAGCACGGCGTAAAACTCCAATGGAATAAATAAATAAATGTTCAGTGGTGCAGTGGTTTAGATCCACAAAGGAGGAGGTATGATAAATCTCTGACAGTGCTCATACCTAGCACTGCCCATTGCAGACAGAAATCGGTTAGTCTGTCTCTGACGACTGTCAATCATCAGTTAACAGCAAATCACGAACTACGTGATCGGCATTGGAGTTATCTGAACCGAAGTCGACATATAGACTTCTTTGGTTTCCAACATTTAATATTTTTCATTGACTTTCTGCTTTTCTTTGAACACCGTTTAAAGGTTTGTCGTCCCCTGCTCTAAGGATGTAATCTAGCTTTAATTTTCTAACTTTATGTTTCTTTAAGGTATAGTATTAAGCATAATTGCACGATGGAGCAATAGTAAGCAGAAGTGTACAATGGAGCAATATGACAGATTATCCGTGTTATACATCTTATTTGGCCTTTTTTCTTCTGCTTGTCGCACATGACACATTTAATACGCATCATTGTACACAATGGCTGTTTCCAAACGTACATAATATCTTAGACAACAGAAACTATCAACTTTGTAGAGATCGCAACATACAGTTTCAACCGCTAGCATATATTTACATCTCAACAACTCCAGCTTCAGTGTATAGTGTCATAGTGGCGGGCTCTCATTCCCCCATTACAAGGTCAGCTGCACCAAGGTACCTACAGCTGAAATATGTGCTACATATAAGATCGATGGGTATTTTCATCAGCTGTTTACTTTTTAAAATGTTTAATTATGTGATAATATTACAAAATTGTGTATTTAAAGCAAAATAACATTTTCATGAAAATGACAACACAGACTCGAACCCTCAATCCTCTGGCCCAAACCTTCATTCACTAACCATTACACTAGACTAAAAAAATTATTACATGGACATTTATTCTGTACACCTCAAGGCGAAATATAGGTCGTGCAAATCAAAAGAAAATGATTTTGTTTTAACCATGAAGAAAGTGGTGCCGCGAAAATATATTTTGTTACAAAGATCAAACTCAATGAAATACAAGTCATTTGCAGGTTTTGTTGTGAGTTCCTTCTAATACCCCCTCCTTGAGCCAGACAGGGATTTGCTGATTATTCACTGACACAACTGCTTTTCGGGCCATTGAGGGCCTATGATATGGAACTATTGTGGTAGTCTCGAATGAAGGTCGCTGGACAGCACTTGTAACACGGCATAACAATTATAGAAGATGTAATTATCTCGATAAAATGTGTGAAAGTTCGATGGTTTGAGGTGAAATTCGATTACGTTCGCACATTCTGGCTTCCTCCACCTATAATCCCGCTTCCCAAGCGGCCGTTGAATGAGAAAAATATATTCGTGCTTACCATGTTAGACATCAATGACTTCATCTACCCTTCAATCAAAACTGCCTGGATAATTTGATGAGTATAATAGTGAACAAAGAATTCAGTAAAGCATTGTTCACAGTCAAATTCCCAAAGAAGAGTTTCAGATTCAAAGATTTCAAAGAACAGACTATTGATCCGGAACTACCAATTTGGTTGACGGCTGGTATGTGAATGTCGGTATCTATGCCAAGGTTCATTAATAAGATCAACATCAGAATCTCTCAAAAATATTTTGAATTTTATCAAAAGATAGTTACCTGGAAGTGCAAATAAGTTAACAGTTCCCGATGTTGTTGGTGAGGCATACGTATGTAATAACCTTTGTGTCAAATCCAGTATACAAACTACATAACCCGGAAAAGTCCATATTTTTATTACACACAATATACTGCTTCAAGGAGAGAAAAGTCGTTTTAGTCACGTTTTTAAAGCTGTTCCTGTTAATCACGGGAGTGACATTGAAATTTAATCATGTTTTCACTGCCCTGGGTTATTTGGAATTAAATGTGTATTGACAAAGCATAGCGCCATAGATCTCCTATTATCATTAGTCATGTTAGTGGGTAGGTCTGGAAAAGTTTACGCGTATTTTAATTAAAGAGTTTAAAAGTATAAAGACAGTTGTTTGAGTTTGATAAACCACGACTAAATGTTCCCTTATGTAGCGCCTTGCTCCTTGTATTTGACATAATCACGTTCGCAAATGTAAAAAATACAGCGCAGACAGTAGAGCCAGTGCAGCGACGATATTTGGGAAATGGTCACACGTTACCGATGAAATCCGGTCTCTCGTCAATATACCTGTCAAGATTTTTTTATAAAACTGTTTATCCAAGTCTTTAAGAATTAACAGCTTACACCCCCATAAGAAAATGGCTTAGGTAAAAAGAAAAGAATTAGGTCAAAAAAATTACTGTGATGTTACCTGCAATATACTAGGCATCACTTCTCTAGAATTATTCCTAGTTATTATTAGCAGTGCGTCCGTACATCAACAACCTTTGTCACTGAGAACAATTTACATTACGTCCAAAACACTTCACAACATATACAGTTTGCACGTTTTAAGTATTCTCCGGATTGGTTTTGACTGAAAATTATTTGGCAGTATACAATCATTGCGCTGATTTTCCAACAGACCCGCACACGTAAACTGACTTCATGCAGTGACGTCAGGTATTAAAACGTGCGACGTGGTACGAATTAGTGAGCTCACAAAGATAACTGCAAAACGGATATCGGTTTTGTAAGTACAAACGTCTATATTTTTTATTTCCTCTAATCCAACGACGTCATATAAGACATTTTGAACAGAAATTTATTGATGAATTCTGTTAAGTGTGTCAGGTTGGGTTGACTGGTGTTTTAAGTCGTACTCAAGAATATTTCACTTATACTACAGCAGCCCGCATTATGGTGGAAGGAAACCGGACAGAGCCAGTGGTAAACCCACGGCCATCAGCATGTAGCTGGCAGGCCTTCCCACAAGCGGCCGGAGAGGAAGCCAGAATGACCTGGGTTTGAACTTCAGCGACCGTGTTGATGAGAGACACCTGGGTCTTTTCGCTGCTGAACTGATAAATATTGTGTTCGGTACCAATTTATATGCATGTGTGAATCTGTGGATATATTTGCACTCCAAAATCTCAGCCAAAGTCGCAGTTTTGATGTCAACAAGAGAATATACTATTATGATTTCAGGGGATGGTGTATCTACATCAAAGCAGCCTGGGCGTCCATGGTTATCTGTCCAGCTCTAACTGCGTCATAGACAACCGGTTTGTGCTCAAACTCACAGACTACGGACTGCTGTCCCTGAGGACGGCGCAAGATTTCTCGAGTAGCAAGCGCGAAGGAAGTGAGTGTACAAGAATATTGAGGATTAAACGTGATTGCAATTCAAAGGAGAAGAAAACATGAAAATTAATGAAAATGTCAGATTAAAGATTGTATGCAGTTCCTTGTAAATATGCTGTTCAATGTTTTTTCCAGATTTTTCGCTGAGAAGAAAATACATATGGTAATAATTGTTGCAAGTTGGTTAATTCCGACTACCTTTCGATATATATCGTCTTTCTATAGCAATGTTCTAAATGAGGCGTATGTATACTTTTCTTCTCAAAGAAAAATGGCAAAAAATATTGAAGGTTTTATCTGCAAATAACATTTCACACTCTTTTATGTGAAATTTCCATCATTTCGTTGTTTTCTCCACCTTTAACATCATGTCAACAGTAAAACAGAAGGAGTGATTTAATTTTTAATTCCATTGAGACTCTACGCTGTTCTCAAAAATAATTCACAAACGGCGGTGGTCAGATCCGAAGCTGAAGGAAATCGGAGAGTGACCAAGGGAAACAATCTGTCTTTAAACGAAGTTGGCACAAATCCAGCCTAAGACTAGTAGCTCATCCGTAGGAAGCTGCCCTTGAGCATAAGACGTAATATGACTGCTCTTGATTGCACAAGGAATAAGAACAGCGATCACATTTTTGCGGCGTACTTTTCTTTTCTTTGCCATAGCACTTCCAGTTACGTGCTGCATGGGAAACTGGAGGTGCTAAATAAAATACGAAGAAGGTTTCTTGCATGGAGCTTAACAAATTTGATGCTCTGAATTCCGTGTCTGAATCTACACTGGGGTTTGCACGACCCCTTTGCAATACCAGCTGAATAACATGCATGATCATCGGGTTTCTGGGAAAATATACAATCAAGGATTGGGTTCTGTACAAATTAAAATAAGCCCTGGAGCTATAGATAAAATCAGTAAAGTTTGTGCCGGCTTTTTCACTTGATAACTGAATGCGCTACAAATGATTGGATTGAGGCTCGATACATATAAGAGCTATGCAGGATTTTTTTGTTTCGTTTACTTTGCAAATTATGGGTGACTGTGAAGAACACTTCACTTATGAGATGGTGCAATCCTCGTCCAATTGGGAGGCTCAATTGGTATTTGCCTTGAATGAAAAGACATAAAGAGATACAATTCAAGCAAAATTTTTCAGGAAAGCTGTGGGTAGCTCCGGAACATTTGCGCCTGCCAGAGTACCTTACGTCACGAGAGGGAGATGTTTACAGTTTTGCTATCATTGTCTACGAAATAGTGTCAAGACAAGAACCATATGAAAACGAACTTGATAATCTGGAATTAGGCGGTAAGTCCCTCTTAACAACAACGAATCATTCATCAAGTACGGCTACATAAATTCTTCACTAGGTATGTGTTTAAGGCTTTAGAGGGGAACGGCCGCAGTGACCCTCAACTCGACAGCTGCTTTATTAGTTATTTAAGTTACCAACGACTGTGCAATTAAAGCGTTAATAAATTCTTCTCCAATGTAGTATGTACAGTTTTTATTTTCTCATTGGATTTGCGACTTGTACAAAAGGTGCACATTTGAAGTGTAAGTTAATATGTCTGGAAGAGCTTGTGTTTTTCTTTTTTTGCCAACAGAAATCATAACAAAGATAGCCAAAGGTGGCAAACCACCATTCCGTCCATCGATGGAAGGGTTAGAGTGTACCAAGGAAGTCTCGCTGCTGATCATGTCATGTTGGGATGAGGAACCTTCCAAGAGACCCACATTTCCCGTTATACTTCGGACACTAAAGGCCATGAACAGGTTTGCTCTCATAAATATTACCTCATCAACAGACACGTTTGACAAGCTGTGTGTATCGATATTCCCTCCAACCAGAACCTTGTTGTTCTCGTAAAAGTTATGATAAATAGATAAATAAGTAAGTAAATAAAGAGATAAGTGAATAAATAATTAAATGTGTTTGGGTATGATAAATTTATTTATCTCGTGGTAGTTTAAATCCATGGATATGATTTCTTTCATGGGTACTTGATCACCTGTGCCTACGTATTTTATAAGTGTCTATAATGGTCTCTTGTTAGAACCATTAACCATTACATGCGGGTTAGAGCTTTGTGTAATAATGTGCCTAGATTTTCGGCTGATCGCCATTTGACCACAGAACTATGCCTGCTTTGCTAAATTACATTTATAACTATATGTCTTTATTGTTGCTTGACGCTGTACGTTGCTCGATAGCCATTTGAAAATGGAATTCTACATTAATTTACATAAGTTCTGGATTATTTTTCTTTATTTGATTGGTGTTCTACGCCGTACTCAAGTATGTCATTAAAACGACCTCTTGAAGCATTGTGACGTGAGGAATCCTGCAGGGGGTGTGGTAAAATGACTTTCAACAATTCGCAAATTGACTGTTTGTTTCGGTTTTTTGTCCATTTTAAAATATATGGACTTTCCGAATTATAGTGACCGATGAAATATACCCCGTGTGGTGTTTGTATTTTTGTGTTCTCAGCGGCCGCGAAGGAAATCTCCTAGACACGTTATTACGGAGGATGGAGAATTATGCCAACAACCTAGAGCAGCTTGTGGAGGACAGGACGAATGCTTTCCTGGAGGAGAAAAAGAAAAGCGAACAGCTGCTATATCAAGTATTACCAAGGTATGGATCCACTGATAGCATTGGTGTTTTGAAATGCTGACCTTTTTTTTCAGAAGTGCATGGCAAGCCCTGAAATAGGGCAATTCCTTGATTTCAATTCTAACATGTCAGAATGAGAATGAAATATGTTTGAACATATTGATATATCACCTGTGTGTAATTTTTGAAATGTGCCAAGACATAATTTGAATTTGTCCCATGAACAAACCATGCAGATCTAATTGCTGAGACAAAAGGTAAGTGCATGACCACATAGTTAAATGGTTCGCTTAAACTGATGTCATGGACATAGTCTCGCATATTTTCTACATTGCCATTGCACCTCCCCAGATCCGTTGCTGAGCAGCTGAAGAACGGAAAATCGGTGCAGCCCGAAGCTTTTGACTGTGTGACCATATACTTTAGTGATATTTGTGGGTTTACGAATATTTCGGCCGAGAGCACGCCCATCCAAGTGAGTCTTCATCGTTGCTAAATTATGATACGTCTTCTGTCCTGTCTTAATTTTCGAGAGCTATATTCTGCTTCAGTGGTCTAGTAATTAGAGCGTCCGCTTAGGGGTCGGAGGATGTTAGGTCAGCCCCTGGTCGGGTCATACTAAAGAATTTAAAACATGATACTTGTTGCTGCCTCGTTTGTCGCTTACCACTGAGAGGCTAGAACAAAGAAACACGACCGCTCGGTCCGGTGTCAGTGTACTGTGACTGGGTGGGGTGTCACGTCTAGTGTCTTTGACATGATGTTTTGGTGGTGGCAGCAATTTGGCGGCATGGACTCGCCCTGCCACAAGACGACACAGAATATATATACATACTAAGGCCTCCTCGTTTTCATGTGATGACAAATTGTTAAGCATACATGTACATACGTGCGCTACGGTATTTGGACTCATTTGCATCTCATGAACCCGAACTTCCTATAACATAGACGGAGAACGGGTTGAAAAAATATCAATATGACACTTCTATTCAGGGACCGGAGTGTTCGACTACCGTTATTGCTTAAGGGGAGTTTAAGGCCATATGAAAATGGTATGTTATTCCAGTCATTGTTTGTACAGTCCGTTTACACAACCCACATTAAGCTGTAAAGCGACGGCGTCATGAGATAAAGGAATGCCAGTATTAAAACAGTATTACAAGAGAATATCACCAGTAAAGACTGAATTTATCACGCCATGTATTCTGTTGAGTAGAAATTGCATTACATTATACAGAACATTCAAAATCCAGTGACAATATGCTTTCAGTTTATTATTTTCGTTTTTAAATCTACTGGGCAGTGGGAATAACGATCCCTGAAATGAGAGCATTCGTTCTGCTGCGATGAGAAAGATATAGCGCGGTTTTGAATTTTCTACTGACAGAAGGTCGTAAGTTTTCATGTCACCGTAATATTCAGCCTCTAGGCAGAGTAAATCCGTTCGTCGAGGAGTGTGAAAAGCCATATAATCTATCACCACCACCACCAGAAAGAGGAAGTGTTGTGTTGTGATGGCTTTACTGAAATGGTGGGCCTACAGGTAACAAAAACAAAAGCGAAAGAAAAGAAGCCTGCACTTACATGATACAAATCAGTTCAGAGTTTAGGTCAAACTGCATTATCTCATTGTGTAAATCCACGACAGTCCCTCTGTTAGGCAAGATTTGACGGCAAATCTTACTCCCCACTGTGAAGGCGCAGATTTATGTTACCAAGGTTACTTACAGGTCAAGATCGAGTTTGGGCCACATTGTCAATTTCCGACAATATTGTGGTCATTTTAATCTCATTTTGGACAGGTTTCCTGACGTCTTTTCCTAAGTTGGTTGCGGTATTGTAAATTTCCTTGTATATTGCTGATAGTAAGCAGAGATTTTATCAGCGACTGCCGTCCTGAGCACGGCTATAAGCCGCTGTAATAGCAGATAAGCTCGAGTTTCGGACCCCTTTATTCAATTTACACAAAGTTATGGCTGTCTTTGTCCAGATCTGGACTTTAAACCTTTGGAAGACTTTATTCAGAATGCTGTTACAGTAGTGCATTGAAGTTTACGATAATGACTTACAGGTCAAGTTTGAGTTTCTGATCATTATGTTCATGACAGACAAATTATGGCCGTTTTAGTCGTCCTTTTTTTTTACCAACCTTATGTAAGTTTCGTCCAATATGAACGAAATTCTGCCTATTCTGTGGTAGATGCTGACCCAGCTATAATCCTGATCGCTCAGATCCTCAGGGAACATACATTCCTTTCACCATGCGTCGTGAATGCTTGTAATCCAATACAATTTAGAAAACAGAATTTTAAACAACCCCAACCGCTATGCCGTGTGATCCTGCAATTGCACTAGACAAAAACCAGATACCTTTTAAATCTTCAGGTTCTAGGTGATTAAATGAAGGGTATGATCATGCACCGTCATCAGGCCATCTTAATGACAATAGCTAAAGGAAGCACTGGTGTAATTATTGAGAGACTGATTGTGCCAGCCTTTGATGTCCACAGCCTATTTAAAAGCGACCCGCTGCGTGTGATTGTTAATCAACCTGGCTAGATGATCTGATATGTCTGAAACAAATAACACTGATTTGGAGGCAAACGTATTATGGTTAAATAGTCCCTAAATAGTTGAGCTCATACGCCAAAAGAAAAAAAATTAAGAAACATGGAATTGAATTTTACGTTTCTTTCATGTTAAATCCGTTCTCGATGTCCACCTTTATCATTCGTGTTTGTCACCAACCAAATTATGCATGTGCGGTTCTGGTAATGAGTGTCGGCTGTACATTTAGAGAAAAATGTATACACTCTTCCTAGAATAAGGTAAAGACAGAAGAAATGTTTCCAGAATTCGTCCGTTTCTCTTTTCTAGGTGATCGATTTGTTGAATGACCTGTACACATGCTTTGACAGCACCATAGACACTTTTGACGTCTACAAGGTTTGTGCTTTACTTGTTCATGTTTATGTAATTCGGGACATTGCCTGAAGAAAAGCAAATCCAAACCACAGATTTCCGTGTGGCACGCATCTTATTTGATACAAGTACAACTGCTTTGTTAATCATGCAATGTTCCTCGAATCATGCTTCATATGTTTCACATATACACACCATTGAACAATAACCCTTAAGGAATTCTCCTGTAGTCTGTAGGCGTATTAATAACGCTAGACAAAAGGTCACTGACATATATATATATATATATATATATATATATATATATATATATATATAATCAAATAAATAAATATATATCTATCGAAATAAAATATTTGTGCGTGGTGTACTATACCAGATGACCTGTAACAACGTGAGCTCTCTGAGTTTCCCATGGGTGTAGTTTACCTAAATGTGGCTGAAATGTTAAGTATACCTTTGAGATGCTTTTCCTCGTCAGTGTTATCATATTCCAGATAAATTAATATTTTGTCTGTATCACTAATATCGATTGTGGATTTATAATATCTTATACGTATGCCATATCATGTAACAGTTGTTATCCAAATTCTTGGCTATCGTCGGTTTTATTCGTTATCGCCAGCAGGAGTTTCAATGGTAACGGAATAAAAAGTTCCAAGACATTAATTCTGTAATATGATACACTTTTGAGTGGTACCGTTGCGTGATAGTTTAGAGCTGCTCTCACAAGAGAGGGACCTTTTTAAAATTTATTTATGGGGAATTGTTTTCTTCAAAAACATTTTAACTTCTTTTATTCCTCCTGTCAGGTTGAGACGATAGGCGATGCGTATATGGTTGTTTCGGGTTTACCAATCAGAAATGGAGACGAGCATGCGCGTGAGATAGCGCTTATGTCACTCGCTATTCTGGAGCGCGTGAAAAGTTTCAAAATCAGGCACAAACCGGAAGAGCCACTTCTAGCAAGGATAGGAGTTCATTCAGGTATTTAGGTTTGTCATGGACGCCCATCCTATTGAAGTATTCTAGACATGTAATATGTAAAAAGAAAATATGTTATTGTTTTTGATAATTTTATATTTATTTATTTGATTAGTGTTTTACGACGTACTCAAGAATATTTTATGGTGGGAGGAAACCTGGCAGAGCCCGGAGGAAACCCACGGCCATCCGCAGGTTGCTGGCAGATCTTCCCACATACGGCCGGAAAGGAAGCCAGCATGTGCTGGACTTAAACTCAGAGCCACCACATTGGTGGGAGGCTTTCTAGGCCATCACGCTGCGCTAGCACGCTAACCGACTGATCCAATGAGGGCCCCTGTTTTTGATAACAAACCTGTGTGCTTAACACATTTGCCGCTTGAGCTCAGCGCAGACACGAGCTATCAGCTTAGAAAAACGTCTCCCATATCTGTATGCTCAGCACTTTGCTCATGTGTGCGAGCATTTTTGCGGAGTTTTTCACCTCTTCAGGTATTCAAGAAGATTTCTATCCTTTTTGATATCTTTGAACTCGAGCCTGTGCCTTGAAGCGAGCTGTCCCCTCAGCTCAAGGGAAAGAGAGGCCAATCAGAGCTTTCGTCATGTGATTGTCTGCCTTGTCGTTCGTTGTTATAGACAGTTGTCACAAGACTCCCGAAACGGCCACGTGACGTGTGAGTTTCAGCAATGACGTTGCGTCCGACGACGCTGTGAAGAAATGGAGCAGCGTGTGGACTGAATTTTGACCTTAGCAAAGCTCTTAGCAAATGGGCTACAGAAGCGTTTTGCCAAGCTGGTAGCTCGTGTCTACCCTGGGCTTTAGTTTTTCAGTTTTTTCTTCTGTCGCAATGAATGTAAGTAGCCAAAAGTGCATAGTTATTGACATCAGGTGATTCGTGATGTGCGCCATGCTTGTATTTCGCACATACACAGCCTTAGTGTAACAATTAAACACGCAGACAACCTCGACACCGCAATTAAACATCCTCACAACCTCACTACAACAATTAAACACTCTAACAACTTCACTGCCACAATTTAGCACCCTCACAAACTCACTAGAAAAATTGAACACCCTGTAAACCTCGCCACCACAATTAAACACGTTGACAACTTCACTACAACAGTTAAACACGCTACAAACCTCACTATAACAATTGGACACACTCTCAACCTCACCACCTCAACGGAACACCCTCACAACCTCACTGCCTGGTTTTAACACACTCACAACCTCACTACAGCCATTAATCCCGCTGACAGCTTCACTGCCACAATTTAAACAAAGGCTGGTGGAAAACCACGACTCTCCGCAGGCTTGTATAAAAGAGAGTAAAACCATAGCATGGACGACAATGTAATGTTTGGAAAATGGTCACATGTTACCACTGAAATCCGGTGAAATCCAGCTTCTGGTCAGTTTACCTCAGTTATGGTTTTATTTCCATCTGTTCATGCAAGTGTTAAAGACGTGACAAATTTATGCCCCCTAGCACCACGGCTTTAAGGGAAAGGCCCTGCAAAAATTCAGTTATGGAAAGTCAAAAGATGATTAAAAACTGTATCTGAAAATACTACCATTGAATTTATTAGATTTTTTCTCCAAAGTGAATGCAGTATGGTCCTGCAGCAAAAATTAATGTCATATTAGCGTTTTCATACACAGGCTAACATTACATGAATACTCTTCACAACAACTTTTTTCAGATCTGAACACAAAGGTGTTCAAAAGTTTTGTGACGTCACTTGAGAATCACATTATCAATATGGTACATAAACCCACCAGACGTTCAAAATATTTGACCGCGTTTACTTTAATGAAAGCAGAAAAATGTAAAAAAATGAGTGAAGGTATTTTCAGATACAGTTTTTCAGAGCCTTTTCAGTCACGGAAACTTGATTTTTTTTGGCGTGGTCTTTCTCTTTAAGCAGAGTTAGGTAAAAATTGCATCGATGTTAAATGCAGTGTACTAGATGTCACTGGTCTAGTATTACTCAAAACGCCGTCTATCCCTGGACCTTTCCACGTGCCACAGGAGGGGAAATCAACATGTGCTGGATTCGATGCGATCGCACTGATGAGAGGCTCCTGGGTCATTGTACGGCACTAACACACCAGCTTCTCGACCACGGAGGCCCCCTGATTTATAGTTCTGTCTCCTTTATACTGACTGTGACACAATCATGTCACTTGGGCACCAGATACAAATCAAATGCATGACGTAGTATTCATTGTTGTTTAATTAATACACACATTTGTAATTAGTGGCATTAAAATTAAAATCTTTTTGCACCATTTTAACATGCTTTTCACCAGACAGAAATGAAAGCAATACCGATGCATACATATGTGACCAGTAGCATTGTCTGCTTTATGCCAAGATTCCAAACCAAACTGAAAAGCATGTTTTAACTCGCACGATCCGAAAAGATAAACGTAATAGCCCTGTTCCAAAAACAAATGTGATAAACTACAGTTGGTCTTGAAATAAAACACTTTCTGTTGTTCCTTGACAGGATCCGTGTGCTCTGGGGTGGTGGGACTGAAAATGCCCCGCTATTGTTTGTTTGGAGATACAGTGAATACCGCATCCAGAATGGAATCACACGGTGAAGGTGGGATTTATTTATCTATTTATTTTATTTCTATGGGGTTTTACGCCGTACTCATGAAGTTTTCACTTATACGACGTCGTGTAAGTGAATATTTGACTTTTACGGCAGCGTTATGGTGAGAGAAAACCGATTTCTTCCACTCGTTATAATCCAGACATAGATTTAACTCGTACAATTGTTTCCTTGGATGTGATTTGAACTTAACTATAATCTCTGGAATGAAGGTCTAAGGTAGATCTTTGGAGGAAGTAAAACGCTAAATGTGAGTTATAATTTTAGCGCAGTAAACTGTCGAAAGATTGAGATAATTGTAGAGAAGTTCCTCAAGGTGAAGCCTATATTATCCTAGCTCTTATTGTGACTGTCGCAGTAATATACTTGGACTTGCACTAAGCGCGCGGACTGTACAGCAGATTTGAATTTGCAGTCAGAAGTGTGCAAGTGTCAGAAATGTACTTCCTCAGCGTCATTGATTCAACCATTTCATTTTCACTTTTCAGCCTTAAAAATACACACAAGTCACACAACGAAAGCCCTACTTGACGATATTGGAGGGTTTGTTCTCGATCTTAGAGGGGAGATAACTGTAAAGGTAAGTGTTCCTGCCTTTAGTTAAAGAGTTACTGGCACCTCAATGATTTGCTCTTTCTTAATTTTCCCTTTGTTTACCAGACGGGGTAACCGTTTTCGAAATTATGCCAATTTAATTAAAGTAATTTTGATAGTCTGGAAATTACATACGTGTTTTGTTAGTTTGGAGGCTAGACATTAATTTATACCCCGAAATTAATTTATCTGAGGGGGTCTCCGTTGCTCAATTGGTTAGCGCGCTAATGACCCAGAAGCCCCCACCAATGCGGTCACTGTGAGCTGAAGTTCAGCCCATGCTGGCTTCCTCTCTGGCCGTACGTGGGGAGGTCTGCCAGCAAGCTGCGAATGGTCGTGGGTCGTATAAGTGAAATATTCATGAGTAAAACACCAATAAAATAAATAAATAAATTTATATAATTGTTTTACGACGTATTCAAGAATATTTCAGACACAGGACGACGGCCAGCATTATATGGTGAGAAGAAACCGGGCAGAGCCCGGAAGAAACCCACGACCATCCGCAGAATGCTGACAGGCTTTCCCACGTGCTTAACCATTAGATTAGATGACCAGATCGGTCTTTAACTGCATGGTGAGTCAGGTCATATAAAACAGCGACTTTGAGTTTATTTTTTGGGAGTATATAGTTGTTTTTGTTTTTATTGTTTAACAGGGAAAAGGAGAGATGAAAACATATTGGCTTACGGGTACCACTACCTCAACCAGTAAACATCCCGCCGTGTGAAATTAACGGCGAAGCGAGTGTGTTGGCATTCTCTTGTGATATACTCGTGAATGCTCATCGATATCAGTTTTCACGTGCATGGATTATTGTCGACCAACATCGTTGAATATAGTATATAAATAATTGGCTCCTCGTGAACGTAAAATACGTATGGAATTAAATCACTTAAATGGCTGCAGGGATCTGGGAATGTACACAGATGGATTTCAATCTGCTAAGACAAGGGGCATGTTAACTTCGTGCCACCAAAGACCAATCACAACTGGTGACAAATTGGTCATGCATGGATTTACCATCCACCGGATAACTCATGTGCACGATTGCCTTTTTTCGTCAAGACCGAGGGCCACAAGTTCGACAAGGCCGCCTCACATGAAATTCATCGCAGACCACTTACCTATAGTACGAATTACATGCTAATTCTGGCCGCGAAAACCCCTAAGTCACAAGTGGGAAAGTTCGTCAGTGTATATACTTGTCACACTTGTCAAGATCATACTCCTTACAGCGCATGCGCCGTTCATTTTACATCACCGCCGCGATTAGAAAATGTTTTATGCAGAAATCTTCAACAACGTCAAGGTCACTGGGGTCCCGAAGAAGAGGCAGGAGGCGACGTCAGAAAAGATTAAAGCCTTGTCTCAGCCACATTGTTTCTATTAACATTTGTTCGATACACATTCTTTCTCTTTATCTAAAGTAAGTCCAGCATGATTCTAACGGACACATGAAACAGTTTTATTGATGAATGCTGATTACACGTCAGGGGTAGCACATCAGCGGTGAGGCTTATCCTAAACAAACATTCAATATCGAACTCCTCACTTCGTCTGTTTATTCCTCCAGCTACCAGATGGCGCTAGTTTTTAACATAGGAAACATGATTTGGAACACTAGCGCCGTCTGGTAGCAGGCGAAGTGTGAGTGTATTTGAAGGGCTCTGGGTCAAACTTGTCAGTGTTATAAAAGGAGGGTAAACAACGGCACATTGGCTGTAAGGAGTATATGACAAGGCCTGCAGATTTCCTCTTGTCAGTGCGATTTCCTCTGGCCACGCCGGTTTCCTCCATTCATGATATTATTGACCACCAATGCTCAAATCAAATTCAATTCTTGCCTCATATGAATGATGTGTCTCATCCACTGTTTAATCCAGACCAGTTCGTTGGGTAACTGGTTCTCAATGTGGAAACTTGCCTGGGGTCATTTTTTTTATGTAAAAATTATACAAATTTTTTCTTATGTAACGGAAAACCCTTTGAGCTGAAGAGGCTAAAACCTACAAGCTCGCCCATGACTTATGAGCAGGTTGTGTCTGATTCTGAGGATTCTGTGGCGGATCTTAGAAAGGGGTTTTCAGGTATATGTTAAGAAAGCACGAGGATATCTTACTGAGAAAATATCAGTTTCGGCCGCAAAAGCTATATTTTATGAGGTATTTTCCTCCAAGTTGAAAATTCACTTCGAGAGAGAAATTTTAAGTTACAAATGGATCTCCACACAGTACCAGTTTATTTGCGGATCGGTCGGAATCTCAGTTCTGGTCGCTTATAGTCTGCCGTCATTTACGTGTAACAGATCATCCACCATATTTCACAGAAAATATATAAGCTTTATTTTGTCTCTGCTATCTATGTTGTCGGATTACTCAGCCACAGAACACACAAAACCATTAACTCTGTTGAATGTATATTCATGGACTGTCTTCAGGATTCACAGCTGTACCGATGCAACGATTATAATACAGACCTTTTCATGTAATGTATGAAACCACTATGACTTACTTATTTATTTCGTTACTATTTACGCCGTACTCAAGAATATTTCACTCATATGACGGCGGCCAGCATTATGGTGGGAGGAAGTCGACCAGAGCTCGGGGGAAACCCACGACCATTCGCATGCTGCTGGCGAACCTTCCAACGTACGACCCGGAGAGGAAGGCTTGAGGTCACAGAGATCGCATTGGGAGAGGCACCTGGATCATTACTAAGTCCCCACGGCCACTCTGCCACTTCCGCCACACCCATTCACACCCACTCAAAACCACTATTATACAATCTTCCTCTTGCACCATAATGCGTATTGTTCATAAAAATGCGCCTCTAAATGTATGTTGTCGTACACAGAGTAAACTATATTTGTTATCCTCTTCTCCAGTTGAAGCAAGAGAAAAAGACAGTCAGTCATAAAATAGCGGAAAGAAATGCATGTATGTATGCCTGGGGTTTCACGTCGTGCCCAACAATTTCGGAGAAGAATGAATTGAAATTTGGGGGCGATCTACACTGATGTGACAGAATATGTCGCGGAATGAAAATCTCGCCTGTTTTGTGCAGAATTTCTTATGCGATAAATTGAACTACTTATTGGTGTGTATACGTAATTTAAGATCAAGAAGAATCCGTCCATTTTAATTACCTTTATGGAGTGCGAATCCTACTGGGTCGTCTGCCACACCATGTCTCCTGTTCTGAAGATGTACAAAGCCTGTTGTTACCCTGGCTCTGCCCAGTTTCCAAACTACTGCAAAAGTCACTGGCTTGGAATACGTTCAACATATTCTGAACAGCACCAGTTCATTAAATGAATGGGCCGTAATAGCATTTTGTCACCTTGGTAACCGCCGAAGAGAGCAAAAAGTTTTCAATTCTATCCAAAGCAAACTAAATTCGGATATATTTTGATTAGGTGTAAAACGACAACCTTTACGAAAGGGTGGATCAATTCAATACATTTTATCGTGGTATATACATAAGTTAACTTTCTCAGATTGGTACTAGGTCTGGCGTTTCCCCGCAGTTCCAGCTGCTGTAATACAGATTTGTACTTGTGATTTACAGCTCGGCATAGGTTGGTTTAATAAAAAATTTTTTTTCTTTTCACTAATAAACTGCAGTTATTTACCATCTGGTTATTGAACAGTTCCCCATTAGATGCAACTTGACTTGCTCCAGTTGATAATTTATTTGTCAGCTCGGTAAAGTTGGCACGAGATTCTAACACAACATTCAACACCATATTCGCCAGAACTCATCTCGTGCAGCTGCGAATATGGAGCTGAATGTTTTCAACAAAATATGAACAGCTTCGCTCGATATGCGTGTTCAGATTGTGGAGTGAAGTCGTGGACATTCCGGAGCTGGTGAGGATGGTGTATTGGTAAAACCATTGCTAAATAAGATTTCGTCAAAAAACTTCTGAGGAAAATTATTCAGAGATATTAATTACAAAACCCCAAGCGTTTTTATCGAGCAACAGTGTAAATATCAGAAAATCTGGTGTAAAAATGTCCTGTATGAAGCTGTTTAGTACAGCTTGTTGTCTGTACAAGCATCGAACGCCTCCGCAGCTACCTGTATATCCCGGCGAAATTAGTCCCCAGGCAGTTGAGTGCACGATAGGTTTGGAAGCACTGCGTTATTTCGAAGATAGAGCTCTGGCGGAGAGTCCCGAATCGAGTCGTGTATAATACTCTAAAAACGACAAATCTGATACTTTATGGCTAGAATACTAAGTGTAGGCCTAAGTGGTCGCCACATTATACCTGGATCCAGTAAGACAAGATTCTGAGTTAGTTATACATATATATCCTGTGTCGTTGTGACAGGGCGAGTCCATGCCGCCACTTGAGCATCGTGTCGAATAGATCAGACATGGCACCCAACCCAGTCACACTATACTGACACCGGCCGATCAGTCCTACCTCCTTGCTCTAATCCCTCAGCGTTGAGTGCCAAGCGAGGTGGCAACAGGTAAGCCTTTTGAAATTTTTGGTTTTACCAGCCCCGGTATTGATCCCTGATCACAAAATCCTGAGGTGGACGCTGTAACCACCAGGTAGGAGTAATTTGGCATGCTGTCAGGAGATTGTCGTGATGTTTGATGAAAACTAGCAAACAAAAGGCCGCGTAGACGAAACTCTTGTTCAGTTCAAATATCATGACGGCAAGGTACATCGGAATTATGTGAAATATTTATATTTCAGTACTGGGTTAAACACCAAATAAATGATTGACTCCAATAATTTAAGAAGGGGTTTCCTACTGAATTTTCGAATAATCTTTATCTTCATTAGATCGCTTGTTTTAAAACAAAACGTGTTTTATCAAGGACCTCTAACTGACAGCTGTAAACTATAATTCTTTTCTTACACGAATAAAAGTGATATTTAACACAGTTAAATAGCACATTCGTTCTCACAAGTTACTGCGCCATCTTTCCACTATTCAATATTGGTTGGTGGCTTCCGGCATGCGCAAAAATCACACCCGTTCTCATCTTTTTGCCAGCCATAGGGGCAGTAGATGTCACATGCAACTGGTTGGCATGTCACTGAAAAATTAAAACATTCAAAGTGGCATATGATATTTGGAGTTAGCAGTTTAGCTAAATACGCCGTATATTACATTTTATTACACAAGGCAAATTTCCCGCGTATGGAACAAATTTATAATTGTTACAAAAGCATGAGAAAACCATCCCAGACTAGACACTCAGTGACCATGTAAATCTTTCGTCTTTCCCGGATTTTTGGCACGCGCGGTATCAGTACCGTCTAGTATTCCCCAATCATATTGCCTGAGATTTTAAGAGACAGAACTAGTCATTCATGTATTTACTTCATTGATGCTGAAAGCGTATGCTCAAGATCTTTTTTCACTTATATGTACGTCGATCAGGTTTACGGCTAGAGGAGCGGTATAACGTCTGGTGTGAACCATCGTTCTACACATCTGACAAGCTTTTTGGCTAAAAGGGAATGATCCTGACAAGATGAAGTTATGGCGTGTAAAAAGACCACTACAAGTTGCATCTAAAAATAACTCTACTTACTTTGTGAGATTTTCCCACCAAATTAAATGCAGTCAAATTTCTAACTGTATGGTGAGTTTTGTGGACCGTATTGATGACGTGTGTGAACAGTGAAATTACATTTACTTCTCTCACGCCTTAAAGCAGGTCTGTAATTATACATTGGCTTTCCAATACACAGAAAGTGTCATCTTGTGACATCCAATGTGTCATTATGTCCAGGCCATATGATGCAGAAACTGTCGACTCTGTTTGGTGATCAAGTGACGAACAATGTAACACCTACATAAGGTCCTGTACTTGCACTTTTGAAATGTTAATACCAAGGAGAGACCATTTTTATTTCTATGAATCAGATTTTATTCTAATTTCATATGTGAATTTCTATTCAATTATTATATATCACTTAATACATAACACGTGATAGACCGATAGCGCGTGAGTCTATGGCTTTCGACATGCGCAAATATCACATCCGTTTTCATTCTTTGCCCAGCCAGCCACGCAGAATATCTCGCAAAACACCGGCTGGCATTTCACTGAAACCCCAAAGTTGAAACAATTTTGTCACAATGACGATGTTGTATTGAAATAAATGTATTCAAGGGAAAAAAAGATGATATAATATTTCCTACGTTGGTGCATTCTGAGAAAAACACGGTTGTGAAGGCGACATTTTTGTTTTTTAATCTTGGTTGTATAATTCGCGCGGTGTTCAGGATATGATTGAATTTTACTGTTGACTTGCTACATGTTTATTGTTGAGTGCCAAATTGTGCACGGTTTTTACCAACAATGACTTGCGAGAACCAACATAATTAGAATTTAGAGATTCTGGGAAGTTGTACATCAGGTAACCTTACCCTTGCTAATTATCCTCTGGCAAGTATGCCCGCACCCGTTGGATCGACACTCGTAACCTGGTTGACATTTCATCGTTCCGGACAGAGAACACATCTCAGCACATATTCCAATTTGACCTCGAGCAGCTCCTGTAATGATAATGAAGAGTATAGTCTAAAAAAAGTACATTAAAACACTCAGTCATGTTCCGTGATATACGCCTATAGGCCCCTTATTTTTTTCATATATATCAAATACTCCCTTACTACTCCCTTTCGAAATATTTTCTTTCGCTTTCCCCGGTGGGTAAAATTGTCTTATAAACATTGCATTGCATATCCACTATAAGAGTTCAATTTCCTTCATTTGTATACATTTTTCATAATTGCTTTACGCCCTATTCAAGAATTCCACGCGTAGACGATGGCGATCAGTTTTGTAGCTGGAGAAATCGGATTGCCCGAAGTAAACCTGTGGCATTTGGTAAGCTGCTGCAAAACTTTCCCACAAGTGTACAGATATGCCCACCATGTCACATGGTGAATGACAAACGGTGTTTAACGAACGTTACGCTGTGCAAATGACCACTCGAAATTCCCGTGCCCCAGGTCGGTCTTGAGCCCACATCTCGTCTGTGGCACGGAACGAACCATTAAGTAATTCAACTTACCAATTAAAAGTAATACAGGAATGAGAATTCCAAGCAGAATCTTCATCATGGCGTCTTGAGTGTAACTGTTGTGGGGAAGCACATTCTTCAAACGACCTTGATTTTTCCAGATTTTAAGTTCTCACGAGATAACACAGAAAGTTCCAGATAAAACTCGAGGTTTGTTGTTTTCATTTATCACTTCGATGTTTTATATGTATTTTCTAAAATGAACCCTGGGTTTAGGATGGTTAAGTAGATCTGTGGCATTTATTGGACATAAATTCCAGAACCCCCTGATGACATCCTTTCTTGTCGGGAGCTCAGCAAGATACGGCTGAATATCTCAGCCGTGTTCAGCGCTAGCTTGCTCATTCATTCTTGCCTGTTTGTAATATTATACTTCTGACAGGTTTTGGAGACCGAGGATGTCTCCGTACTCAACCTGCCAAAATGCTTTGCAGTGCGCAAATAAATTTATGAGAATCCCGCATTCAAATTGGGGCTTCAGTAGTCAAGTTGGTTCGCGCACTAGTGCAGCCCAATGACCCTGGATCCTCTTACCAATGCGATCGCTGTGAGTTCAGGTCCAGCTCAGGCTGGCTTCCTCTCCATCCCTACGTGAGAAGATCTGCCAGTAACCAGATGGTCGTGGGTTTTCCAGGGGCTCTGGCCGGATTCCTCACACCTTAATGCTGACCACCGTCGTATAAGTGAAATATGCTCGAGTATACGGTAAAAAAACACCAATCAAATCAAATAAATGTATTAAAATGTTGATTTTAGAAAAGAGCAAACATTCGCTGCAGTAACGTGACAGTCAGCCCTACTGTCAGTAAATGATGTCACACGAATGTTTGTTCCGATTAAGAATCACACCGTGTAACACTTTGTAATAAATACGTTTGAGATAGGATATTGGATTTTTTATCAGATTGTCGGACCGATCTAGGAGCTTTCGAACTTTTGGGTAAGAAATTCACACAACAGACGAAGTATGCAATTTAAATTTATGAATTATAAAGATATCTTTTATCGTATTTGTACAAACATGGGGTAGTACAAATAATAGCAAAACATAACACACAACGGTTAATTTTTAAAACAAGTTCTCTTTCACAACGCTGTTAACTGCTGATGGTCAGGGCATTGCGGCATGCGCAGACGTCGCACCCGTTCTTGTCTTTTTGCCAACCGGATGCACAAAACATTTCACACAACACCGGCGGACACACGACTGAAGCTGCAAGTAAAACTAACGTTTTTTTACATTTCGTCATATAGGGGTGCAAGCAGCAGCCATATGGCTTGAAGAATGAGTCATTCACAACGATTGTAAAAAACAACAGGTATATACACCCCCATACAGATTGGCCTCATCGGCGTGATACGATTTTAACAAACCAGGCGCACAAAACTGTCTGAATTGAATTAAAAAGTTGTATATTTACAGCATGAGTCTGCTGATTGGCAATCCTAATGTTATTTATGTTTATTTATTGATTTCTTGTTGCTCTTATCGCCACAGTCAAGAACATTTCACTTATACAAAGGTATCTAGCAGTATGGTGGGAAGGAAAAGACAGAGCACAAGGGGAAACCCACAATCACCAACAGGTTGCTAGCATACCTTCCCACATACATGTACGGTCATAGACGAAGTGAAAATCAGCTGGACTTGAACTCACAGCGACTGCACTGGTAGTAAACTCCTGAATCGTTCTACTGCGTTAGCACGCTAACCAGTTAGCCACGGAGGCCCTCCAAATGTAGAATGATGATTCTTAAACAAAATGTAACGTATGCTTAAAGTGGAGAAGCCCTCTCCGTCCGTACGTGGGAAGGTCCACCAGCAACCTGCGGATGGTAGAGGGTTGCCCGCTTTCCTTTCACCATAATGCTGACCGCCGTCGTATGGGTGAAATATTCTTGAGTACGATGTAAAACCCCAATCAAATAAATAAACAAATATAGTAGATCAGTATTTCCTAACCTTGTTTAGCCACCTTCTGACAAGTATGGCCACAGCCGTTGGACCGACATTCGTACCCGACTGGACACTGGACTGATCCGAACGGTCCGCACAGCTCAACGCATATCCCAAACTGACCGTGGGCAGTTCCTGTAGTGATATGTATAAAAGTATTTGTCTTTCGTACACTCTAAATACAGCTTATCTGCTGGGCTTGCTTTGTAATGAAGATAACATTTCAGTTTGAAACTTTTTAGAACTACGGATACCTCGGCAATAGGCGAAACGAGTATTAGACAAGCTAGTACGAGGTAGTTATTGGGATTTTAAATGAGTGAGATATTTCGAACTTTGGACACAAAGTTGGAGTAGAGTAATTACCAGTGTATGGTACTTTACTCCATGCTCTAAACCTGCCAGTGAAGACAACAGAATGTTCAACTGGAGGTGTAACTACATGTATAACGATATAATGAGCCATTTCCATCAAAAGCCAACCGTCGACGTTTTTGTGCATTTCTTGAAAGATTCTAGACAATAAGTCCCTAACTTGTTTTCCCCCAGAATCAGTTTGACGGTTTTATATATGTTGAACTTCGTGGATTCACCTCGAATTAAAAGTTGTGTTCTTGCTCCGCCCTTTCTAACTTTAAATTCCCCAACAGTTTGCAATTTGGGGAAATGACGTCATACATTAACACATGGTAAAGACAAAGGTTCATATTTATTTGTCAACAGAATGTGCCTTTGTATATAGAAGTAGAAAAAAATATTTTCTCCTTAGGGCGTAAAATGCTTTTAAACTGCAGTTTTTCTAAGAGCGCTCAGTCCGTAAAGTAAGTAGACTGCCGTCCTGACGTCACAAGCAACTTTTTGGGGGGGGAGGGGGGCCGAATAGGGGCACTAAGCTGTAACTGAGTTCCTCTCGATGACATCATTTCCAAATATATCCGACTATTGGCGGAAAATATACGTGACATACAGGGGATATTAAGAAATATTAAACAGGTCTCAGAAATGAATTTATCCTTTTATTGCTATGATTTTCATTCTCTTTTTAGATTTCTTTTCATTTATCCCTTACTAATTTATCAGCCGTTTACTTTGGCTTCCTATTTTAATCTAAACGGAAGTTGGCTTTATACTAGCACTTACCAATGATAACTATGGAAATCACCAGAAATCCCAAAAACGCCTTCATCTCGGTCTATAGCCGTTTACTACTGTGTTCAGGGAGCCCAGGTAAGACGTATTTCGCTTTCATGAAATCGGTTATGGAGATAAGATTACTGAAATGTAACCTGAGGTCACGTAGGGCTGGTAGGATATCAACCGCTTACTCCAATGGCTGGCTGTCGATTACACGGAAGAAAGATTGCAACGGTCACGCGAAATGATGTCAGATGTTAGTCCACAAAAACCAATATGCAGTCCCATGCCCTCTCCTACCTTCCTATTCTCGTCGCTTCACTACCATCTAACCGAAGGTCACGAAGATCGTTTCCCTTATGGTCTGAGTGATATGTCACACGACAAGCCAGACAAATGTTATCTACCCCATCAGGTGATGGGGAACCTGTGCTAGATTGCAGCAACCTTTCTGTGTTCCTTTCATATATGAACTTTTGCATGGTAAGCTTACATATACATTCTAGGTAAGGGCTTAAATCCTTTATTGGACAGAATCCGGCCTTGGGCAGAATCCCTTTGCCTCACTACGTGTGAGGCATAGGTGACAATAAGCGGCCAACGACGCTCGTGTGGCAGTTTGCACAATCTACAATGGTCACTGAAGACCACTTATCTATAACCAACATGTTGTGCATATATACATGCTTGCGAGTCATATGTAGGAAAGTTCGTAAATATTTTGCCAGACACCCGATGGTTTACTTCAGGCATTCCTGTTTTCTACAGCCCTAATGCTGTCCGTCTACGTATAAGAGAAGAATTCCCTAGCATGGCGTTAAGCAACCATCAAAAAAGTAAATAAAGAATAATGCGCTATCTCAACACAAGGCTGAATTACGGCTGCTTTATGCATCAAAATGTTTTGAGAAATGTGTAACATATCGAAATGTCCTCGCTCAACCTAGCGTGGCAATAACATGGCATTGATATCGAAGGTGACATATGCTAGATTTCACACGGCACGGGTTAAGATAAGGCTAAATGATATGGGTCGCCTTATGTGTATATGTATATGTGCATGGGGTTTTACGTCGCATTCAACCATTTTTCAGGCATGTGACGGCGAGGAGAGCTTTCAGTGTTTATATGTTTTGTCTTCTTGCTGCAGGGCATGCTGCAAAAGTGCTGCCGCCACTGGAACGTCATGCCAAAGACAACAGACATGACACCCCATCGGGTAACCGGACGACCAGTCCTGTTTTCTTGCTCTAACCTCTCAGTGCTGAGCGCCAAGGGACGCAGCCACCGTTTTAAACGCTTTGGGCCAGGTTTCCTCCCACCACAATGCTGTCCGCCGTCGTATAAGTCAAAAATTCTTGAATGTGGCACAAAATACCATTCAAATAAATAAATAAATGCAGTTTTTAGTATGACCCGACCCGGGTTTGATCCAGGATTTCCTGGCCGAGGGGGGAATGCTCTAATCACTAGGCCACAGAGGCGGTAAGGGGCCTCTTTTTCAAGGGGTGTAACTTTGAATTTGTCCAGTTCACGCCATATTCTGCGTTACCTCCCCTGCAATATGTCACAGAAGCGGATATACACATACTTGGATCAATGTCATATCTCAGCGCAAATCTCCTGTTCAAGCCGCTTAATTTGTGAACAGTTGTATCATTTAGGCCTGTGCCGACCTCTCCAGCTTACTGTCCGTTGCATAAGATGAGGCGTGTGTTTGAACTGGTGGGAAATTGTCCCGTTACAATTTGACAGCATGTAATTCGCGTTCGGTCGACCTCAACAGGGTAAGTCTTCGTGTTTCCTTAATATGAAGAATAAAGTTGAATTGACAGGGATAGAGATGAATGTCGGACATATCCTTTCGACTTAGAAGTGGTTGGACGCTTACGAACTGACTATTATACCAAATGAAGATAGACATATTTATGTAAATGTAAAATTAGTCGCATGTATGCAATGAGTCTGTTTTATTAAGCAACTTGACATTTTCATAGAAAATTAAATAAACAAAACGAACTAGAGAGGAAAGCCTGAATAACATAAACATATTTGTGCAGCACCTACGAACTTGGAATAATCGATTTATTGTCTATACTTCCATTTTGAATAAAAAATCAGTATCCTCTTTTGTGTATAGCTCCATGCACCTGATCATGCAATTACAGAAGTCCAGTAGCAAATATGATATATACTTAGAAATTACAGAAGTGTAGTAGCAAATGTTATTTTACTCAGAAATTGCAGAAATGTAATAGAAAATGTTATTTTACTCAGAAATTACAGAGCTGTAATGGCAAATGTGATTATACTCACAAATAACAGAAGTATAATTACAAACGTGATTTTGCTAAGAAATTACAGACTGTGATAGGAAATGTGATTTTATTCAGAAATAACGGAAATTTGATACGAAATGTTATTTTACTTGGAAATACCAGAAGTGTAATTATAAATGGGAATTTACTCAGAAATAAACAGAAGTATAATAACAAATACGATTTTACTCAAAACTAAACAGAAGGATAATTACAAATTGTTACACAGATTTTATTGTGATTTTATTCCTTTGGAGAAATACTGATCTTTCACCTTTATATAAATAACAAAATCTCTGTGTTCTGTCTCCGATACTCGCATGGTGCAAACCAAAACCAAGTAAACACGACAGGCAGCGACCATAATTCTACAATATCATCGTGCAGCGTTAATGTTGACAAGTGTGTTAGTGATTTTAAAATATCAAGGTTGATTTCCTTGTATTGGGAAGATGTGCGTGGATGGCCTTTGTGTCTTGAGACAACAGATTTTTTATTTGAAAGAACCATTTTTACCCAACGGTTCTCTTGTTCACAACAGAACATAAAGTTGAAATATGGATTTGTAGACATTTAATTTAAAGACATAGATGTAACAAAGCATCAGTATGGGTTATATAAGTAAAAAGCCAGTATCATGTAAATATTTATTATTTATAGGAATTAATTTGAAGTGAAACAGCAAGATTTCCCTATTAGACACACATAGCATATAATATACTTTTGTTCAAACACAGCGGATAACGTTAACATTTGAGGTATATAATATTTAACGGTTCTATGATATCATTGTAAACATAAATATAATAAGAAAATATGACACAATGGATATTGTGTACGATAAATACCCGTCTGATGACCACCAGTTACTAAAACTACATTTAACGTATACAAGTTTCTTGGATGCCCCCCAAGTGAGAGGAGAATCCCGGAAATGCAGCCGCCGATTTTTCCATTAATGGGCATCATAACATATGGTAACTATACATTTTACACGCGAAATTTTCCAATACTCCTTAGGCACATAAATAAATGGGCTATTACATTACATTACGATTCCTGTGGTAGAAAAGCTATGAAAGCATCGTCATCAACGCACAGTCTGCTCAAACAGTTCGTACTGTTTTAAGAGGTTATGTGGACGTTTCTGGTAAAAAAAATCCATATAGCTAATGAAATTAAATTTTCAAAGTCTATTTACCAAGAACAGCTCAAATTATTGTCGTTAACGAAACATATCATACACCTGCCTGTACCTGTATAGTGTTAAAATGATTTTTAGCATTCTACCATTTCACGAACCGACTGTGAACGGTAACACGTGCACAGACAAGGCTGATATTTTGTGAAAGATAATTATTTTAACTATTGCAAAATAATAGAAAATATTCGATTGGATTTGCGCTCATCGATTTTTTGAGTCTTCGTTGTAATTATTTTTAAGCATTGATTTGTCTTTAATATGTACAAATATTTCCACGACCTTTACACACGTAAGAGGGGGATAATCACTATACACACAGATGATAAAATAAAATCTGAACCAGATACCGCGTGTAAGGAGACATATGGCGAAACGGCAGCAACAACAACACGGTTTGGGGACCGAGGTTGTTTTGCTGTTTGGGTTCATAAAAATGCAGTACTAGAATTATTAGCTTGTGGCAAGTGTGAATTTTGGGAGAGTGATTAGTGATTGACGTTTACTTTATATGTTTTGCATTTTCATTCCTTGTAGATTAATTATTTGTCGTTTTCAACACAATGCAAAATTAAAGGCCTCAAAACATAACAAAACAAAAAAAAAAACAAGAGTTGGTGGAAAATTGTTTATTAAAGGTGCTTAATCATAAAAATGTGAACGTTTTACTTTTTCTTATGGCTAACTATTATCGCTTCATAAATTTTACATATTGCATTACCGGTTATGTTGAGTTTCTCAAAATTTATAAAATTAACAATGATTTTTTGCCATCTCTGAGGAATTCTTGACGTCCATTCCACGTCACGTGTTCGCGTAGAGAAGAACAACGAATATCGTATGTCATATTTGATGCATGCAAATTATGGGCAATTTTCTTCCATAAGTTCAACAGAAAAAGGCGGAAGCAGTGGTTTATTTCAAATACCGGGTAAAAGTTAGGTCTATATTTCGTGCATTATCGAAATGTAATCAGTTTTGAATGGGAGAAGAATGGCGTTCCTGTGTCATCGTCATATTAACGCTAGGGCAATGAAAGCGAAACAGGGTAATAAAACAGAGATTCGCTTAACCTAAAAAAATTGCTTGTCCTATCATCTGCTGGCTAGAAACGATACCACAAAATATGATACAGAACTTCATTATAAACCGGGTAATTAACTGTCTCTTTCGGAGAGGAAAATAAAGACGGCACAGCGCCCGAGTGCCGAGAGGCCGCTACTCGCTCGTGGAACGGTGCGTCCCGGTGAAACAGATACCCGGCTAGCGTGGAGGGACAGGCGGCGTGTTGAGGCGTCATTCTAACATGGCCATGGCTTCAAACACTGATGAATTGCCTGAGCGAATGGCAATTTCCTCTCCATGATTAATGCAATGTTCCTCGTCGCTCTGTCATGCTAGGTCGGAAATTATTTTCCTCTTTTTCTGGCATTTTTATTTTGTCTTGGAGTGTCCTATATCAGTTCATCGTCCTCATAACTGCTCGACAAAAATGTCCGACCGTGCACAGAATCTCCACCTCAATCCCAGCTTCCCCGCTCACATACACCCATAGGATTGCACAGTTCTATTGTAAGCAAAGCATGCGTTTCTAAGACTAGCGCGTTTTGTCTTGTATACATTCAAGTGATTGTCTTTCACGCACGTCCCTTTCTCTAACATTATTATCTTTTATTCCCAGTTATTAGTGAGTACAAAACTAATTGTGGTCAAATGGTTTGTCTTTTTCCCATGCCAAACAAAACGCAAACGAAAATCAGCCAAGAAGGCTCGGGAGGAAAGTTGAAGTGTAGATGCTGGAAATACTTGGCAAAATACTCATTACCGTCAAGTAGCCGAAAGCTGGAAAAAAATATGCCAAGTAGTTGTCCTTGAGGCTTGACCATGGACACACACCTTATCGCAACGTTCGCAATTCTCCTCTTTGATAACGAGATCCGAATTTGATTTGTTCCCCCCAAAGAGGGAAGGGAATTATTGGGGGAAAATTACATTCTCCTGAAGGAAAGTGTACACCACTCACTGCTTACGAAAAGGTCTGTTCTGAAGGCAGTTCAATTTGATCGTACATGTAGACGCTTTCTATTTTTGGTACCTATAATTGACCATTTCGGGAGTGCAACGTTTTGTATTCTTTATGTTCACATACATATTATCACAAAATGCAACAAGGCCGGAATACAGTGTTTATATTAAATTTGGCGCATTTGAAGAATTTTCCTGGACCAGACAGACCAAAAAAAATTATGATTATTTATTACATCCAAGATAAGCCTTGGCATGGAGTACCGCAATATATTTTCCATTAAATTTGTGTTAATAATAACCACGACGAAATTAATACGCATTGTTAAAGTTTTCGTAATAAGCTAAACATTTGCTTACCTTGGGGTAGTTAAACCACTAACAAAATTGGAAGGATAATATATTTTATTTTGCAACCAGACTATGGAATTGCTAAATTTCCTACACAAAAAGTCTGTTCGATAATGCCTTTTATAGATAAGATCATGCAAGTCAATCCGATATCGAGCTGGGTTAATGGTTTATTCTACCTTCAGCCTTGGTGGGCTCATGTCTCACAGATGAGACAATAAGTCTGTCGGCAGTTTAAATCTTCGACATTCAATTACAGTATGCAAATTAAATTGCACAATGGGCTGATTATAGTGTTGGGATAAAACGATTTTTCTCGTCGCAAATGTCGTAATCATGAAGACAATCTTGATCGCTGTCGTTTGGAAGAGCACGTGCGTTCTCTAACCGGGAGACAAAAACGCTCAACTGTTTGACGTCATCTCAACCAGCCAAGATGGCGTCAGTGATCCCGTGACTTGAAGCTATCCATCATCGCCTTGAAAGAAGTATGGGCTTTAATTCGCAGTTAACTGACAGCTAAACGGATTTTTCTCAATTTGCGTGACACGGCCCCTTGAAACATTCGGGTACTTTGTCCGCATGTAGTTTGACATATTCCGGTAAATGAAAACGACCCTTAACTTCCGCAATCGGTTTCGTTGTAAAGATTGTAATGACTCAAGCGCATGCTCCCGACATTAACTGTGAACAGAAGTATCTCTAAGTGAATGTAAAGTGCATTAAGTGCAGAGAAATCGTGAGCTACTGTTGTTTTAATTCCTTAACTACACACGGACGTATAAGCTATTTCATTCCAGTGTAATATTGTTTGAAAAATATTTGCTCACGCATCGAATCTGACATAGATATGACAAAGTAAGACCTGCAGTAGCAAATCTATGCACAAGTGATCATGTGTCTACAGCTCTGATTTATTCTCTATCTAAGCTAGCCACAGCCTAGATATGAAGGGCCAAAACGTATGAAAGGCCAAACATTACCATACATATACAGTGAAAAATCGCTGAACAATTTAAAGGTGATCAGCCAAACATCCTGAAGGAATCTGGGCAGCTATATAAGCATATATAAGACTGCTTTAAATGACGGTGTTATTCCGAATTCCTTTTTCTTGCACCAACGATAGGACTCGGGTAGGGCATTCGTTCAGCCCCGGCCTCGGGGAAGGAATGTTTGACGCTGCCGTTTCCTTTATATCCTGGATCTTCTCAGATAGCACGGTTGTATCTGCAGAAGTTTATACATCACAAAGAGCTCGCTATGGAGGTGAAAATTATTGCACCTCATTTGGGCCATTTTGTCAGTTACTTGCCAGAGGATGCCTGATATATCTACCAATGAAACTCAACACTCTCGTAACAACAGAATATGTTGGAGATCATTCCAGCAAAGCCGATGGCCAAAACTAAAACCATTCAAGTTTTTCTCCTATATATCTCCCGACAGGGATAAGTGTCTGAACAAATGACTAACTGATGTTTGACGTCAGAAACCGCAGGATTGCCTCGACAACTTGGGAATAATGCTTCTCGGAACTAAATACCCAACCCTTAACATATATAAGGTGCAAAACGTTTTCAAATTCCTTTCGATTATATTATGTAGCTTAGATTACTCTTAAATATGCCATTTATCACACCCGGTTGGAGATACTAACTTTCACAACTTGTTTTCGCCGCACAGCTACGAACTTCTTGAACTTGGCAAAACTTAGTCAATAGTAAGTGCTGATTACCAGTTACATGTACGACCAAGAATGGTTTTTGAGGGACCCACTTGGCTTCCACCAATATGATGTGCATATTTGTGTGCCAGAGGAGGAAAAGTTCGTGAGTATCTTGCCAAAATTCCGTGGTTTACACCATGGTCACTCCGGTTTCTTACATTCATAAACCTGCCCCCCACACCCATGGTAAAAGTATAAAAAAATTACTTAAGTATACAAGGCATTAAACCATCATCAGACGAATGAATAAATAATTTAATTTAATTCTTTATTTGTTTTAAGAGGGTTTCCCATAAACTACTGGCCACGCGAGGATCTCCTTAATCAATCATACCAACATATATACACAAATTAGAACAGATAAACAAAAATGTACATCACTTCACAGAGTAAGTTAGTGGGAACCAAAATCAAAATTAAGATCAGAATGAATTCAAAAATGGTCTTGAAAGAGATGACATTGTTTCAGGGTTTTACACATACATGGTAGAAAAGGTCGTATTACTATCTACTGGGCTGAGTTGCTGAATCTATTAGACTGATTTATAAACATTAAGAACAGACGTGAAAATTAATACGATGTGGAGAACCCAGGGACGCCTTTATTTACGTTAGTTGGGTCTGGGTTCTGTATTCATTGGATCTAACTGTTTGACTGATTGATTGTTGCAGAACTGCTTTATCATCAACATTTCGTCTGTATTATAACGACATCGGTTTTAAGACAACGGTTATAAGGCTGCTCTTGTACGACCGCTTCGCGTATATACGTAAGGCATTTCGGACATATCTACGTTTTACGTTTACCATCGGCTGGTCGCGGACAAGTAGACAGGGAAACCCTGGCCGTGACGGACACTTATGGGAATTCAGTGTGCCTCTGGGTACAGTCTGACACAATTACATGTGTATGGTGCTGAGGGATTGTAGCCAGTGTGGTGGGGAGGAAAAAACGGCCTGAAGCCAAGCACACGAGCCTGTGTTCCCCTTGAGCAAGATTCCTTTTGTTTCTGTCAAATTTCGTCCAAAGACGAGAATCAGCAGAAGTGATCGCACAGAGCGCGTCGGTAATGAGATGTTACTGCCAATTTGATCCGAAAATTAACGACACGATCGCTGAGATTATTAAATTAAGCTCATCGACAGTTTCCAGTGTCTCAGTCTGTTTGAAGCCAGCTTCCAACGCTGTCTCCACAACACCTAGAGACTTTCCAGGCGAAGACTGAAGCTCTCCAAGCAAATGAGGATGACAGAATGGCGCAGTACTTTAAGGCAGAAGTTACCGGGAAGGATGATTCAGGTTGATGTGCAAGATTTCCGACCACAAAATGAACTGTTGAAATCCATGATGTGAGGATTCCGCACATGCAGATATCTACATTTTATAACGAGGAGAAATAGTAAACGACCGTGAACCTTTCTCGATTTTGTACACGAATAAAGGATTGAAATTTCCTCTGTCAATAAAAAAATGTAGAAAATCAAGAATGGAGTACGCTTTTTCTATTCTTTCTCAATGTACCGGTGAAAATTATGCATAGCGGTTAATGGAGCTCTTGCACTTTTACCATTTTGAAATTCATTATCCATATATTTTAAAAGTAACCATTTATCCTCTGGACACATTAATCCCTTGTGCTTCATTCCTTGATAAGAACAACTTGTTCGAAAAAACAGACGGGAGCTTGCTTGTCACTCCGTCTCTCTGTCTGTCTGTCTGCAACTTTATATGGAAAAAATTCCTGCACAGATTCTGATCCGGATGGGAATTTTTTAAAAGGCCATTCACCACTGACAGATAGACAGAATATTGTCCCCTTGTCTGTAGTGCGAGAATTTGTACAGAGAACTGTTGCAGATGTTTCTTTCTTTTCAGAATTGTGGCGGATGTTTGCGCTCTCGTAATGCCTTCTAATTATACTCATTTATTTTCTGTCAATTTGCTGAAGACAAACTTCAATGTTTGAACTGACGATGTTCACGTCGTGGTTAATTTGAGTGTAGATAAGATATAAGGATGTAAGCATTTACGTTTCACGCGTTCTCTGTAACACATACAGAATACTATAGAACAGTGAGGGGCTACAGGGGGCACAATCTCTGGATTAGTTCCACCAGAGAGAATTTGCATATTCCGCGCAAAACTTAACAAAATTCTAAGAATAAATCTTCCACCAATTTTCACGTACAACTCAAGCAATCTTAATCCGAAGAATGAATCCATTTTATACTCAGCATTATCATATAGGAAAATAAAATTCTGAAATACTGAACAGGAAATGACTTCATTCTTCAGATTATCATTTACAACGCATACTTTATTATTATTTTTTTTGTTGCTGTGCTTTCGTAGATGTTTGATTGTTTTCTTTTCCTGTTTCCGATGCAAATAATCTAATATATTTAAACAAATCTGTAGTGTAGACTCTTAGCGGATTAGTAGATTGTTTATCACGACCATTGAACTATCTACTCCTTTCACTTTTCCAGCCTTGACGTAGTATTCGTCTCATGTTGAGACAAGTACCAATATTGTTTGTCATTTAAAACTAATCTGAACTTTGGTCTTTGTACACAGATGGAACATTTTCCATATCCGGAAGTGTTGTACGCTATCTAGTCTAGTCAGGGCGGCCAATGGTTTGTAGTGCCTGGAAACCGCTGACTCCTGAGAAACGAACCAGAAGTTATTGAATTCAGTATTGTTGCTCGAATCGTTATTAATACATGTAACTTATTTGTACGATCAGTCCAATCTGCAGTAGAGCACCACTGTGACAAGTACCATTTTCACAGTTAAATTGGTAGAATGGCTGTTTTGAATTTATTTATTTAGCTAATTATCTAGTCAGTTTCTTGGTGTTTTACGCCATTCTCAAGAATATTTCACTTATACATATACCATAGCGGTTATGGTCGGAGGAAAGCGGACAGAGCTCGCGGGATACTCAGCTGTGGATGGTCGTGGGTTTCCCCTGTGCCAAGTTCCACCCACCCATCACCATAGTGCTGGCCGTCGTCGTGTGTCAGTCGATTGAAACACCAATCGAACAAATAAACAAGTAAATAAATGATCCAAATACCAAACACCTCAGAATATTTCAGAATATTCAGACCGATGTGTCGTCGCCCTCACCTGACTTGAGGTGTGATGGTGCATGTGTGCCAATAGGCTGCACTCTCCATGATTCGGGAGTATACGGCACGACTGAGGCTTCAGGTGGAGAAGCCTCACAAACGATCAAGTCAATGCCCAACGCAGAAGCCCTGATTACACATGATGGTAATTCACGTAAACGGTTAATTTGTCAAATTAGTTTGATTGTGTTTGATCTGTTACAGAACGTTATCGGTCACCATCGTGCACAAAAAGTTTGTCTGGAAGGCGCATGCGAAGCTCAACCCTATGGATGTTTGTTATAAGAGTCGACATGCCTTGCGCAACCAAATCAAGTTGTAACGCTTCGCTAAATTATCACATGTACTAAATGAGGTTGTAACATTCAGTAAAATAATTTGCTAACGGGTCGGAATAGTTTTTGTAAGTAAACGCGACCTTACTGAATAACTGGAGTTTCATGAAATGCGGCAAAATCTTTATAATTGCATTGCGCATACAATGTCTTTAATAATGCTGTATATATGTATGTTGTCTTGGTAAAGTAATTGAGAATCATATCTGTGAAATATAACCTAAATACAGCTGCATTACTCGCTAACTCGGTTCAATGGAGACAACAGAAGTTTTTACAATTCCGCGACCTGTTTGCGTCAGTGTTAAAAAAAGAAGCAATTCCAAACGAAAGGAACAGCTCGTGCCCACAACCTGCCATTGTTAGTAAGATATTTCATTCATCTGATAAAAGAGTTGGTTCCTTTTTTTAACCCTCTATCCGCGTGAGCTTCGGCCACGTTAGTTTCCATCTTCACGTACACTTGTCAGTCTGCAGTCTCTTTGTTCGAACTGTCAGTCAGATCTGCAAAACAGATAAATATTCGTTCGACTAAAAAGTTCTATTAAATAATTTATCTGGAACTCTATATAGACTCAGATGCCGAAGTCTCTTCGGTGTTAATGGTATATCGATTCAACGGCCTTTAATCACGGATGGTAGTTGTTCTTGCCAGAGCCTGTGTATACAGTGTTAAGTCATCCGTGAACTTCGCTTTGACCGTTGTACAGTGGGAAGCAGAGTGAAGGAACGCCATTATCCGGCGACTTCATTGCAAAAAAAAAAACAAAAAACCCACAAATGTTCCTCAAAACATTTCGGCGCTCTTGTAATTGTTCCCATTCCGCGCTCCTCTGCCAAATTAATGATCACCATCATTTTGATTGTTTGACTTAAAGACTTCAACCCTTAATTACGTTCTCTTTGACTTTACTTGGTAATTGTCTTATCATTCGTGAACTGCAAAGTACCTTTAAACCAGAAGCAGAACTCACTATGGATGACGTATCGCCTTATTTTAATACCCCATTCAGGTTTAGATATATTCAGAAACCATACGTCAAAGACATTGGGAAAAATGTGTTAATGAATATCAAAATCAGAGGTACTTGTAAATTGCCGGAAGAGTTACTTAATGAATAGTAGATAAACTGTGGCAATGATGTGACTGAAAATTAACAGCAATGGGAGTAAACAGTTTCAAAACTGATTCATAGGTATTTATATCTTGACCACGGGACCTCATTCAATTTTGAATTTTTCTTAAAAATAGTAGGTCATTTTCAGTATATTACTCAAATTCCACAAAGTTTCGCACAATTACAGACACGTTAGATCGGCTTTTGACAAAATATCAACACATCATGGACGACTCAGACCGAGTGAGCACACTGCCAAGCTCCGATGCGAAGTCAGTTAATCGGCCTATTGCCGCTTGGGGCGCAAAGCCCGTCTCGTAACGTCTGACTTTGCAAGACCATTAAGCAACGTTCGGAGCCGTTTGCTTCTGCTCCCTATAGTATTGCTCTGAGCATTCAGCCAGGAAGCGTTACATTCAAATGCTCTCTGTTTTGTTGGTTCAGCATCGGTTTTCTCCTTTTTAGACGCGGGGCCTTCGTGACACGAGTGCGTAATTTGCGAACGTTTTGAAGAGCAGTTTGTTCGATGCAGGCAAATTAACACAAGTCACCTCTTCAAACACCTGGTAGGCCTGGATCCCTGTATTGTCAGTCGTCTGGAGACTCAGCAGCGAGTCGTAGAGAATTTTTATATCGTCCACATTTTTTTCTTTTCCCATCCATGTGGATGCCCCCCACACATTGTTTACAGATACTGAGTATTTGGGTCCCGTTAACCTATGTATGCAAATGCACACAGCAATTTCAAACATCAACCTGCCTTCCAATTCTTTTACTTCTTTGTGCGTTTTGCAAAATGCCTGGGCGCAAGTTTTTGGACGGTTGTGGGGGCGGGGGGTGTATTACATGGGGGGGGGTCTGAGGTGTATTACATGGGGGGTCTGAGGTGTATTACATGGGGGGTCTGAGGTGTATTACATGGGGCAGTGTGAGGTGTATTATATGAGGGAGTCTGGGGTGTATTAGATGGGGGATCAGAGGTGTATTACATGGTCTTTGTATGCATGGTAGAGGTTCTGACGAGTGTTGCCAATAAATAAATAATAAATATTAATATAATTTTATTTATTTGATTTTTTTTAACACGATGTTCATAATTTTTTTTTATTTAAACCACAGCATACAGCCAATTTCCGGGAGTGTCAGGGATAAACCACTGATCTCTGGCAGAGTTTGTGATGACCTTTCCCACGTGTGACGTACAGACATGCACACCATGCATACTGTGGAATGCAAGTGGTCTTCAGCGAACATCAGACAGCGGAGTCAATCACACTGAGCGTTGCTGTTCCTCGTCACCAAGGCCCGACGAAAATTAGAGGCTGGAAAATTTACAAATTTCCTTGTGTTCAAGTGAAACATAGACGTGGGAACAGCAGTGACAAAAATAAGACTTAAATTTCTTAATAGGGTCTGCAATATAAATCTCCCTACCAAATCGAATGTAGCTTGAGCTCTTCCTATGAAAAATGAATTTATTCTTTTAAATCTAAGAGAAAAAGTCTAATATTCCAAAGTTACTATCCAAGGAAAGCACCATACCCATTAATGTATATAGTAAACACATGAGCGACTCATCACGTCAGTAAGTGTTGAGGTGTCATGTTTGGTGTCTTGTGATTCTAGAAGCAGATCTGATAATAGGGTTTCATCAGCAAAGTTCTGTTACAAGAAAACACAGTCATGATATATCCGAAAGAATGGTAAATGCGTTGTAACAAATGCAAAAACAATGACACAAACTGTTACCAGAGGATACCATCACAATATATCTGAAATAATGTGAAAGTGCTGTAAACAAGGCAAAACAAAGAAAACTAACTAGGAAAATTTTCTAACATCTACCTTATATGTGTGGCACTTGATTCATCGATAATAAAACCGAAGCCAGCAACGAACCCAAACAACCTCTAGGTTTTTTTAGAACACCAGTTCTCCGAATACGCGCATCTAGGCCTACAGAGGCTTACCTGTACCTAAAACTAATCCTGACAGTGAACCTTTACCTTAACTTGACAGGATATATCGTCTTTCAGTTTAACAGCGCTGGTTAAAGCTTTCACTTATTCTCCTGTTTGTTTGCTGGCTATTGTATTCGCCGAGTCTAATGAGATTGGTTTCACCTTACCGGAGCGCTGGTCTCCCACTGTATGGAGGAGACACATGAACCCTACAAACCGACTACATATATTAGACTCTCTTCCACACCGTGGCGAACGTCTGAACTTTAATTAAAAGTTATTGATTCCTAGTGTGGAACTCGAGGGCCTTGACACAGTGTATGTATACCCTTTCGCCGGAGAAACTTTGTAATAGCCCTGGACACAGTCTACCTAAGGCTAGGAAATCAAACTGTGATTTGTGTTATAGAAATACCACAATGCAGGGTTGACTAAAGGCATTAGGATAACACAGAAATATACTACAGTTGTGTGGTACTATGAATATAAAAGCACACAGAGTAATACCTGAGCAGCGACGACAGTGTGATAGCTGCCAAATGGACACACGTTATCGGTGAAATCCGGCCTCTTGTCAGTTTACCTCAGTTAGGGGCTTTATTCTAATTGTTCATGCAACTCATTAAAAAGTAACAGCTTTCGATCCCCTTAGGATTATGGCTTACGTAGAATTGGGTAAAAAAGTTACAGTGATTTTTAAATGCAAATTCATTAGACGTCAGTGATTTGACATTGCTTTTTAAATATCTTTTAAGGGAATTTATGCAGATTTTTCATTCCAGCTGTGAAAGGCTTTGGTAGAGTGTTCGTGTCACAAACATTTAGGTTTGATGATGTCAGTAAACGACGCAATGGAAAGCTGTATGATTTATTGGCAATTTTCGGAATAGCACGTTCTATGTATTTTGCCCTCTCAACGAGTATTATTAAGTGCGGAATATTTATTCCTCTATTTAATTTGATTGCAGTTTTACGCCATACTCAGTAATATTTTTCTTATACGACGGCGGCCAGCATTTTAGTGGGAGGAAAGTGGCCAGGTCTCAGGGGAAACGCACGACATTCGACCGGTTGCAGGTAGATTTTCCTACGTACGACCGGAGAGGAAACATGGCCAGTAGTAATTACCGATATTAAAGTACTAATACAGAAAGTGAGCAACTACGTTTCACAGAAGCTAATTTTCAAGTCTGCTCTAATTTGAACAAGTATCTGACTGGATATTCGACACAGATGATGCCTGCAATCACTGAAACTTTCGAAAAGCTGTTGTATTTTGTTCTCAGTAACTCCATAGGAAGGTTCATTACTTCTGAATAACATAATCCTCGACTGGTTCGACCAGCCATAAAGTAGAAGAGTTTGTTATCCACAAGTAATGTGTTTTCCGAGCTTCTTACTCCAACTCCCTAATGCCTCTGAAAGAATTCAATAACTTACGGTGGGAACATGATAAACTCCGCTGCACATGTAAGGTGAATACAAAACTTGAAAGGGGGAGGGGGGTGCCGGTGGTGAGCTGATGGGGAGCGAACAATGCCTTGTCTGTGTAAAAAACGAATACCCCCTTCTTGTATCACCGCCTATCCTAGTGCAAGACCTACACCAAATGTGTGTATCAGTGCTTGACCGCGTTCAAAGCCTATACCTCCGAGGTGTGATTCTCCGCTTGCGAAGTTTGGCCTATACCTTTGGAAAATGAAACGTACCACTTTTAAACAGAAATGAGAAGATCCTCTGATAAGGTTTACACAATACACATGTAGTCTAACTCCAAAAAGAGAAAGCTTCATTTTGATTCAACACCACTGTAATTTATCTCACTAGCATCAGGGGTGACGATGGTAAAATAAATTGCTTAAAAACTTTTTGTGTTTTGTTTGCTTTCAAACTGCCGAATCTTTCGTTTTTTGGAGATATTCTTTTCGTGTAGACCTATATAAGTGAGTAATGTAATGAAAAATGAACAGTAGCTCTTTACCAGCACACAGCGGTTACTCTGTCCATGAGAAGAGCGGATAACAGCGGTAGACAATCAATGATCAGTAATACAACAGTCAGCTGTGTTTAATCGGTACGTATAACCTGTACTTATGAAAAGCTTTTGGAAATGCTGGAACAAAACCGAAAGTACCAAGACTTACGTTTTCTGTGGGTAAGTGATAACAGGTCATAAGAAGTTGAGAGTTTATTTAAAGGGATAGACGACTATGCATGGAAATGACATCGTTATATTTATTTATTTATTTATTTATTTATTTATTTATTTATTTGATGGATGTTTTACATAGTACTCAAGAATATTTCACTTATATATATTTCCACTTATGATGAAAGGAAGCCGAGCAGAGCTCAGGGAAAGGGGCCGGTTGCTGGCGGACATTAAAGAGTACGGCCGGAGAGCAAGCCAGCATGAGCTGGACTTGAACTCACGGCGACCGCCTTGGTAAGAGGCTCGGGGAAATAACGCCCAGCAAGCTCGCTAACAACCTTCTCCACGAAGACCCCCCCCCCCCCCATTATCTTTATAATGACACTTATCTCGTACTTAACCGTAGATATAGGCTGAAGATCAATGACTGATTTAGATCAGTGCATACGACTTACACAACATTTCGGCTCTAGGAGTCATGAAGAGCGTTGATTTTAGCAAAGATAGCAGGCAACAGATATAACTATGTAAAGGCTATCCATTGCACTCTTCCTCTAATGCGTAGTATTTGAAGAGCCACCTATTGGCACAAGGAGCGGTTCGCGTGCAGGCTTCAATGGAGGATACTCACCCATCGGTGACGTTAGCGCACAATTTACGCGTCAGGTACATCCGGTCATTAGGCTCAATTCGCTCCGTTTGTCTGAATGATGGATGTGTACGGGGTCAGACGGCCGGATATTAACACGTATTATCCGTTTCCGAATGTCATATAAACTAAACGTATTTCTATTAAATAGTTCTTAAGTAAAACTGCGCAACGAGGCATAAAATCAGGACGATTGTAATAGCGAGCCGGAAAGGGTGAACGTTTAGAGAAATGCACGTGGCCGAAATCGCTGGCGGTGATTCACTTCCTCTCAGTGATGCGCTAAGGTAACAATAACGCCGAATCTCACAACGTCCCGCTAACAATGACCCAGGTAAAGTGGTCACGTGACTGGACGCAAACCGATGACAAATCTACCCCAATAATGTACCCTTATTTGTTAGCGAATTAGCTAGCGCACGTTTTAAAAAACCGGCGAAACTTAATATTGCGCGTAATCTTGATGTGTTCTTTCTACCTGGCAGCCATAACATAAAGCCCAGCCCGCATGGAGAAGAGTTACAGAGTTGAGCGCAAAGGCTTGAGCACGGATAAAAGATAGCCTTATCATCCCCGCGTAGCGTTTGTTCGCAATGAGGGACGTTGAAGCTTGTGTGATTTTGTCATGCCTGTACTCTAATCATATGTCTATGACCAAGCATATAACGGCATATGCAGACGTGTAAATAAAGGCCCTATTTTATTGTTGGCAGATAATTGAAGCCCATAACGCAGAATAATGACCCAGGAGCCTCTCAGGAATCGAGTCTATACTGGCTTCGTGTCTGACCGTAAGTGGGAAGGCCATCCAACAATCTGAGAATAATGATGGTTTTCCTCTGGATTGCTGGTCCCGTTTCTCAGTTGTGTGTCGAACTATGTGTACCACAAATAGAGGGAATAATGGGATATAATAACTAATACTGCTTCATACTTTTAAAGTTTAAATCAGCTACGATTTTATATTTTTTCTTTTTTATATTTTTTAACAAAATATGAAATCATCATTTTATCTACCGACTTTACCAAAAGTTGAAAATTATACATAAAATATTGCGAGGGGTGAGGCTGCCACTTTTATAACACGTTTCATTATTTTATAAAATCAATCAAAAAACAGAATGTCTTCACCTTCCTTTTTTGTGTTTAGTCTGTTAAATTTATGTGATATGATTTGTGACGTATAACGGTTACTTGCATGAGCGATTAAATGCTTAATATCCCAGCCTCGGCAGTGGATTACGGGTGACTAAGAGCCCGATTGGGTGATTGGTTACGTTATCGGCTGACTAAGACCTTCCTAGGCGACTCTGACTATACAAACTGTTAGCTGACTGCGAACCAGCTTATGGTCATAGACTACCTAGTTAGCTGAGTATAAATTATCTTGTTAATTGAGTAACTTCCTCACTATTGAGTAACAGGTCAATTGGATACCTACGTGATTACTCCAGTAACTATCTGCTTAACTGAGTAACTACATGGTTAACTGAATATCTACCTCTTTAACAGTGTAATTATCTGGTCACCCGTGGCACTATCTGATTAAATGACAAACTGCTTGTATAAGTGACTATCGACTTGATTTATCCTGCTACGAGATTTGTTTTATTCACTTCTTCCACTGACATATTTTTTCGTAATATAGGTAATATTCAACATCGGCAACAGCACCCCTGTTTACAAGTGAATGGATATGAGGATGTACAGAACAACACTGCAGCAGGTCGCCATGCAGCTACCAGAGAAATCTCATCCTGCACAAGTTAGCCGAGTCTGACTGATCGGGATTGGATCACACAACCCTTTCGTCAGCATGGCCAGTGATGGCCAAACTTGCCGGTGACATGCCTCGTCCAAGAATTTGCCCATATAACTCATGTAAGAGACCGGCCTTATATGCACCGTCGTAATATATCACAAACTCGTTGATGAGTTGCTAGTTTTGTTACATATATAATCCACTGTGTTGATTACCAGCATGACAAATTGATAGACGGATTTGCTCCCTCTGATTGACTAACGGAGTGTTTACAATCGAGCCCTTTTGGGCATGACATGTGGTCTAGACATGTGGTCTAAACTGACCACATGTAATCTGAAATCCTGATGTACTGAAGCATGCGTACCTACATTTTATTTTCTTACCTGACCATACAGAAGGCAGTTCTGACCGCACAGTATTCTTCATCTAATATAATAGCTGTAATCAGGGTAGGATCTTCATGCAGTTTGCCGAGGCGTGTTCAAAGGGAGTATCAGAGAGCCATGGAAAACACTGGGTCTGAAGCCCTTTGTTAAGCCAGTCAATAATTCCCTGTCATAAAAATAAAACAGCTCTTGGCTTCAGTTGTGTACTGCGTAATAAAACCTGTTCACGTTTGCCGGAGAATTAACGGCCATTTTCTACCCTTCTCGTTTTTGTTTTACGAAGCTTTACCGTGTCTTCTGGAGCTTTGGTGTGAGGATATTATACCGGGTCTATCGCCCATTCAAAGGGTTTGGCGGATGGACCAAGTTTGTGTGTGCACGTCCGAGTCGTGACGAAATCGGACCGTCGTTCCCCATCACCAATCAGTGATTAGGCACGTTCCGATGCCGGAGTACCTTCCGTCAACCTCAACTTCCGTCTACCAAGCGCCACGGACACGAGGCTGCAATCGTTATTCGTTTGTTTTTGACAGAACCAATGCCCCATCTGGAAGATAGGACCTCAAACAACACAAGGCATTGTCCTCGTCCTAGCCCTCTCGGTTAGAATTATCACAAATTAGTTGTGAAAACACTTATATGGACTTCACGCCTGCTCCAGACTTCGACGAGGCAAACTTCGCCGCACTCGTACAATATTTGCTAATTCATTTAAACTGGAGTCGCGTTCCAGGATTTTCAATGCAGCAGGGCGTTTTACTCCAGAACGTGGCCCTCGGGGACAACACGTCGTGGTAGACATCAGCCCACACCTCTTATTGTTCCGTGTGATGAAATATCATTCGTGTGAAACATTATTTTTCAAGGTCTCCTGTAAATATTCGATTTGGACATCAACTGAGGTGAAGAACGCCATATGCCATGCAGCCCTAAGACAAGTTGACTTAAAAGTCAGACTCAAAGGGTATAAACTTGATTGTGAGGAAGTCCACATGTTTTCAGGTTAAACTCCATATAGCGCAATCATAAACACAATGACTAACTGTAGCGGGTCATAAGTGGGAAGGTCCGCCAGCAACCTGCAGTCGTGAGTTTCCCCTGGGTTCTGCTCGATTTCCTCCCACCATAATACTGGCCGCCGTCATATAAGTGAAATATTCTTAAGTACAGCGTAAAATATCAATCAAATAAAAAGTAAATAAATAAATAAACTGACTGTTTAGAGAAGACTTTTGCGATGAGCAGATAAAGCATTGTGATGAAATTCCCTGCAAGGTATATGCATATAACAACTGCAAGATACTGGACCTTTCCTGGAGAAACCTAGTAAGACAAGTCTAGATGCTAGTAGGTATCTCCAAAGCAGGCAGCAAAAATTCATCTAATTGTCATCTAATTCACCTCTGTTCTAATTAGTGTACAGGTATTTTAAACTAACTACATGTTATAATGAGGGGGAATCTGTTGTTAAAGACAAAACCTGTCACCATCTGAACAAAATAATACTCAACTATGCTGGGCATATGCACATTATAATCTCTTTAATCACCAACTAGATAAGACGCAATTAATTCGAAGTGCACACACAGGATAAAGATGAAACAATTTTTGGTCAAAGGGTTTCCATTGCCCAAAGGTCCACACAAAATCTAACCGAATTAGACGGGTCCGTTTCAAACAAATCATGCCTTTCCTCTGATGTCCATCTGCTTTGTGCCTCACCTCTGGTGTGGAAATTAATAAGGTGTTAGATAGGCGTTGTCGACAGCCGTATCCTGCTATAATTCTACCCAGACAAGCGTGCCCAGAGCCGGAATAAATGGGTAAATAAAGCAGACCTGGGAGTTGTTTGCTCGCCCCCTTCTCGACAAGAGTAACACATCCACAGCTAAAAAATAACGACCAGTATTCAAAGTATATTTCCGTGTAGCATTGTGGAGGTTCCAGCCATCCGGAATACCATGGTTTTGGTCAAATACAGGCTACAATCCAACGGTAGCCTATAGAATTGTACACAAATGCATCAATGTGATGTCTCGACAATTGTTATCTGGATTGGGAGGGAAATGTCATGTTAAGTACGCTTTTTTTCCCCGACACAACGCTGTTAAATTGATTTGCAAGAACTCGTTAATGGATCAAAACTGGGAAGTAATTAGATTGTTGTCGTGTTTACATTCACTTCACGTTAGTCATTTTCCATGCCTTGTACATAATTACCTATGTCCTTGTAACGAATCACAGTTGAGTTTAATGTCCGGATACTCCAAGGGAACTCTGAGTTATATATACGTGAGACCGTGCACAAGGTCGTTTTCCATGCATTAGTAATGGTGATCCAGACAAAAAATCCAGATGTTACAAGGTTAACAAGGTAATCTAGGCATATTTCCCGGAAGGGGGCCTCCGTGGCTCAATCAGTTATCGCGCTAGCACAGCGCAATGACGTAGAAGCCTCCCACCAATGCGGTCACTGTGAGTTCAAGTCCAGTTCATGTTGGCTTCCTCTCCGGTCGTACGCTTGAAGGTTTGCCAGTAACCTGTAGATGGTCGTGGGTATTCTCCAGGGCTGTCCCCGGTTACCTCCCACTATAATGCTGGCCGCCGTCGTATGAGTGAAATATACTTGAGTACGGCGTAAAACACCAATCAAGTTGGTAAATAAATATTTCCTGGAAAGGGACAAATGACTGTTAGACGAGGAAAATCATGAATGCGAAACTGAACGCCAAAATGGAAGTCTAATACAAGTATGCAGGGTATTATAAACTGAAGGTCAATTCCTTTCTCGACTCAGATAAATTTCATGATTTCACGAACATTATAATTCCTTTCTCAAGCCATAAAATTATGTATAACCATTTCTAAACTCTGCGGCTTGCCATTTTGGTTGATTCTCAATTTAGATTTTTTGTTATACACGATATGTACATAAAATGATCTATGTTCACCAAAAATTAAAGATGAATCTTTTTCTAATACCACAAAAAATAAACCGTAAAATAAAAAATGATGCTTTTGTTTTTAAATGTGGTCAGCGTATTTTCAAGTGAAATGTCCAATGATGTGAGCTGCATTAAAAATGAACGTCAAGGAATTAAATTCACCACTAGTGTGGTGTAAATTTTGTTAATGAAACTCGTCTTTGGGAATTTGTCTTTGGATATGGATATGTATTTTTTCACAGGTTGGCAACCTGAACTGTTAATTAGATACTCCGATAACCAATGTGTTTTTGTTTGCATATATAACGTCATCTGTATATTCTAATCACGATGTTACACACATGTCGTATGGTTTCTTTTGCTGTCCAAGTTCTGTTTTTTCTAACAAACCATAATACATGAATCCTTTGCAATCAGAAGACGTGCTCGACTGACAGGTAACACTGACAACACTGAAAACAGTAATTAAGCAAATAAAATAAATTAGCATTTAAAATTTAGATAAGAAACTGGCACACTTGTACAAAATATACATTCTGATTATTTGGTCAGAATAAAGCTTGATTATTACTCATTATTTAGTATCCGAAATATATTTACGTTTCCAGGTTAGTTGATTTACATTCTCTGAAATATTCTCCAGTCTTACTACTTTACGAATGTATTTAGAGGACGACTGACAGGTAGGTCCTCGCCTTTTCACCTTCTGTAGCGAGGCATTTTGGAATTGCAGGGGATTAGTTCTGATTATGGTTTGAATTCACGGTTAAAAAAACCGTGGATGCTTTGAGCATATGGTGTTCAAGTATCAGGAGTTTTTTTTTTTAACATGCCCGTTTGAGAGCATATGGAATATTCTACTGGTTATTAGCAACGTCCAAATAGAAGCCGACAAGCTCGCATGAAGAGCGTTTTCGTTTATTTGCCATTATCTAAATGTTTGCCGTCCCCCCTAATGTTCATTAACAGAGATTTATCACCACGCTGATGATTAGAGGACGATCGATGGCAAGGCTCATGGGATTGGTGGAAACAAATACCGTATTCAAGCCGGATCTGGTAGCGAGTGCGGGGCTTTAATTTTGCTGCTGGACTGGCAAACAATGGCCCGTCTTGTAAAAACACCAACTGGAGGGCTGTAAGTTCCGTTACGTTCCTCCCGGGACCAGGGGACAAGAAACGCCACTCCCTGAGAAACATAAACTGTTGACTCGGCTACCTTCACCAAGAATCTCGGTAGCGTTCCGGGCTCGAGGACACTGCAAACCCAGAACTCTATTAACCAGAAGTTCGATTTTTTCCTTCCTAACTCTTGAAAACACAATTAACTCCCTTGGGGATTTCTTCTCATTCTGACCAAACTCACCTCGAGCTCATCAAAAGAACTTGCTCTATTCAGAGAGAGCATCGTCCTTTGAGAGACATGGAAGAGCAAGCCCTCACTATCTGCTGGGATCGCACGGACATTGGAGCGTTAATAGACAACTCATCAGATCATCCATTGCCAAAGCATGAATCGCAAGAAAAATGGAGGATGCTGATAACTTCATACATGTGACGAAGTAAAGGTGACATTGGCTACGTCCTTCCTTTGAGGCTGCACGCCATGCATATACATGTCGACATCACTGGAACGGCCTGCTGCAAGCGGTTACATACCGACATCCATGCAATGTGCTGAGTATGATAGAGGTATTAGAGCCCAAGCAAACGAATCGAAATATTCAAATATTAAGCCAGTGTACATGCAAATGAAAAAAAAAGTTAAACGAAAGCATTCGGGTAACATCTTCCATGAAGGCTTACTCAGTTACAATTAATCTCATATAACTTTTGCACAATGTGTAGCATTTCATCAGTAATAGCGAACGTAGATACGGTATGTTACGTCTATTCCTGGGGACAGGGAATTCCCAGGAATCCTCCGCCTCTATACTCCTGTAAAGACAATCATGGAAAAAGATATATTTATTTATTCCATTGGTGATCTGTTTGGTGAGACGCATCTGGTTCATTAGGCTTAACTAGTGCGCTAACCGCGAAGTCTTGATGTGTTTCTGTGTGTTAATATGTAATGGAAAGTTATGTCAGTTATATAAATTGACAAAGTATCACATTCTGAATAATCAGTTATTACATTACAAAATAAGTATCATTTCATTTATTTGTTTATTTGATTGGAGTTTTATGCTGTATATCAATATTTCACATACACAATGGCGGCCAGCACTGTGGTGGAATAAAACTAAGTAGAACCCAGGGGAAACCCACAACCATGCACAGGTTGCTGGCAGACCTTCCCGTGTATGACAACAGAGCAAGCCAGTTTGAGCACGAGGTGGACGTTTGAACTTAAAGCGACCGCTTTAGCGAGAGGCTCCTGAGTCAATGTGCTCAGCTAACACGGTCACCCCACGGAAGCTCCAAAACATTACTCATCATTCTAATGTCAAATTATGTTGAATCTTGCATGACTGATTGGCGCTTGACGTTCTGTCCAAGAATATTTCATTCACAATCAGTTCAGTTTCATATATGGAGGCATCCGTAAAGTCTAAAGTAAGTCACGAACTATGCCATATCTCTCGACAAACTTTCCCCGATCTTTTGTTGGCATATGTCTTTTCCAGATTTTTTCCAAGTGACGAACTTTTCCAGAAGTTTTGTAAACGACGAGCTTCCAGATTGCATTTTAAGTGATAAACAATGTCAACTGTGAAGTACCGATTTTCTTCGGGAGGGTGAGCTCTGTTATTTTTTATATTAGTGGAAACAAATGATCAGTAGCGAACTTCATGTACGATAACCTAATCAATCATACCATCATTGTCGATCTCGTATTTTCAGGGGCCTCCATGGAAGAGGAGAGAGCGCTAACACAGCGCAATGACTCAAGATCCTCTCCCTTTGAGTTCAAGTACAGCTAGTGCTGGCTTCCTCTCCGATCGTGTATGTATGTGGATAGCCGTGCGTTTCCTGAGGTCTCTGTCGATTTCCCCCCACCATTGTGCTGGCCGTCGTCGTATAAGAGAAATATTTTTGAGTACGGCGTAAACTCCAGCCAAATAAATAAATAAATAATACAATATTTAGATTTTAATGTCATCATTGATTATTCAGAACACACCACTTTGTGTCAGTTTACAGTACCGATATTGGTAGACTTCCCATTTTATCTTAACTCGTGGAGTACCTACAGCACTTCAGGTGTAAAATAAATGTTGTGTGAGAATTGCACCACTTAATCTACTGACCGCTTTGCTAAAACATCCTCCTAAACAGGTGATCAAGGGGGATCGTACACATATAAAAATATCCCCGTGTCTGGAGAGAAATGAAATTATACACATTTCTCTGTGTGTTCAAAGAATGGTAATTTAATACCTAATAGTAATCAGTTCGAATGCTGACTGCATGGAAAATCCTCGCCCACCACACGATCACGTCGCTTCAAAACTCTGGTATCCCATAAAGTAAATATGACTTTGTGCTGAAGGTTTGTCTAATCTAAACATCAGTTTCTGTCGAGTCAAACACTTTTCCAAACCGCCAGCAGAACTCGAGCCAGGGTTTCTCCGAAATCCAGACAGACAATAGTGTCCGTACGTGGACGCCAGAAAAAGACTTTTTGGTCAAGTCTTGTTTGTTTGATTGAAATCGGGAAAACTCGGCGACTCTCGACTCGCACGGGAGGCGATCGTGTCACTGAGCAATTTCCGGTCGTTGATTAACTCCCGCCTTATCACAGTACTGCACTGGTTTTCTTCGGAAATTATCCCCCTTTGCCATTCCTGCATCTTTATGCTCAGATTCGCGATACAGCTCGGAAATACAAACATGCGGACGACATCCGCTTGTTTACTTAATGCCAAGTGTTGATACAATTCCTGATAAATACCAAAACAGTGAACTGGTCTTTGTGATTGCTAGTAAAGGTCCAAAATTACACAAGCTGTGGTCTGGGGCTTTTGTTTCCCTAGTTGTTCACGGAAAAATAGCCAAATCTAAGCTGAGGACACGGATTTAGTTAGATTATCCGTTTTCATATTTCTCATTTTATCATTAATTTTTTCACGCACGAGGACGTTGGATAAAAATAAGTAATGTACCAGTAAGTATCAGTCACCACTCCAGTCGACCACATGCAGTGCGATTGTTGGCAAATGGAGGCGAATTCCGGCCTCTTGTCAATTTCTCTCAGTTACAGTTCGTGTAAATACCTAAATAGTAGCAACTTAAGCAACTCCCAGCACCATGCCGTACACCGAATTGGGTTAAATAAATGCTGTGATATTCACCGTTTTAAAAATATTCAAAACTATGATATGGTGACATTTAACCAAAAATAACACGGAAACACTACAAAAGGACCGGGTCTTGCAGATGAGCCACATAAAGGGGAGACTACCAATTGTCAAATCTACAGTCTCGATGGCATCTGAATTGACCAACAATATGATTTCGTTCTCAAAATTTCATACTTACTTTGTCTGCCCACATACAGTTTTGTAGAATCAGCAAACAGTGTTTTGTGCAACACAATATTACGACACCAAACGAAAATTACTAAAATGGCCCGGCACATGAGTTTTGGTAATGTAGATAATATGGAGATCATGATCTGTGATACGTTCTAGGAACAGTTGGTTTAAAGAAGTATAAAAATTTGATTTGTCCAATAATGCGGACATATACGGTGAGTCGGATTCATAACTTGCACCTCGTTTGCATTTAATTACTTAAGCCATGTTCGCAGATATGATGTCAAACATGTGACATATAATATAAAAGACTACACCATACAGAATAAAACCAGAGCAACAGCAACAGTGTAATAGTTAGCAAATGGTCACACGTTACAGGTGAAATCCGGCCTCTTGTCAGTTTACGTCAGTTAGTTTTATTCTAACTGTTCGTGTGAGTGCTTAAGAAGTACCTTAGCAGCATTAGATAACAATTTGCAGTGATGTTAAATGCAATATACTAGTATCCAGTATAGTGTCGACAGATCGACAAACTGATCGACCCGATGGACACACGAGCAGACAGAGAGAAAGAGAGCGACTTAGAGGCTACCAGTGTGGCAAATAAAACTGTCATTATGAAGAAATAATACTGCCCAAAGTTTGTAAAGTAAGACAAAAAACACGGAATCCCTTGAGCAGAACTGACTTTAAAGTATTAAAAAAACCCCTGAAAACTTAAGTGCTCTATCGACGGATTTTACATTTAAACATATTACACCACTCCGCGGTAAGACGACCCGCTTGGGGGATGCGCTTAAGCCTATAAGGCCGTCTCTGGGGGATTGTCTTTTCTACCCACGATTTTCAAACACTTATTCTATAAGGACAGTAGTGCGATAACTCAATAGAGTAAATCTCTGTTCCTCAGTATACGAGATCCATTCCCGGGAGATGTATATAATTATCACAGAGCTCTTGATTAATTTTTGCCCAAGATTCACCCTCTAATACGATTGGTGTAGAGATGCATCCATCGATTAGAACCCACACCATTGCATCTTGTCCATGGCTTTGCACATAAGAAGATTGCGTGGAAAAACACTAGTCGTGTTAAATAAAGGAATTAGCGGCAAGCTTTAAATATCTGCAAAGCTGACTATCCCCTCTTCGAAAGACCAGTGGGATGCTTTTTGTAAGCTATCTGCAGCTCTTTTATACTGACGCTGAAAACTTCATTAATAAATCAGAGGCCGGCTAGGCCCCACTAGACACATTGACTTCCAAATCTTCTTATCTAACTGCCTCGATTGGCGTGTTGTGCAGAAAAACGCTCATGTGCTTGCCGATCTGCTTGCCGCCATATGCAGCGCCCTCTTTACGGAGGAGAGAGACCTGCACTTTCTGTACCATTCCACTGTCGTCACTCCGTGAATTTTTCACGCCTGCTTGTCATACGCCGCAGCTATCATCTGACCTCCATATCTGGGCGAATGAATGTCCGGAGAGTAGTTCGAAAGCTGAGCTTTATCCTTAGCAAGAGATGTTAAATATGAGACAACACAATATAATAAACGATAAAGGAGGAGGTATGACAAGGGGGGAAATTTGACCTTTGTGGATACGATAAAATAACCATGAAAAACAAAATTCCTACATTACATTTCCTTTCATTTCGACATATATAATATATGAGTGTAAATGAATTTGTAGAAAAGCATAAATTTTCATAAAGCATAAAGAATCAGCAAAAATGTTATAGTCAACTGAAAATGCCGCATTGTTCAGTTTGGTCAAATTCGCGCAGTTTTGGACCTATTCAAGCTCCGATTTAGGATGAAAGAAGTGGAGCCCCAGAACAAGCTTTGTACATTCAGGGCTTGTATTTCACCACGGCTGGTCTTTTTGCAAAATATGTTTTTTGGAGTCCACTTCCTTCATAGGTGAAACAATAGCTTTATCTTTTGATTTGCACGACCTATCTTTCAGTTTGACCTGTACCGAATAAATGTTACAGTAATGGTCTGATGAGTTTAGTTTAGTGGATAACGAAATATATTTTGGACCAGGGGATCGTGGGTATGTGTCTGTTTCGTCATTTCAATTAAAATGTTTATTTTTGTCTTAAGTACACAATTTTGTGATAATATCAAATAATTAAACATTTCAAAAGGTAAGAAGTTGATGAAAATACCCATCGATATTATATGTGCTACATATTTTAGCTATTGTAGCTTGGTCCAGCTGACCTTGTAGTGCAGAATGTGTGACCGCCATCATGACACAACACACTAAGGTTGGAGTTTTTGCAATAACCTTTCAATAAGAAGATGTGATAATTTTGATACAACAGAAATAAACAACCTCCCCATTGGCAGCTATAATTATGAAACAACAGAACCACACAACCTCTATGGACAGTTATGATAATTATGAAACTATAGATTCTCACAACCCTCCCACAGGCAGCTGTGATAATTATGAAACAACAGAAACGCACAACCTTCCCATAGGTATCTATGATAAGTATGAAACAACAGAACCACGTGATAAATTCGGCATGTATACTTTACTTCATACCATGAAAGTTTCAAATGACCGTATATTGTGTGTAAATAATTTCTGTGTCATCGCCGTACGCTCATATCTTTTAAAAATCCTTGTAGCACAAAAACACATATCCTCATAATGTTCATTAAAACGTAACATTTGAACGTTTTGGTTAATTCACCAATGCAACCAATGCACACGAAATGCAACACTCTGTAAGGAACTAGTGTCATAATCGGTCTCGACGTTCACCCCTAATGATTGTTTTATACTGTATTTCCCGTCAGCTAGTCTGAACAGAGGAGAATTTCGCCCCCCCCCCCCAAGGGCTTTCAGGAATAGAATTGGCTCTTCGATTTTCTAACCAGCGGGCAAAGGGCCGTAATGAGCTAACGGGAAATATTTCGGGAAAGACTTTGGCCGGTCAGTAACCGTAATTTACACCTGTTTTACTCCTGTAATGGGGGAAGCCGCCGTAAAATGGTCGAATAACTGAACCAGCAGTGCTTCCAGGTTGAGATTAATTCTTTGTCAATTACGTCTGTTGGATGCCCACGGGATGCTTTGTTTCTCTCACGCGAAGCACGCTACAGAACGTTATTTCCTAGCCTCTTGGAGCATTCGTGATCGGAGCGGACCATTTATACATGCACCGCGGGGCTGAAGTGTAAACGATCGACGACCCCCTGGAGGCGATGATGCCAACATTGGGCATATCCGGTTTAAGAGCGGCTCAGTTGGTGAGATGGCAATGACAATCCGTAAACGCGCCAAATGCTAATAGGCTAATAGTTTTATTCCCAAATCTTCCCGGCTGTAAAATTGACAGCGTTCTCGAACAGGATTTCCCCGTACTGTGTACCTTGTTTAAAACAGTCCGGGCGGTAGACAGAGAAGGAAGTTCAATCCTCTACCGGGAAGACTTGGCATCGTTTAAAAAGGACGTTACGTTGATGATTTATGGCTCATGTCCTTTGGCTCCCGGTGAGTTCGTTCACCACTCAACGTCCCTTCGTGAACACTCCACTGAGCCGTTCCTAACACCAGACCATGAAATCTTGATGAGCTTCTGTCACAATGAATTTACACCAATACGGCTTAATTAAAAGGCAGGGCAGAATAACATAGCGGTCGATGGTTATAAACTGAATTTGAAACAAAGACATTTCAACTGTCAGTTGAAATACACGAATATGCAAAGCCAAAAAAAAAAAAAGAAAGAAAAACACACACGCACCTTATCCATCTCGAAGAATTCTTCAAACAGGGTCCTTAAAACCGCCATTCTGTTTTATATCTGTTTACTAGAGCATTGTTAACATTCCTATGCTACCATCGCTGCTATTACCATTATGGAAGTTAATCAAAGCCCCCCCCCCCAAATGTCGCATCTCGAATTTGATTATCATTGCTATCAACATAATGAAGGTTAATTACTCATGCACTGACAACCTCTTAGTACTTCTCAAACGGCGGAAAAAATAATATTTTCTTTCAATGTTTTATTCACCTTTACTTCTAAGGATTTAGCCTGAGCATTTAAAGCGATCAGTTAACAAGCTTTGAGCGACTAAATCTTGTAAATGCTCTCTTGGGGGGGGGAACGAGTGTTAATTGAAACATGCATACACTACAACACGCACATGCGTGTCATAGGGGATTATTATATGCACTAAACTATGTACACATATAAGTTTATCATGTACTTGCACGACTGGTCTTTAAGAGTTTAAGATATAATAATCGAAAGTGAGCAATACCTGTTTCCGAGAGCAAGTAATTTAGCCTTAAATGTAAAGCAATGAAATTTAGTACGAACGTACATGTCGAACAGACATGCACCTTGAGGCTCTGGGTATAAAACAGTTACTTCAGGGCAAATATATATAGTTCACGGCGGACTATTTGGCCTCATTGTAACAAGGCCATAAATTCAACTTGAGCTCTTATAATATATACGCCGGCTGAGTTGTAATGGCGGAATCTGTCATGATTGCTTAACCCGCTGGCAACCATCGAGAGAAAAAGGACATGTGAACGTGGGGTTCAGTTGAAAATTTACAATTTTCCCATGACGTCTGAGGTAAGGTTATAAGAGGGCTTCGGATGAGGCCATCGACTGTGGTATGCGTCTTCAGCGATCCATTACGTGAGTGACAAGTCTCGTGAGCCAACTCCGCAGGTTTCCGGGCTGGCCCAGTATCAAGCGGTCCGCCCAGGGGCAAGCGAATGTCGTCTCGCTAACATTGCAATGCTGAAAGATGGCAGATAACCTGGCCACATAGATTTTACGCTCGCCGAGAGTATTTCCGCTTTTGTTTCACGTCGGCATCAGCGAATATGCCAAACTTTATCCTCTCAGATAAGAAAACTCTAGTTAGGGGTAGCCAAACAGGATGTCTTCATCATACACCAGTTACACCTTGCTCCCCGATTTTCCACAGAAATGCAGATGACAAATTGGTGTGCTAAATGCGCCGCTATATCCCCACTACTCCACAAAGCTTGACCTTCGCACTAAGACCAACAAGTTCGCCCATGAAATATATTTCGATGGGGTCACCGTTTAATTCACGTCCCTGGGACCCATAGTGCTAGACCCAGGAATGTTACGGGTTTCGTTCCTTCACACGCACCCGTGTTACCTATATAGACAAGTGATGGGGCCAAGCCAATCCCAATTATGACAAAGTAGAGAGAGGGCCGTGTCGGAGTGGCTAAGACGCCGTGTTATCTCGCAATCATTAGGACGCACGAAAGGCGGATTCAAATCTCGGTCTTGAACAAAGACTTTTTGTAGTTACCCGTTATTGCTCCTCGTGGGCCCTAGCTGACAATATGATGCTGGCTACGCTGGTGAGAGCGTTTGCACAGTCTTTCACTAATTTAGGGCGCATATCTGTGCGGCACACGTGGGAAAGGTCGTTAGTATCTTGCTAAATGTCGGTGGCTTATCCCGCGATGGGTCTCCTCTATAGTCCACCTATAAAAACCCTCAACATCGAAAAAAACACTTTAGTATGGTGTTAAATATTGAATAAATAAATAAATGAATAAAAGTATGCCATTTTGACATCGTTCACACGCAAAGGAACTTCCCGTGAAGCGCCTTGTTTTCGCAATGGTACATGCCAAGTCTTGAAAGTTCATTTATTCGCTACATGGTTACATCGAACATGTTTGTGAAAGATTATCACTATACGCGTAGTAGGACCTATGGATTAATCATAAAATATTTTGACAAACTGAGGCACTCCCTTTTGTAACAAGCAATTTAAGCCCATGTATAACAATATCCCTCAACATATCATGCGGGAAGAAAGATGTAATCAAATGCGTATGTAGATCTAACCACGCTATGATAACATTATACTATTGGCTAAAATTCACTTCCTAAAGTATTCCGCCTTGAAATTGAAATGTGACGCCTCGTGCAATTTCACCCTGTTCAGTAAATCGCATAGTAGTTAATTTGGGGACATTAAACGCCGCATTCGATATGTTACAACACCGATACCGTTGTGACATTATAAGTGTACATTTTCGGCACTTTTTGGGTGTTAACAACTCGAGGTCTACAGTAATGCCGGTTTAGAGGTAAATTTTGGAAAATACATACCGATAGAGTTATACCACTTTAAGTATAGACTTCCAACCGTTTTTCATGTTTAACAGTTCAACCTTTACAACGATGTCGGTTTACTGGCAATCTTGAAACTGAATATCACAGACAAAATGCATCACCGACAATTCAAAACATCTTCAGGTTCCTTGTCAGTCTTAATTTGGTACAGCGTTGAGTTAATTCCCACCACAGTAAATCATTCCGACTTTCTTTAGGCAGATCAACCCTCTTTTCTCGCTGTTATATCTGTAAATCTCGATAGCAGTTCACTCAGCTAATCAAGCACTTAAAGGAAGCTCGTGTCAGCGTTGTCTTGCCACGTGTTTAGCACTTTGCCTAATACCTGAATGTCGTCACGAATACTGGAGCAGTGAACAGATTGTTCGGAACTGATTAACCCGGGTAGGGTATCAGTATAATACGAAAAGGTCACTCGCGCCGTAGAAGTTATCCACCTATATGGGGGCGGGGCGGGGGGACATCTGAATTCAAAGGCACAAGTATGGCACACATGTAAACTAAGTGCATTAGCTTGCTTTGGCATGTACGTCTGATTTTGGATTATGATAGGAGTTGTGGGCCAGTCCCGGAGGTACTGCAATACCGGGGTAACCCGTGGTGAGAATGGAGCAAGGCGCAACGCACACTGTTTTACTATAATTCTTTAATTCTAAAAGCAGCACACACGCACACATATAATAGTAACATGTACATGACATATACGTAACATATACATGGTATGCAACCTGCACAGAACAAAATATGCACAGAACTGCACATCTCAATTGAAAGACACAAGTATGGCAAGCATGTAAACTAAGTGCATTAGCTTGCTTTGGCATGTAAGTCTGATTTTTGATTATGATAGGAGTTGTGGGCCAGTCCCGGAGGTACTTCAATACCGGGTTTACCCGTGGTGAGAATGGAGTAAGCTACAAATCTCCCACCCAGTTCCAAAAATCAGTTGAATATCGATGCCCTCCGATGGAAGGCGCATCAGATATTAAGCTGACAAGAACTGATACTACACTTTGATCTTAGACAAAAGGCCGAGAAGCGATGTTGATTCGTATCCCGAAAGTTCTGCGTGACCAGGTATAGAATAAGAACAGATTTCTTGAATGTTCATTATCTCTGTTATGTAAATTGTATATTTATGCAAGCTAGACTCTAACGTCCTAAATTGAGACAAAGGCCTCCATGCGTACAGTCTGATAGTAAAATTACTTCATTCATTAGGCTAAAATGTTACAGTGAACAACAATGTTTGTCTTATCTTACATTGGTTTATCTGTTTCGCCATATATGTTACTTGTTTGACAAGGCAATGCACTATTTTACGCTATACATTTTCGAAAAGAATTTAGACCACCCGCATGTAAGCATACACTAACGTTCACAGTGTAGAATACTAGTCGCTTTATGTTTGGTAAGTTTCGTTTCCAGTTTGATGTAGCTCACGTGTTTCTTCATATTTATTACTTTTTTTTTATCAAGGTAACAAAATGTCTAACACCAGTATTCGCCATTTTCAAAGCTAATTTTTCGCTGCCTCTTGCAGAAAGTTGTTGCTTTGGAACGAAACCTGTGCGTATCTTTATATTGACTGCATTCCTGGGCTGTTCTAAACCTTTGCTGGGCGTATTACCGATCATGTATGGGTACTGGATAAGTAGGAATTGCACATGTTCATGCTCCAGCCGACAATGAGCTGAGAGAGGCTCCTTAATGGCCAGCAGCCTCGTTAGGAGGCAGTTAATCCCGATTTCACGGGATAGCGACTCTGGATCGAGATAATCCCGTACGCTGATGAGAGTACAGCGTTCACACTGGTGTGTATAAGGCGGCATTAGCCCCCAAACCTTTCATGTCAAAGTTGCAAAGGATAAATGCCTTTGTTGTCCAGATGTACAAACCTACGCTGACACGAACCCTTTCAAGAGCATGCAGTTGTCAGAGTTAACGCTCTTGACAGATGAGCTCGCGTACGCCTGGATTACACGTTTAGACTATTTTAACTTGACGCTATAGCCATGTGGCTTGGATGCTGTGTACTGTGCAACTGAAAACCACAAGTTGTTTTCGATGAAAAAAGTAAACAAGAAAAAGAAAAAACTATTATTCCAAATGGGGTGATGTTGAGAAATAATGCTGATTCATATTAGTGATGCAAGAGGCAATGTTTGACAGCTGAGTGTCAGTGATAAGAAAACACCCTAAATTGTTGATTGATTTCAATTAATTTGTTTCATTTATTTATTTGACTGTTGCTTAACTGGCACCGCATTTAAGAATTTTCTACTTACGCAATTGCGGTCAGTTTTAGGGGATTTAATAGTTAAGGTGAAAGTTAGGCTCCGAATAGTGTAGTGTGTTGTTTTGCAAGTAATCTTTGGCCAATTCGAAGTGGAATTATTTGTAAGACTTTGTTCCTCTACCATTTTTTGACATTTTAGAAAGCTACCCTTATACATGTACTGATTCCTTCGTATTTTTTGACTGAATCCCCGACTGAGATGAACTCTTTGGGAAAATTATACCTGTAGAAGGATTACCATAAATGACAAAGAATGGTTCACATATGACTACAATGAATAATTTATCTGTGTGAACAGATGGTTATTCATTGCACCTGATGCAGATAAAAAGACGCCTCCGTGGCCGAGAAGTTTAGCGCGCTAAGGCAGCGTAATGGCTCAGATGATTCTCTCCTCAGCGATTGCCGTGAGTTCAAATCCAGCTAACGCTGGCGTCCTGTCAGGTCGCACGTTTATGGGAACACCCGCAAGTAGCCTGCAGATATTTTGGGGTTTTCCGCGTGTTGCACCCGGTTTCCTCCCACCATAGTGCGTTGTGCGAAATATATCTGAGCACCGACCAGCTAAAACATAGCAACCAGACAAATAAAAGAAATAAATGATGCAGCTCAGCGTGGCTAGAGAGTGCAGTGGCTTGCAAACGATAACAAACGTTAAAGTATGCCCATGTGAATATGCAGAGTTAGGGTGAAGTTGTGTTGAGTGAACGAAACGCAAAATAAAACACGCTGCAGGTGGTCTCTTCGAACTGATTTAGAAAACACCTCTTCAAATCAAGTTGATTCTCTAGTATATACAGGCTGCTAAGTTTAATCTGACATGGCGCATCAAGTTACAAACCCACTTACTATTACTCCCAAAAGGTTAAAGGTCGAACTGCTCTAACCGAGAAGTTACCTCTGAAACGGTGTCAGCTTTATGACAACAAAAAATTTTTTTTCTAGACAAACTATATGAAAAAAACTTTCAACTCAATGTGAGCTGTTTTCATATTTCATGCGCCTTTCCCATGTTGTCACACCTGCGCACTGGGCGTCTATTGTGCTGCCAATTTGCGAGTGGCAGGTCAACTGATAATCCGCACCTCAAAAGGTTCCGGAAACATAAAACCAAGCTTGTCACTTTTCATTGAACAACTACAACAAAGCGTCTTTCTATTATCTCACTGGATCTACTTCGACCTCAACTGCGTGGCTGTGAAGCAAATATAATGTGCTTTCCCCTTTGTAACGGTGACCACAATGGATGTTTCAGATTTAAGTCAGTCGTCATAGGGGAGGCTTCAAACTGATTTCTGACAAATTCAACAATGGTCGGGCGTTACCTGTAACATCGACGCAATCTAAAAATTGATCAGCATTTTTTTTTTGATTGGTTCTAATCTCAGATCTCTCCGGCGAATTGTTCACCTGTCTTGAAATAGTTAAGGCTCTGGAGGAAAGAATTTTCACACAATGAAATGTAACCAGCTGCTAAAAGACTTTATTCGAATGAGCATTGCTAACAATGATTATCCACCTTTTACATATAGCCATACAGAAGAGTCATAGAGAAAGCAGCCAACATTGGTGCAGGCAAAAATGTAATTTCTAAAAGAAATGCAAGTTAAAAACTGAATTATATAAAATTATAAAACGGAAGTCTGATACTCTTTTTTGAAACTTTGAATAAAGTCATATCCGATCTTGTTTATTTATTTCTCCATCTATCTGTCTATATATTCATTGATGTACTCACGAAATTGTCATTTTTACAACAGCATACAACACACAACACTGTATGATGTATTAGATCATACATGTGTACTTAAAGCCTTGTAGATTCTGAGACAAATGTTTAATGTTAGTTAACGGTTTGAAATTAGTTTTCTAAAGAACATCATGACACAATATCCCATGAAAGATTAACTTTTGTTTGCACCCAATTTTTCAAGATCGGAAAATAGAAAGGCCTCTTTTTTGACCGTTTGTCAAAATGAGACCAAAATGTGCAGAAAATCTTTAGGGATTTCATTTCACTGGAATTAATAGCAAATCAACTTGAAGACAACATAATTTATGTGTCTTTAGACACATTAATAGCAGGAAAGGTTTCGGCAATATCTTTCAAGAGCACCTACTTCAACTGCTCGACTCTTTCTGCTCAAATGAGCAATTGACCTTTAGTTGGCAATGGTCTACCTTCTAACGTTTTCATGCATAAACTATGGTTTTGGACTTGTGTCAGGCAGAGTAATTAAGTTTTTTTTTCAGCTTAAATTATATCGATATGTATGTAATTAAAACCGGGGTTTGGAGCCATAGTCTTCTGCTTGTCAGAAGCCAGTGACGAAAGTGAAAAGACTTCATCTGATATCTCATAATAATTTTGACGGTAACTATTCACGGTATTGTGTACTGCAGTACAGCTTATGCATATGTATTTACAGTTGTTTGATGCGATGTGACAATGCACTAATTGCATTTTAAGCTATTTCTGTTTTCACATGATTGTCCATATAGATACTGAAAATGACGTTTTGTAGTTTAATCTCTGAAGTTTAAACCAGTTTTGTATCACTGTGTGGGAACGACGATGTTCATGCTTTTAAGAATCTCACAAATAAAGCTGTAGTCACTTCCTGTCAACTTTAGAATGTTTGCCTCAATTTCAAACAAAGATGTATTTTGTCGAAACCTTTCGTGTAAGTTTTAGCAACGCTTATATAGCAATTCGATCATTATACGCTCATATGTTGTTATTTTTCAGAATTCTCCCCCATTAAATTCTTTATTCGTGTGAGTTTATTTATTTATTTGTTTGGTGTTGTACGGCGCACTCATGTATATTATGATTATAGTGGGAGGAAACCGGACAGCGCCCGGAAAAAACCCATGACGATCTGCAGGTTGCTGGCAGACCTTCCCATGTAAGGCCGGGAGAGGAAGCCAGCATCAGCCGGACTTGAGCATCTGCACTGGTGAGAGGCACCAGAGTCATTGTACTACGTTGTAGCACACTAACCCCTCGGCCACTGGGGCCCCCTTAATTAGCTTGGGGTAAAGAAGAATAACTAATGAATATTTCTCTTGTAAGAAGACTGACAGGTCTACATGAGCACCACCTTGTTAATGATCATGGCAAGTGCAGACGATATCCACCACAAGAAGCCGGTCATGTCTCATCAAATATACTTCTCAAGCATATTGATATCATCCCTCAGACAATTCGGCGAAATCTAGATCTGTTGAGCTTAGGAACATTTACTGGTTACCATGTATTTCGTGTGGCAGCTAGATGGCGCCCCCACCATGCCTGACCTGGCGATACAATTGATGAAACCTAAACACAAACATGCAATCATCCAATAATGCTTGATTCCTCACACATGAGGAAATTTGACAGTTTCAAAGTCCGTGTGAATTTGCCCTGTAAATCTATACTTTATTGTTTTGCGTGTTGTTTATCCATGAGCTATCCCGTCCTTTTTTTGGACTGTAGTGCATATGTGCGGCGTGTATTGGGCAGATCCCCAACAGTAGATGTTCCACGACCACCCTTTCTCGTGACATTTCATTCCAGCTGAAAGCTGGAATCCAGTTTTGAGGCCTCGATGACACACAAAGACTGAAAATTTGTAACCATTTTGTTGGACATTCCGTTGACCTACTTGCAGCATTATTGATTATGACCCGTCAAACAGGTGTTTATGACTGACAGTTTGGAAAGGTCTATTTTCTAGGATCCGATGAGCGACCCGAGTGGTTTACGTACAAGCTTGGCAAATCACCGAGGAAAACCACGGCCTTACGCCATGCACCTAGCAAACCTCCTGCTCCAAAGTAGAATCTCTACAAGCGAAGCGACCTCATTGCTCAGTTTGAATGCTTATACATTCAGCTAACGTCTGATATTTCAGATGTTCACCAGGCATGAATCGGTAGACAAATCAACAGAGTATTTTCAACTTACATGTCGTTTGAAAGTCAAAAATGCCTGCAAGACACCCTCCCCACGCCCATAAACACACAGAATTCCCTCACAAAACACCAGCAGATGAAAGAGCGAAAGAATGAATCACTGACTAGCGTTAAACGCCACATTGGTGACACTTCGCCTGTATACTGATGATAACATGCTACCATCAGGAAGCAATCTTAGACCACAACAAAGCGGGAAAAGATGCTTTAAAACCAGATGTATCAAGCTAAAAACATTTAAACGGATAGACCACAATAGGCCCACAGCAAATAATGTTATGATGAGTGAAAAGATTATTGAAAATCCTCTCGGAAAACAACTTTACTGTTTATTTTCCGATTTGTTCTTTTTTTTTTTTTGTTTCTTTTTTCACCAAATTAAATACTTCATTTTTGTGGGGTCTTTCCCTACAAGAACTCAAAACTTGGAGGTTTTATAGTGAGCGAAATTGTTCGTGAGATGATAAAGGCCTATTCAGTTCACCGAACCCATAGTGAGAAGCTCTAGATTATAGTCGGCTTTGTTCTTTTAACACAGGGACCCCATGGGGTAGGAATAAGAAGATAAACAAGAAGTGAAACCTGGTGACATATACTTCTGGTGTACAGTCACGCGTGCATGTGTCAGCTATGGTTTTACATAAATCGCTTATTGAAGACGTAAAATGTGCAAGAATTCAGACTGTCTTCCAGCCGTATGACAGCAGCGGCGTTATATGAACGTTATTAATAAAGGTCTTAATAGTTCACAGATTTGCTGTCTTCATATAGCTGAAGGATACTTCTCGCAAACGTAATAGTGTATGATAAGTTAACATATTTGAGACCTTCATTATGCATCCGGTTTTAATTTTCCGCTCAGTGGATGTCTGCAAATACTCTGAGAAGAGTGACATGAACGGAGCTGACATAGGCTGTGTCCGGAGGCTTCATCTACCTTCTTGCAAGTGAGTATATTTTGATTTCATTTTAATCAGTGAAGGACATCTGTTGAGCAAAATTCGCTCTTTCTTTCTAGTCGCTGTCACATTAATCTTGTCGTCCAGTGATGTTTGGCATCTACAGGTGCTTCCAGAGTGTACACGAGTTTGAATTTTAGCAGCGGTATACGCACAACTCTGCTTTCCGACAAAGCTGCTTCTTCTAATAGTAAATGGCACAATTCCTTATTCCTCAACCGCCAAAGAATTGCCAGAATGCTGTCAAAATATTTGTTTTAACCGGCTGTTTTAGAGGGAAATCCAACACCACAAATCTACGAAAACTCTCCTTTAAGCCGTCAATACTGCCAGCACTTTGCCAAGCTGATGTTTAACCTCTGACCTTTAGGAATGTGTTTTGCGCACGACTCTTTTTTGTCATCCGGGTCCACCTAATGGCCGTTCACCGGGCGCGTGCTCTCCGAGTCCGTTGGGTTTACCCGCTTTGCTGCAGCCAGCTCTCGTGAACTTTTCAACACGTTTTGTTCGGGCCTAGGAGCTTAAGTCTGAAGCCTCAGAAATTCTCGAGTAAATCCCCTACCTGCCAGTTGTACGAAGTGTGCAGAAGATTTAAAGGGGCTATGAGTGCTTTGCGCCTCCAGCAAGCTGATGTCTCGCAAAAACTCTGTGTTCGTATGAGATAAAATGCATGCAGGAATCTTGACATTTGTACATTTACGTGGCATAACATTAAACGTATGTATATTGGAAAATTGATAACAGGAACGAACATATATCAACTGTGACGGCCAGTTTACATGGATCAGAAAAAAGAGGGCCTTCAGAACAGTTAGTAAAACGTTCGATGAAAATAAGTACATGGTCAAAGATGCAAACACTTTATACATGCTTTTGATGAATTTTGTTAGTTCGGCCAGCTTGTTAACAGATTAGCATAAGGTCTTGGAAGGTGATGAATACAGAGCATGATAAATGCATATCAGAATATAGTACTGAAAAGTTTGCAACCCCGAAGAAAACGCCAAGCCTTTTCTCTGTATTCTGCATGCTATGATAATTCAAACCATATAAAACTGACTGCCACGTTGACAGAGAAACATCTCAAACATTTTGATCACAGCATGGTTCGATACGAAAGTTATAATTCAAAGGTCATTTGTCTACAGTTTTATAATTTAACACGTCATTCCGTCCTGCCAATTAATAACTTGGGTAACTAAATCAATAACTTGGAGAAATTTCTACCGACATGAAGTTGAATCCAGAACCGATTCTCCTAAACACATTTTATTTCCGTCAAAGAGGGACAACTATCATGATTTCGATCTTCAGATAGGCAGCCGCGGATACCCTATTTGTATTGTCTGGAGTTTGTAAGGTTATACCGTACACAACAATGCAAGTTTTGATGAAGTACTAGGTCGCTGTGAGCATTTTCTTCCTGGTTATTTTTTTTTTCATTCAGTTGATGAATATAAGCCATTTAAATTAAGCCATTTCCCATATCAGGTGACACAGTTAATTAATTTAAAATAAAGGCATTTGCATTAAATGACGATAATTTGTAGGTGTATCAGATGATATAGTGACATTTCATAAAATGTATGGCCGTAAGAGACAGACCACTGGAGTGGTAGCTGATTACTTATCAATAGACGTTCTGGCATAGGCTGTGTGTAATGAATAAAATAGACAAAGTGCAGCTTAGCAACCAAAGAAAAGAAAGAAAGGAAAGCAAAGAAACACCCTATAACCATTGTTATTTCCATCGTATTACAAATTGTTGTCCAGAACTCACTTCAGTTTTCTTCCACTCATGATGTCTTTCATGGCTGGGCGCTATTTTGTTCAAAAAAGGAATATAAAAAGACACGCTTGCCGCATGACATTTTTACAGTGATGGGCATTGTTTCTTTAGTAAGTGAACCGCGTTACGCAATTAATTAAAGACTAGCTCGGCATTGACACGCTGAGCCGCCAGCAACGACCTCCACATTGTGATGCGTTGTTAGGACCTACCAGGGGCAGCTGACAGGGGGAATTGGAAAAAAAAAAAAAACAGAAGCAAAAAATTAGACGAAAAAAGTCTTTCTGTGGAACAAAAAATGTGAGTTGAACAGAAATATTATACCAGCTCCATTCAGAGCCCAGAGGTAATGTAAAAGGCCCTCATCCGTTTCTGTTCGGTCAACCGTCTTCTAGGAGAGGAAGCTATGATCAGATTTAATTGAGTGTGCCTCTTCTGTGAAAGGAGGAGAAAAAATGAACGGCTTTATTCAAAATCATAACTCTTCATAATAATAAAGGGACAGTGGTTCCTCAGAAATTGGGTGCGCTTGTCGTGGTAGAAGTGTTCAAACCTCAGTTGTAAACTCGAGGCACCTAACAATGGTCTGCACTACTGGTGCTTTGTGACCAGGGACTGTCATCAATTTGTGTGGTCTCGATGGGCCATTGTGGTCCAACTCCGAAGCTCTCCTTTTGTAACTCCATGCTTGAAGAACGGTACAGGCAAGAACCAAGGGCAAAAAAATCAAGGTCCCTTTCGTCGAGTTTTGTCTTTGCTCAAAGCCACATACTACAAGACTAGTCATCAAAAGAGAGAGAGAAGACCGTGCTTACCCTTGCCTCGCGACGCCTCCAGGATCGATGGAACGAAGAGGACATCTTAACTCTTTGTTTGAATTTGTCATTTATCTGTTTGCAAAGAGCTCCTCCTTCATTGCACATGTGACCGCACTCTCCTGGAGTCGGCGCGTGCCCCGAGAGCTCTCTCCATTACTGGCGATGACAATCAAATCATCTAAGAGATCGCGGAATAAGAAACACTCTATTGTCCCTGATTGGAATAGCACGGTTTAACCGTCACAGGGAGCGCGTGCATGGATGCCCAAACGATATCCACAAAGTTAGCCCAAAGAATAGACTGATCGCTTTGAAACGGACTTGTTTTCGAGTGACGCATGAAACTGTCTTGTCTCAGTGTATTGCCAACCTGCAATAGAGCAATATTGCATAGATAATTTTGAATTAAGAACTGTAAGACAATGTCATGGACTGAGTCACAAACTTGTTTGATACTTTAGATAGATATCAAGAAGACAAAACCTAAGGTGAGATTTACATAGTCTAATTTAATCCCGGTTAGCAAAGAGCTACAAAGCCTTGTTAATAAAAGAAAGGAAAAATCACTCCTCACTCTTTCATCTTCTGCGTATAAACTTGTTTGAACCCAAGGGAAACATAATCACAACGGGTACACGATACAATTCATATGACATATCACGTCCAAACTGGGCTGTCCTCGCGACATTTATTACTTTTGGTGCCAAAAGGTATAAAATTGGGTCAGCGTGAACATTTGTCAAACCGGTCGAGATGGATGGACATCAACTCGCATGCATACGCATTTCTATGTGAAATGTCGTATATTTCTTCCATCTTTATTGTAGGTTAATGTAACAGTAGAAACCAACAAAACGCCCGAAAGAAAGTTGAGAAATGATAGTGTTTTTCTGTTGGACATGGCCACAAAGTATCGGAAGGGGTTCTTGCGATACCAGAGGAAAAACGTCCATTGTTCATTGTTTCAGGGACTTCTCTGCACAAACATTTTAGCAGGATTTTCAAACTTTCCATTCGCTCATTCACTCGCGTAGAGACAGTATATACAAAGAGCAGTAATACATACATGAGGTGGCGAAAACATTATTATTATTAATTCTTTACACAAATTTTAATTCGCGGCTTTAATATGGAAATATCGTCTATTATGAGAAACGCAGACTGGGTCAAGACTACGACTCACATTGCATTATATTACATTACATTGAATAGCCACGTCATTTGTATTTCTCATCGTTTAAAACACAGAAAACGAAATAGCAGATTCTTGACATAAGTCCATAAAGGGGATTCGAACTCATGGGCTATGGAATCAGTGAAGGGCCGATGTCCTAGTTCAGCGATCGAGCTGACTAAGTATTAGTGTACTAAGAGTGGTCCAGGTTTCCAGAAGCACACTATGGTATGTGTATACATGTACAATGTATGTTGTAGAGATTGGAAGTACACTTAGCTGAAGGACCTCCGTGGCTCAGTCGGTCAGCGCGCTAACGAAGCGCAATGACGTAGAAGCCCAGCTCATGCTGGCTTCCTCTCCGGCCGTACGTGGGAAGGTCTGCCAGCAACCCGCGGATGGTCGTGGGTTTCCCCCGGGCTCTGCCAGGTTTCCTCCCACAATAATACTGGCCGCCGTCGTATAAGTGAAATATTCTTGAGTACGGCGTAGAACATCAATCAAACAAATAAATAAATACACTTAGCTGAGGGCTACTTAGCACTAAGTATACTTAATGAAACCGGGTCCTAGATAGGACATCTTGGTATCATGGATGCAGTTCCACATTTAATTTATTTATTTATTTAATTGGTGTTTTACGCCGTACTCAAGAATATTTCACTTATATTACGACGGCCAACATTAAGGAGGGAGGAATCTGGTCAGGGTCTGGAGGAGACCCACTACCATCTACAGGCTGCTGGCAAGTTGCCTTAATGATCAGAGGCAAGTTTGTCATTAAGGCGTTAAAGACAAACGAAAGAAAGAAACATATCCCAAAACAAACAAACAGTGGAAATAATGAGTCGTGCTCTTGCAGAGCAGAGAGTCCAGAGGACAGCGCTTTTCGGTATGTAGTCTCTACTGATTGTATTGCGGGCGTTCCTGTTGGTTAGTTTATTTGACTAATGTTTAAGGCCGTACTCCAGAATGTTTCCCTTATATCATGGCAACCAGGTTTTTGGATGGAGGTGGATGTAACTGGAGTACTCGAAAGAGACCACCGACCATTGCCAGTTACCTGCCAAACCTCGTAATTTAAAGCGGCAGCCGAAACATGCGACTACCTGGGTGAAAGGGCGTCACAGTCACAGCGATCGGACTATAATGGAGGCCCATGCAGGCGTTTTCACGTTATTGTGTACATTATTAAATGTGATGACATCGCAACACTAATTGAGTAATTTCAGACCAGTGACGACTGGTATATCTTATTTAACATGACTTAAATTAACATGGCTGGTAAGTTGTTACTAAAACAGCTAAAATCAAACCCTAACTGAGGTAAATTGGCAAGAGTTCACGGGTTAGAGTTACCAATTACCAGTTGGCAAATGGTCACATCCTACCGGTGAAATCTGGGCTCTTGCTTATTTTACCTCCGTTAGGGTTTATTCTAAGGATTCACGTAAGTATTTAAGAAGTAGCAATTTACACCACCACCACCCCACCCCCCGACACCGTGGCTTATGCAGATTTAGGTGAAAAATATAAATAAATTGCTGTGATGTAACATGCAATATACTAGACGTCACTGGTCTTAAATTACTCAAATGAAGGTATACGTTACAAGGCATTTGTAAATGTATTTAAAGCCATGTTGCGGTATTATTGGACTTGGAGTAGAAACATCACATTCGGTTTGCCATTCTATTCAACTGACTCGTTCCAGCGCCTTAGCTCTTAACACACGCTAAACTGTTAAAGAATGATAGAGCGACTGAGTTCTTTGGGTTTAACATCGTTAACAGTTAAAGACGTTCATCATATACGTTGACTTCCATTGCTCTCTTGTATCCGAGAGATTTTACTTGACAATATTTCGATTGTATGAATATTTTGCAGGTTGCATTACACGGTATACCTAAATTTATACCTAAAATCTTTTTATGTCCATGATTTATAATTCCATTGTATTAAATATGTTGATACTGCATTACTGTACAATGTTTAGGGAGCTAAATTGCAAGTACGGCCATGTGCATATGATATAGGTTGGCCAACCCCGCATCTTTAATATTTTACCACAATGTGATAAAAAATAAAAGTGACAATAAATCCATTAATACTGCTTTATGTTATCCAAACAGTATGCTAACAAGTGGGTGTATTGACATTTACAGTCATGTATGTAGACCGCTAGCAGATAAGCAACTTGTGTGTGTTATCCTTCAGTGCGCATGTCACTTTTGTGAGGAATATATGCAAGTCACATGCGCATGGGACTCACGTGTCCGAAGTGATGACTTTACCACACACGTCTTCCATGTTCAACTCCAACAAAGCCAAGCTTTGTCCTTTTTTGTGCCACTTACTTACTGCTATTCCATCAATCCCATCTTGTCGTTCACACCTCTCCAGGACAGAGGCTATGCATTAAAATGACACATCGATCACCGTTCTCTTTTGTGTTTACAGTTACTGCTTATCTTATAAGTGCCTCAAAAGATCCGATCTCATAAAAGTAGGTACCGGTGACGGCAGAAGTGTTTTATCCATGCACTTTAGTTGTCTTCTAACATAAATCTGTCAACGATTGTTTTGAAGTTTTTTTCACCATAACAGGTTGGAGAAATCCACCACTTCTGAAATAGCATCGAGGTGAAAAGTATACATACACATCACTGTCAACTGACAGGATTTTGACAGAATAGTCATGTATACCCCAGCCTCATTTCAAGCGTTTAAATGTGACACTTGCATAATTGTTCATGATATGAAGTAAATGTACATACGCGCATAGATAACAGTTGGGTTACAGCCACAAGACCATGCCTGTGACGATTAAAAGTCTATCTTTTCAATTTTTTAACAATCCATTTCTGGATTTTCATTGTGTTTTACCTCGCATGCATGATCGTTAATAAATATACAAAATTACCCAATATACACACAGAGGAAAACTGTTTGAGGAGTTGCTTGGTTGAGATTTAAAATGGTTCTCCTTTACTCGCGCTTAGCAAGGCAGTTGCTGGGTAAATTTTAAGATTTACTCGACATGTGGTTGAACCGCCCTATCTCATATGGAATGAATCAAAATGAATAGAATCATGTAGCAACTTGTTATTTATTTATTTATTTATTTGCATATTTCCTCCATTTTATTATTGTTTAACATCACATTTTACAATAAAGGACAGTGCTAGGGGTGGATGCAATTTGAGTTCTCGTGGTATAATCCATTGACCTTTGGCAAATTACTAGCGATCCTTTTCTCAGGTGAGGTTCACAGATATGCACACTATACTGGTGGAGGACAAGGACTGCTGGACGATGGTCTGACTGTCCACACTTATGTCCTCCACTTATTGCCACTAAGGGGGCATCCTTGGCAGAGAGGGTTAGCGCGATTAGCAGCGCAGTGACCCAGGAGCCTCTCCCCAATATGGTGCTCAAGTCCAGCTCTCGCTGGCTTCCTCTCCGACCGTACGTGTAAGTTCTGCCAGCAATCTGCGGATGGCCGTGGGTTCCGCCCCGGCTCTGCCGGGTTTCCACGCATCATAATGATAGCCGCCGCCATATAAGTGAAACATTATTGAAATCGACGTCAAACATCAATCAAATAAAGAAATAAATGAATATTGCCACTAAGGCCCACATGTAGAGTGTGTAAAACCCCCAGTCCGGTTTAGCGAAGTACTTTTCAGATCTATGGACTGCGGCTAACTTGTATATACGTAGCCTCATTTTATTTAATAACGTTAACACATGTTAAAGATAAGATAAAGATATTAAAAGGTACCATTTTTTTTCAAATCCTTTCAAACTGTAAATGAGCACTGTTTATTTGTGATGTCTATGATTCAAGGTTTCTACCGTGTTAAACATTCACATACTAATATCACGATGGCTTCCTGCCCGGGGATTTACCCGGCTGAGTTATGTTCGTAGCACTACAGGCGTGTTCTTAGCAAACGACCGTGAAATCTTCTGTGTAGAATTTTGACATTTTTTCTACCAGCTTCATAGTACATGTACAGTTAAACAAAAACAAGCAAAAAAATGCCTGCAGGAAGGAGATAGAGGACTGAAGTGTGAGAAAATGTTTGTGCCTCTCTGTCAAAGCTGAATGACGGGAGAATACATGTAGACAAAAAAATTGCCTGACATCTTCACGACCCCATAAAAATGTTGTCATTCTGTCTTTTCTGACTCAGTCTTATATAGCGTGCTTTGTGCCGTGAGAAAAATTAGGAAGGCCGGGATCTAGAATTGCTTGACAAGTGTACATACATGAGGACTCCATGGCTGTTAACGTTGTCATTCATTTCAGTCGATAAATAGATTTATTTCCTGTTCCCTTCGAACCAGAGTTTGTGCGTGTAAATGAGATCGTAAGCAATGGAAAACCCAACTATATTATACAGTGTAAGTGGGGTCTGGTGATCTTCAATATGATGAATTAGTTAAGCATCATTATGGATATGATAATAATGTTTACCTCTCTGTTACAGAGGGAGACTGGCGTGGCGTATCAAATGTGACTACAGCATAGAGAGGAAGACTAGAAAACATTTTTTGAAATAAATTATCAGTTTTTGAAACAAACATCACCTTTGAAATATTGACCCTTTTTGAACTAAAAACAGGCCACTACTGAAATATGGTCCATCTTTGATATAAACAAAATTGATCACTTTTGAAATAATGCCACTGACGACTTCTGAATCAAAAACTGACCAATTGACTATTGAAAACTAACAGTACGTTTTTTGTTTTAAAAGTAATCAGCTCGGCTATGTCAAAAGAACTTATTTCAGACATTTCATGTCTTAAAATCACAATATAGACAAAATTTGTGCTGAAAAAATTTCTCCCCCCTTGACAACTCCTTGAGAATTTACTTTAAATTTTCACTGATTTATTCATTTGTTTACTTTATTTGTATTTCACGCCATTCTCATAGGCTTTCCACTCATACGTGTACCCACAATGAAACGATAAACCTTCTCCGAGTAACTGTATGTAGTCAGTTAATAACTTGCAATATAAGACACATAGAAACTGTAAATATGTCTGCAGACTGTCTTTATTACTCTAAATTTCTGTTGAAAACAAGATTAAAGTCTAAACTAACAAACTCACAAAAGAAGCCACTTTTTAATAAGGGGAGAGGGCAGCCCATCCTTGGGGTGCGTCCAATATGCCGGTATAAGTTCTCTTGAAATCAGTCCGCCACCGCTCATGACCTAGTAGTCACCTAAAGACTCATCAGGTGCACAAGCAATATCGTACATCAGTCCGATTGATTCATCAGGTTTTTAAATATGAGGGCACATCAGTCCGATTGATTCATCAGGTGTTTAAATATGAGGGCATATCAGTCCGATTGATTTATCATGTGTTCCAGCATCTGGCACGTCATTCCGAGTGATTCATCAGGTGTTCAAACGTTTGCTTACATAAGGCGGAGTGCTTCAACAGCTTTTCAAGCATCAGAAGACATCAGTCCGAGTGATTTATCGGGTGTTCAAGCATTTAGTTTCATTAGTTCGAATCAGGTGTTCAAGCATTTGGTTTCACCAGTCCGAACGATACATCAGGTTTTCAAGGATAAGGGCGTATCAGGCCGAGTGATTCAACAGCTTTTCAACCATCACGGTACGTTAGTTCCCGTGATTCATCAGGTGTTCCAGCATTTGTGGACATCAATCCGAGTGATTCATCAGGTTTTCAAGCATTTGGATACATCAGTACAAGTGATTCAACAGCTATTAAATCATAAGGGCATATCAGGCCGAGTGACTCATCAGGTATTCAACCATCACGGTACGTTAGTCCAGCATTTGTGTACATCAATCCGAGTGATTCATCAGGTTTCAAGCATCAAGGCACATCATTGGTTCGTCAGGAGTTTAAGCATCAAGGTACATAAGTCCGTGTGAGTCATGAGGTGTTCAAGCATCAGGGCACAATTCCGTCATCCACGTTGAGTCTTTTGTAAATCTGTGTTCTTGTGCATTTGCGGACGTCGGTATGTAGCTACACACTATATACACGTGTAATGAGTGCAGATATCAAATAAGGCCTAAGGGGACTAATATAAGGGAATGGGGTGAACCCACTGAAGCTCAATGCATCCACAGATGTGATTTTTTTGTAAGTAAAAGCTATTAGAAAGCAAACTTTTAGACATTAGATATCGTTTTCTTTTTTGACTTTTTTGTAACATGATGACACAGGGAAAGCCATTCTATGAGCTAACTATTCAATTCCATAGCACCGGTGATGAAGCCCTATGGAGTATTCCATATTTTATATTCGCACAGAGCTGTGAAGCTTCATATAACACAATACATAAAGGTACGGGGGGGGAGGGGGTGTCTCCGTGGCTCAGCGCAGCGTAATGACCCAGAAGCCTCTCAGCAATGCGGTCGCTGTGAGTTCAAGTCCAGGCCTTGCGTGGGACGGTTCACCAGCAACCTGCGGGCGGTCGTGTGTTTTCCCCGGGCTCTGGACGGTTTCCTCCTACCATAATGCGGGCCCCAGTCGAATGTGTGGAATATTCTTGAGTAAGGCGTCAAAAATCAGTCAGATTAATACATAAACAGAACAATACACGTGACCGTAATGCACTTTAACAGTCTTGTGGTTTTCACCATCCATAACAGTGGAACATTCTTAAGTACGGCGTAAAACGCTAATCAACTAAAGAAATAATAATAAATGTATTAATCGTGTGACAGAAAACTCACATTAAAAAAAAGTTCTACATCTACTAGACATTTTGACAATTTTGCCCGCATGTATTTGAAACGTATTTTGAAAAAGAAACAATTGTACAGTGTAAGGTAATGTTAAGAAGACGCATTACTTATGTGGACACCTGGACTTTATTGCTGGTCGGTAACAATAAAATCGAGTCGTTTGCCCATACGTAATCTGCTTTCTTAGTTTGTTATTCCAGCTGCTAATTGCCTCTGAAAGGACCTGAGTTAAGGGCATTTATGGGGACATTGTGTGTCTTTCATTTCGTTGTTAATATATAATTTTCAGGAATTTCATGAGTTTGAATTGTTTGGGAAATATCTGTCAGTTCCTGCATATTATGAATCAAACATGTCAAAAAATTAACTTAGATACTAAATAACATTACAGCATTGCCACGCCCTGTATCTCTTATGCTCAGCCTATATAGGAATGTACTTTGGGTCTTTTTGCAAGACCTTCAAATCCGACATGAGCTGACCTTGAATGGTGGTTCGGCGAAATTTATACGTATCACGCTTAAATTTACCGCATCTTAATGTGTGGTATGAATAGCTATAAAGCGTACCCTATGTAAGGATTTTAAAAAAGGTTGCCAGAAGCACAACATCTGAAATATTTTAATTTTGTTATCTTTCATGCTATCTTTATTACTCATCAGAGAAATCTTTGAATTCTCCTCATTTGGTCTGAGAAATATGTATCGGATCTGTGTACATTGTTTATGGCAATGATGAACCTACACAGTGTTGTTGTCCCCCGTGGATACATGCCCCAGGGTAGGTTCGGGATGTGTGCAAAGTTTTCAGGTAGTGAAAATGTTAAAGAAATGCGCAATCAAAAAAACAATAACAGCAAACAAAACTGGAGTAATAAGAAATGACAAGCTATAGAAATGCAAGTTGTAAAAAGTGGCGCGCAAACAAAAGATCACTGGCTATGTAGTAAAACATAATTACGAGCATGAATTACAAACCAGCAAAAACTGATGAGATCGTTTTCACAGGTAAGATATCATGGTGACCTATCGTGAGAAAATCGCCCCTAATTTATCACAACTTTTGGGCCTTTTCAGTGGTGTGTGCACGTTTTCAAAGTTAGGACTATACACACTAAAAATAAGGGTTTAGTTTATTAAAGGTAAGGTAAACATTTCCGTTACACTTAATAAACGTGCCTTGGTGTTTACTCGTAAACATGAATTATTTTTTGGTAAATAATGTGTTGGATATCTCAATACGCACAAGTCGTCCAACAAACATGTCTTCTTAAATATCAAAGGATGTGGCATATTATACCACAGAGCCAGAAAAGTCTGGATCTATAATTCAGTAAACTGTTGCACATCGTAACACGCATTCAGCAAGATATGGCGCATTATAGCACAGGAAGGAGCCCGAGTCACAGTTTTCAAGCGTTGTGTATGCATTTATGCATGAATGAGTGAAGCGGACAGACGCTAAATGGCAACCCATCTCGATTAGTGTCTACGCTGTTTGTACCTATTTGTGGCAAGTTATAACTGAGAAGACAAACCGATAGATCTTAATTTAAAATAGTTTTATTCAACAAGAGGACAGAATCGTTGATGTGCCAATGTTGTTTGGGGGCAGGCACGAGCACAGCACTCTCTAAAAACTACTGTGTAAGAGTGGTTTACATTTCTGTGGCAAAAATACACATCCACATATTTTGTGTACCAGCAGTACGTACACAGTTTATTTATTTGATTGGTGTTTTGCGCCGCTCAGGAATATTTCCAACGGCCAGCATTGTGGTGGAAGGAAACCGGACAGAGCCCGGAAGAAAACCCACGACCTACACAATTTATGTAGTGTATGTAATGCATACACAATGACGTGTGTATGTGTAATGCACAATCTGTACACCGTCGTTTTACAGAATGTGCAATGAATGGATATAAAATATTTCTGTAGTTGAATGACTGAAAAGCTTCATTGTAAAAGATCATAAAGAAAACAATGCACGTACTGTACACGTAGAAATTTACCTATGTCATAAACATACCTGTATATATATTGAATATATATTATGTATGAAGCCAGATGTCAATATCAGCGGTGAAATATTAGATCCATGTTAAGGTTTTGGGGTAAGAAAATGTTTCTATTTATATAAGAAAAAAAAACATCTTCAAGTTGTACGAATAGTGTATATAAACCGCTGTGTGTAACCTTATATATTACTTGCACATCTGATCATATATCATAAGACTGCCGAGCGGTTTATTGCTATTTCTTGTGTATTGCTGTGTACTGTTTGGGAGGGTGAATTGTGTGTTTGGGGAAAAAAGCGACAGCGACATGTCGTGGAACACCTCGAGCGCAAACGAAGACATAATCTGACAGGCTCATCCATCAAACTTCCTTACAAACGTCTTGCGAGGTTTGAAAACAGAGAAAAGCTACGTCATGGAGGTGAAAGTATCCGTGTGCAGTGCAGCTTTTGGAAACAAATTAGTGGCCAGTCGGCAGTGTTTTCACCGTCACTAACTAATGCAAATGTTTTGCATAAACTTTTATCCTCTACACAAATCCACATTTGATAATTATGAGTATAGCTTTGACAGAAAGACGGACCTTGTGTTATTCACACGAGGCTTTATTTACAGCGCCTCTAGTCGATCTGAGTGCTTACTTTTAACCTCATAGCTCCGGGATCACACAAGACGAATGTGCCCCGGGCTACAATAGCGTGACCAAGCGGAACATTAAGTCGCAAGAGACGAGGATAAAAACTAGATATGAAAGCAGGATATAGACGTAAATTTCCCCAGGACAAATCTGGAGAAGTCTCGGCGTCACATAACAGTTATCTATGAACATTGCATGCAACAGACATACATATATATGTCGGTTTGTACACACCTATATATATATGTATACATATACATAAAAACAATGTATACAGCTCATTCCTCATGATATATCCTAAATTATGTCAGCATATAGACGTATAGGTGAATAGGATGCATGTCGTTCAATAATACTGCCGTCCATGGCCTTCGCATCGACCTTTCCATCAGACACAACCATTTCCTTGTTTGGTTCAGTCATGCCCACGTTATGCATGTTTTTGTTGGCCATAAGCGTGCATTTTTATTGATAATTATAAAACCTGTAAAGGCTATGAATAAATTAACGTAAAGATGTCTCCTTTTGCGCATTACATGCATAAAGGGATAACCTACAAATAACTGGGCCTGGTTTGATACATGTTACGGTTATTGCCAATAAAGTAATGGTATCTCGCTTATCTTTCAGCCATGAAATATTTTACGTCACAACACATTGCACCGCACATGCACCTCTTTCACTTTCCTCTAAAGTGTCTAGCGCGTTTTATGCTTCCCAAACTCTTACCAATTGCCTCTCTAATAAGTTACTTGAGATTTTATGCTAAAGATTTGCGCGCAGGCACGCAGTTTCTATATACACAAACTCCTTCTTTATGCACTTCAACACAACCCACGTACATTTAACCCTCACCTCACAGTTTCGGACGAACGTGTACTCTCGACTCCGTGTGTCTGTGAGGACACTGGTGTATTCCTCGAGAACTCCCTAAAGACTTTAGTCGTGTGAAACCTTCGTAATATATGCATTCTTAGTGGTCAAACAGTCCGAACCCTAGGGGTAAATTTTCTGACCCTGTGCATGGTCACATGTTCGTCATTCCTGTATACTTCGACTACATATACGTCTTCGACAACTATACACATTAAAAATATTTTTTTAATGAATGAAATAATATATTTTCTGAGTGGTAGCAGAAGAGATTATATACTACCTCGACAAACTGTTATGTTATATTTGAAACACTTGTTGTGGTTTTCCTTCAGAATACCTTCAGCAAGTTAATTTTTTTTCTGGTATCACACATGCAACATATACTATTATCCTAAATTTAACAGATTAGTTTTATGGTGTATCGTGAATTATAATAATGTAATCGTTTGAAGAAAAACTCCGTAAACTATTTTTCAGCCCATGTATATGATGTTTGTCAGTACCACTTGATTGTACTACATAATATGACCGTGTTAATAACCTCTACTACACGATGTGGGTGCACATTGTTTATCGTTAAAAAGACAATGTTGTTAAAAGTGGTACTAGAGTTACCAGTCTTAATGTCATTCTCGTAGTTGTTGCAATACATGTATGCTGACCGTCGCTGTCAACATCACAGATAAGCCATACGATATATAGTTCCTGGTGTGGAGAAGAGTTATTTGAGAGAAAAAAAAACCAATATTTTCGTAATTTATACATCATTGTATTCCATCTACCGTCTCTCTCTCTCTCTCTCTCTCTCTCTCTCTCTCTCTCTCTCTCTCTCTCTCTGTCTCTCTCTCTCTCTCTCTCTCTCTCTCTCTCTATATATATATATATATATATTTCACCTTAAGGAGGGTGCTCTACGTGTAATGTGCATTGTATGACGAGCTCACCGATTTATTAATATTCGATGACTACAACTTAAATGAACTGTCTGTATGTTTATGAACACGTGTTCCCAGCAATATTTTTTAAATTTTTTTTTGGAGGAACGGCTTCTCTGCTTTTCGTAGCAAATAAAACAAATTAACCCTATATATGCACTGAGGCAAATACACCTGGCGAGCAAAATTTATTCATGGCATTTATGTCTTTTGTTTTGCATTAGTTGGAATTTAAACGCTGTGTGTATCATTAATATTATGACTGTAATCATTGCACGACAAAACTGAAGATGGCAGAGCGGCAAATGTTTTATTGTACGGTTACAAGAGCTTTATTCATGTATGCCAAAGAAAATAAAAAAAAAATACCGCTGTTGACATAAAGAAAAAATAAAAGAATAGGGTAATTATATATATATATATATATATATAGGCTTTCATAAATCTGTTTGGGTAGGGTATAGCGATCTTTCATGAATTTCTTCTTCGGTCAACCTAATGAAATTGTTTTTCTTTTATTTCTAAATCGTTTTAATCCTTAAAATTATTCACCGGGTAAAGAATTTGTGATTGCTTTACAATGTTTTTTTTACACAGAATACCCGCACAAAGATTTAGATATGACATTGACATTTGTCTATGATTGTTAGTGTACTGTTCGAATATGAGAAAGACATTTTTTGCAGTTATATATTTATTGACATGATTGATCTTCAATGTCGAACTCGAATGTTTTTTTTTCTTTGCTGGCTGTCTGCTTTTGGAGGTGCAGGAAGCCAGAATGACCAGGGTAAAACCGCCGCCTTTCACCATGTAAAAAACCTCCTAACGTAAGGCTGCACCCCAAACAGCAAGAACAGGATTCGCTTTTCAGGACCGATAGTCTCCCGCGAGAAAACATGCATTATGAGATGAGGCAGCCAATGTCGGACGACGAAGGCACCAGACATATAAACTTAACACGTGTAGTAGCATGAGCTGGATAAAAGGCGGCTATATTTATGTTCTAAATTAAGTAAAAAGACATCAAGATTAAATTACGATTTTTTTTTTTTGGCTTTTACATAATACTTCGTCAAAATATATTTTAGTCAATCAAATTATATTCAACTTCATAGGGGGTGCAAACTGATTACAAAAAGGAATATCTTCACATTTATTTACAAATTTGCACATGGAAATTTTTATCCAGCACAACCTCAAGCAAATAATTATTTCACCTGACAGACTTTCAAATTCTTAACAAAAGCATGTCATTTAGTGGGCAATGGAAAACTAACTTTTGTAGTAACCACCACATATGACCATCCGCAACAAGAAAATAAAAATTTCACTCTTGTTTTCATATATAATAATCATTGTAATGATATTTTTTATACATCAGCTAACAAATTTTGTATTTATTTACTTTTGGCTCATTCCGTTCAAGAAATTCAATGGAACATGACCATAAATACACACATTCAGTAGTAAACACGTTATTTAATGTGTTCATACATAAAATCTCCGCCCTCGCTCACAGTGTTCTTTATCCACAGACATCTGTTGTCGTATGAATCTTTTTTTGTCAAAGGGATTTGAAATTTACCCAGGGCTTTTAGTTGACAGAGATTGAGCGATGGGCGGTGGACCCACTTTCGCAGACTCATCAATTTTACATCGCCCACTGTAAGCGCTGGCGTATATCTATGAGTTTCTCGACTCGTTTTCATATTAAATCGACTTAAATTCATATTTCTCCTACCTTACCCCTGGCGCCAGTGAAGTAATCCTCACATAAAGAAAATATTTCTTTTTGTAAAGCAATCATATATCCGTAAATCTCCAACTTATATATTTACAGTTGCTATACGATCATGTGTGTATATATATATATATATATATATATATATATATATATATATATATATATATATATATATATATATAACCTGGCATGGTTTGTGTTTAAGTAGTCTAAGAACTGTACGGGAAAACTCAATTCGGTAAATGGTGAAGTCATACAGTCATTAATATCGCACACAAGCACACATACGCAACCGCACATCTCAGTTCTCAGCTTCGTGTAACTTACTAATCTACTCACGGACAAGACCTGCAGTGGCTTACCGTGGATCACAAGCCCTGGACCAAAGGGTCGTGTGATGAAAACCAGTCCATGCGGTTTGTGCTTGGTCGAGGGTATTTCCTCCGGGCTCTGTCCGGATTCTTCCCGCGATAATGCAGTCTCTGTGGTCGTATAAGCCAGATATACTGGACTGCGGCTTAAAACACAGTACTAAAATATAGAAATAACAACCCAGTATAATGGTGTGGCTACCTGTATTACCATGGTAGTGTACAATGCATGACGAGACCTGCGTGGCTAAGGGAATTAGACCGCTAGTTCAGCGTATTGATCCAGTTGCCTCTTACCAATGCCATCCCTGTGAGTTCAAACCCAGCTGGCACTGATTTCCTCTGTGGTCAAACTTGCAATGTCCGCCAGCATCAGCAGATGGTTATGGGTTTCCCCGGGCTCTGTCTATTTTCCTCCCACCATAATTCTTTGCTGCCGTCATATAAGTGAAATATTCTTGGCGTAACACACCAATCAAATAAATAAATAAATGAATACAATGCGAGTCTATCCTGTTATCTAACTAACCAATTATCCTCTTTTCTTCAAGCACCAAACATTTTGTGGAGTGTCCGACTGGCAGACTGCTCGACATTTTCCATGTTGCAACGAATATGGACATCAGCAGTATGTGAATAATCCTATTATTATGAATGTTATTATTTGTAATGGGACTGATAGACAGGCAGAAAAATAAATATGTGTATATGTGTATAGCTGGGTTCGTTTCGTGATGAGCAAAGTGCATCGACATTATACGCTAATATCTGATAGATCACCGGCTTAGATATCTTACAAGTGGTTAATACTTTTCCGCCATAAAAGTTGCCAAGAGACTTTGCTGTCAGCAATTTACAGCATCACATTTATAATGGCTTGTGAAAGAATTCTCGCCATGTGAAACATGGCCATAAATTATTTAGTTGGCGTTGACCTCTGTCCAGTTTAACTGACCGGCGTGTGTTCGGCACTGATCATTGGTATGTCCGGAATGTCGCGTCGAAGCCCGCATCAGACCGGATTGGTCACCTGGCCGACCTTAGTCCCGCCCCGGGCGAGATCTTGTGAGAAATTCATACGGGCTTACAAACCACCAGACATAAAAATAAAAAAGCCAAAGAGACACAAGACGAAATCTGCCTACTGTAATTGGTGTTAGATTTGTGGAGACCACCCAGATGAACAGACTACATTATCAAGGGCTGGGGATAGCCTTGGTGTACATGTACATGAATTGCTTATCTTCTCATGACCTTATCTTGCCCCCCATATATTTATAAATGTGCAACGCATATGTGTATGTGTGTTGTCATCGACATTCACAGTGAAGACTTACAGGAATTTCATATCAATTTATTAGGTCGAGTTTTCAATCAATTAAGAAATACCATATCCGCCTAAAATAATACAACACTTTATAAAAAAAAAATAAAGTTTTCATTTTTGAAGGGGATCTACAATATAGATGCTGCCATTTGTTATACCCTTCACATTTTTTGGAAGAAAACATCAACCATTTATGTAGACACGTCTTGCAGAATGTGCAAGGAAAAACGACGCATCCTAAATCTTAAGAATACGTTTGTGTTTTTTTTTTTTGGGGGGGGTGGTATTTATTCATTTGATAGCTAAAAATCAATTAGAACATACAAACACAAAAAAACAAATTTTATGATGATATATTTTAAAACGAAATCCAGTAAAATATGACTTTATATAAATATCGTACGTTATCAAAGTACTCTTCACACACGCACCATTCTCATATTATTCTGACTGATTCTATTTTGCGACATTAATGGTACAAAGGGCCACAGAACTATAGTGCCATAAAATTTGGTATGTAAATATGAATTATGAGAAAAACATGATTATGTACATATACAACTAAATTTATCATTTCAATCAGTGTTGAAATATTTTCTAAATATTTTCTGAGGGTACCTTTTTAAAAAATATCGTCTGAATGAAAGGCAAATAAGAGAACAAAATCTATAAAATATGAATAAACGAATAGCGCATGACTGATAGAGTTATAACCGCCTTGTCCAGTGTCGGCATTCTCTCATTTATAGCCGTTCCAGTCCTTCATTAATGATTGTAAATATATTATGTTTCACCTTCGGTGGTTTGCGGATCGTGCCACGAATGTAACACCTGAATTTTCTACGTTCTTGTATATGCCTGGGTAAAACTTACTACAGTTGAAAAAGTGGAGAAATATACACAATTATGAGTGGAGTGTTGTTAGATATTTTTTTCATCTGTTATCTTGTAGAAAAAAATTAAACGGAAAATAAAGTTAAAATATGGGAATAAAATTTATTGCATGATAAATTGCGTTCGTAAAAGGTATTTTTGCACAGTGCATTTATGCCTTGATAATTACTGTTATGGAGATTAAGATACGCCGGTTGGACTAATTTCACGATGTATGAAATACACTTTTAAATGAAAGGCGAAAAAAATTGCTGATTTGGCTGTCCCAAATGTAGTTATAAGTACAGAAGACAAGAATTTGAATCAACAGAAACAAAAACAATGTAATGCATGTCCTGAAACGGTATATTTTTTACGAGAAAAAGTTATCTTTCACTTAACTTATCTTGCAATGAGCACAAAAAATGGTGCACATTTTCTTTTTATAGTTTTCAGTATATGAGTAATTTCGCATGCACCGATCATTTAATGATTTTAAGAACCTAAACATCAGTGAACAAGCTATTCGTCTTTGTCACTGGTCATGATTCGATTTAACCTTTCTTTTCATTGGCCCCAAGAGGCAGACACCAAACACCGTAAGTTTAATAAGTTGACCTCTCACGCCAGGATTTGTGGCAAATAATAGGCGGGGAGGTCACCTGTCTATAGCTGATCCTCTTGAGGTTGAGGACGATTTACCATCATTGATCTGTACATGTTCTCTTTTTTCTCCCCAGAACCCGTTTTTGCGAATCGTTACTTGATACTCCGATGTAAGTTTTCTGCATGGCATCGAGTACTATATTCTATATTTTGACAGCTCCGTATGCACTGAGAAACAGCGGATTGCACGACGTTACCTATGTCGAGTTGTCAAGAATTTCATCGGCCATAGTATAATCGATTAAGAATTGACCGTGGATAAAATAAAAAAAATTCAAATAATTGAGAAAATTAAATGAAAAAATGAGACATAAGCATTTTGCTTTATTTTAAGCCATGTAAAGATACATTGCTTAGCAGCCATGCACTGGTCACATAGGCTCGCTCTGAGCTTGAAAGGTCAGCCCTATATATGTCCATATTTTGGATGAGAAGGGGCATATGCTCTATAACTGAAATGCACCATAAGAATGCCCTTGTTTTCTCACGGTTGTCATGTGCGAGAGCGGAACACGTACACAGTGTATAGCCAATAGGCAGAACAGTTAAGAGCACCTCTATCGAGACAAACTGTAAGATAATGTTGGAAGCTAATTGAAATGTTAAGATAAGCTATTGTAGCACATGAACTGGCCGCTGGGCACCCCCATGCACCGTCTGTCCAAAACAATCTTGTATTGTACAGTTGTTGTCTTGTAAAGATGCAGTTTGTTTATACATGCTGTTATGGTCGTACAGTTTAACGACAGAGGGAGGGTTACATGTTGTGTCGTTTAATCGAGCAGACAAGCCGTTATTTTTCCCGAATAAAACTGTTTCCGTTAAAGCTTATTTTCTCACACTGACGAAGGAAGACACTTTGCACTCTAACCGATTTCCTCTCCCATAAACTCAAATGCCGCCATAAATAACTAACACGTTAATACCACACTCACACGCTGTGAAAGAAAAGTCGATGATAATTATGTAAGAAAATAAGATTAGTATATTATAGATAGGATATCGAAATAGCAACATGTAGTACCTGGATCAGATACCATTTGATTCACAAATTCACAAATGTAAGTTATTTGATGGATTTTAAGTAACATATTCAAATAAAGACGCCCTGGAGGAAATTAATTGATGTTATAATGTGACTTTTAAAATGTGAGGTAAATATCCCTCAGCGTGTTGCCAAATGTAAATAAATATATGCACCAGTCTCAGCAATTTATATAAGAAAACAACTCATAGAACTATTGAACATCCATGATATTTTTTGACCATGAAAAGTTTAAATTACGCCTTGAAAAGAATTACGTATTATAAATTGGTCACCTAATTACGGTATGTAAATGCAAGTCGAGAGTGAATAAAACGTCACATATCAAACAATCACAAATTCATGGAGCTCAGAAATTTCCAGCAGTATATGATGCACTCGAGATCAACATTAGCTAGCCTCTGACAACATTTTCATTTGACATGTACCAAAAGATTTTTTTGTCATTTCGTCTAACATTCCCCCCCCCCCTCCCCGAGTTATTTCTGCCAGCAAGCAGAAATCATGCCGATTCCTTGCTGAACGTAATTTCTACACTGTACTAGTTTAATGTAACGCTGGCGGCCATGTTTGCTTAAGATGAAGAAACAACACGTCGGCAAGACGGCAAAATTGGACGTGAAGGCTTAACGCACTGCGCACGGAAGCTGGGGCAAAGCACTGAGAACAATAATATGTTTTTCTAAAGCAAATCCCTCAGTTTTACCCAGTGTTGATAATTCTATTAAAACTGAGCAGTAGTGTTTTTATTCCATCTACTTCCACGTGCGCTGCGCACGCTGATCGCTCCTGAACGCTGGAGGACATCGAAGTCCTATTGAAGCTGCCAGAAGCTAAGTAAACAAACGTCATCCCTGCAAACGCGGGACCCCGTCAGTTCACTGGCGCGGAATGAAAGACGAAGCTTGCGTGGATCACGTCTGTGCCGTTACGATTGTTAATTACTAGAGAGCCTTTGTTCAAATAATAAAAAAGACTTCCGAGTCTTTCCCGTAATTGTCAACGTTAGCTAGGGGAATATAGATGTGTTATTTCTCTAGTTAAGAAAAAAATTTCCTCGGTTTGCCCCACAAAAATCTAAGAAAGGATGAATATTAAAGACTACGGCTTAGATAATAAAACCTGAGCAGAAACGACAGTGTATTGTTGGCAAACAGTCAAGTGTAGTTGATGAAGTATGGTCTCTTGTCAATTTACCTCAGTTAGGGTTTTATTCTGTCTAATCGTGATAATCCTTAAATAGTATCAACTTATACGAACCCCGCAGCACCATCGCATAAGAAGAATTTGGTAACAAAATATGCGGAAACGTTAACATACCTCCAGAAAAATATTGATGCAATGATTTTGATTTGGACTCGGATGATGTTCCAGTCACATAAGAGAAGATAAGCCTTCTGCAGCTTTTACAAAACGGCCAACATTTTTTTTTTAACCAAAGCGAGGGTTTTTAATAAAATGGAAATACGCTCTTATCTCTCGCGAACATTCGCATGGAGCTGAGCATCTCCGGGACGTTCACTTGTCAGCTTTCGGCGATGGAGTTGGAAATAATGGGAGAAAATCGAAGTCGCCCACCTTTTATTGACGGCTAAACAAACCAAACGACTTGAACAGGTCCGATAGCGTCAAGTCGACGTTCCGGAGCTGTCATGCCCAGATATCGGACCGGGCGGACCACCGACGGGGACGTCACTCAGCCAGCCTTTCCTCTGCAGCGGCTCTGTCCCGGGGCACGCTTACCGTTAACAGATGCTCGGTCAGCACCCCACAAGGCTCGTCCTACACAACTGTCTCTGGGTTGTTTTTATGTGATGTCGCCTGCACACAGGCACTTTTTAAAGCCAAACAAAAAGTTGGAAATAAACACGATCTGATTGCACTGTTTATTGCAAGCTTTCTTCTGAGTAGGGTACGTGTATATCATAACCGAGGATTGTGCTGCAAACCCCACTAAGAGCCCCAAAGGATTAGTCCCTATGCATTGTCTCCATGTAAATGCGACTTAAATGTGATGACAATACAGGAGTCTGAGTAATTCTGTACCAGATTTGTCTAATAAATTGCATGTAACATCACTTCAATGTTTTTGTGCCTAATCGTGCTTCCTCCATCGTGTTAGGGGGTGTAGGTTGTTATTTCTTAAAGATTTAGATGAACAGTTAGATTATAGCCGCGCGCGAAGTAAACGGACAAGAGGTCGGACTTCACCACTAACGAGTGTCCATTTGCCAAATATCACACAGTTGTCACTGCTCTGGTTTTTGCTCTCTGTGTGGTAGAAATTTATATCCTACAGTATAATACAGTGTATGTCATTTTACACTCCAACACTGTCATGTATGGCATATCTACACTCTGCTTCATTTCTACAGCGAATGCTTACTTGTGAAAGACCCCTACCCGCGATAACTGTACCATGGCAGATAAATCTAGGAATTGAGTGAGAATTAACATAATATATATGTTCGCCTAAGTTATTTGAAGTAATCTATTCTTGCAACCAAATACAACTGACCAGTGGGGACTTATAAATTTCTATCAATTTCTGCTTAAGATAGGTCACTCCCAATCAAGCATTTGCATGAACAGCTGGAACAAAATCTTACTGAGGTAAATGACAATTGTAAGAGACCGGATTTCACAGGTTGCTGGTGGCCATTTCCGAACCATCACACTGTAGTGACTGCTCTGGTTTTACTAGCTATACTGTGACATTTCAAAGCAGCATATGCTGGTTGTATTATAAGCAGCGTGTGTAGATTGTGCTAGTATTTGCAGTACTTCGGAGGCATGTCTTATATCCATGATATTTACATACCGTGCGTTCTTCTACATGTCTGCAGCGTCTGTAGACGTGCTTTGTATCATTTCCGAGGCATGCCCATAACAGCATCTGCGGATGGTTGTAACATTGTCTCTGTATTGGCACATACACCTTATATGCAACTCAATAAAGTACGTCCTGTTCATGATTTTACAGCATATATGTGTACAATACATCATATGCAGGGCATGCCCATATCAGCATCTGTAGATGGAACATCATATCTGTTTTGGCATGTTCAGCTTCTGAGCATCTCAAGGAAGCATATCCAGTTCATGACAGCTTACATATGCTCATTAGCTCACGTCAGATAGATTTATAATCATGTTTGTAATTGCATGTGTGTATACATATATCAATACTAGCGGGATAACTGTCTTTATTATTTATACATCAGTGAAATCCCAGCATTTCCTTCGCTGATAAAAGTGTTATTTTCACTGCAGTGAAATATCACATAGACGATATTGCACAGTGAAGGCTGAATACCATAAATATTGTTCGAGTGAGAGGTGGACATGATAATCCACGAGACGCGAAGCGTCTAGACTCTTTACTAGGCTTTACAGTTTACGTGCGTCTCAGCATTTTCGCGTTATTTTTCTCTTTCTCTTTGATATATATGGACGCCTTGTTACTTGCGAACTAGGTTTCTTAACATCTAAAGCATACGATGGAGATGTTGGTTCAATCCTGACGGTGTATGGTGAATTTTTAGAGATTATCTGTACTTGATGGCAATTCGCAGATTTTGAGATGTTACGACAAGTGATGTCCTTTTGTGACATGACGTCGCAGCTTTACGGCACGGTGCAATCTGCACAATTAAATACATAATATAATGGTATATACAGTTTTAAATATTCATCCAAAACGGTAAAACAAAACTTCACAACTGTTTTCTCCAGTGATTCTATATATCATTTTGGGCAACAGGAAGGAAATTCAGACTATAGATTGAGGACATACAGTGCTATGTTAAAGGATAGGCAAATCATACTACCATGGCGTAAAGCGGCGACGCCATTTCGCATAGTGACGTGGCGATGTAACAGATCTCGTGAGACGTGCACTTATGGATTTTCTCTCTTCATGTACAGGGTTCGTCTAAGTGCGTTTCAAAACTTTGTTCTTATTAACGTCTACAAAATAAGCCTTTATCTGCAACATTTTCAATCTATAAAGGGTATCAGACTGTATTTGCGTCTGATGGTTTTATGTATTTTGGAGCTTTTGGGATTCACTAGTTTATACATGGTCTGTATACCGTTTATGTGAGTCGCATGTTTTGGAGAGTTTAACTGCTTTTACCAGAATCTATGTGATAGCAAAGTGGCAACAGACCTTTCCATGTAAACTCGAAAAATGTCACGATAAGGAACCTGGTAGAAGTCTGTTAACTTCATCTGTGCGCGTGTGGCAAAATCCCATGTGGTAGCATGCAAAGCCATTTGAAGCCTTATTTATATATTTGAATGCCCCAAAGGGCGTTCAGGGATCATATCCTACCTAGTTAGATCTGATATACTGGAACTAGAACGGGGCTTTACAGTGAAAGTGTCCATCTTGCCGGTATTTTCCTCCATAGTTTGCTTATCAATGTATAAAAAATCTGATGAAAAATTCAGTTTCATATTCAGATAAAACATTCTCTGCGCGGCAACAGCTGCGTATTTGCCAGGCTAGTGTTGAAACCGCTGGAAGGCCAGCAAGTTTTTCTGAATTATATACACCGTAGCATCAAAACAATTGACAATACAAAAACGAATTTTGCATAGGTTTACTTTTGTGCACCTTCTGTGTATGATTCCTTCTAAAAATTATCCACACTTTCCAGCGCCATGTTTTCATTGTCCCTTTTCCATGCTGTCAACCCGGAGATACGAATCAAGGAACGTCGTTTTTATAAACCGTGCATATTCCTAACAACTAGGCCTCACCTTTTTTCCGCTTGTTAGCGATTTCCACACAAGATAAACCCTCGAGATGTTCCCATTTATGAGGATGTAGTGTAGACCTAACACAAATATGACGCCCTTAGATACCAACCGCCATGTTCGCTCGGCGACCTACACGAATGTTCCGGCATTCACACGATCATCACTCGCATTCACACCGCCTAGGGAGAATTTATACGCCCTGACTGTTGTTTCGGCGGCTTATCCTCTGATCATTTCCCCAGGGGGATGAATATGACATCACATGTTATGAAGCATCCTCTTGTCGGATGCATTGGGATAGGGCTTCGTTGTAACCCCTGTAGGTTGCTAAGTGTGGTGCAAGCAAACAAAATGTTAAAGTTTCATAAAAGGTGTTCACATTGTTTTCACCTGTAGACCTAGACGAAAAGTAATCTGTGATTTTTTTCGTAGAAGTGCATGCATATCGTAGAATTTTTTTCCTTAGAGTGCTTCTGATTCTAATAGGGTGTAGTCGCATTTCGCCATGTTATACGCATGGAATACGGAGAGGTGATAGGTTAGTATGGCAATTATATATATAACAGATTACTAATATATACAAATATGTTAACTTGGGCAGGGGTAATAACCTGTAAGCATACATATGTTGCTACAGCAAAGCTGATGCACAAATTAATCTCAACTCGTTCTTATTGAAGAGGAGCCTACATGAGATAAAAATTTTAAAAATACACCAACATTAGTAAATATTAATATATAAATGACCTTGGCTTTGTATACCAGCCGCTAAGCAAACTGGGCCACCTGGGTCAATAATCGCTAGGCCAGTTTCTTGAAACGACAAATAACAAAAACCACCAAAGAGCTAAGGAACTGTTTCATGTAAAACGCAGCAGTCAGTAGTTTCCAATGATGACGAAAAGTCGCGATGATTGTTCTAGGCGGAATAATAAAATCAGTATCCAAATTGTGTACCGTTTCAGTAGATATCATGTCATTAATCAAATGGTCAACCGGATTAGTGAATGGCGAACATTTTCCAGCACAAAAACTGCTCGAGTCTACACTGTACTATTCGCGAGACATAAGTGTACCACACGTAACAGCTCTGCGCAGAAGACGACTTCAACACATAGCGCTTCTTGCATAAAAGTATGGCTGGCTTGCAAGCTGCTCACAAATAGTATATACGTTTTACAACGCGATCAACTTCTACACACTGTTAAAAAAGTCCGTGTTTTTACCACTCTATTTCAGCTACGAGGGTTTTTAGCACTACTGTCGGTTTAATGTTAAAACAGCCATAATACAGGACACACGCGATCTCGGTGGGGACTCACATATTCTTTCACACGATGATATTATGGTAATTTTCACCGTTATTTTCCTGTGAAATCACCTGGTAACTAGTTGTCTGGCCTGAAATTTTGCGGGATGTTTTATAATAACAGTGTATATACCTTTGCAGAACAGGACCTTATGTAGGTCGATATGCAAAACAGACTCTAAATATAAACATAATGATCATATTTTTTAATTATGTTATTATTTTTTATCTCTACTTTACAGCGCTCTCCGTAGAGTTAACTTGATATATTACGGCGAAGTGTAAGAAACGAGGAAAGAAGTCGCAGCAAAGGGGACACTTTGGACTTCTCCAAGTATCATAGAAAATCCATGATATAAAGCTGCACTCAAATCAGAGACGCAATTGATAAAAGGTTAATGGCACAAACAGAGACTACGGCGATGAGTCTGAGTGTCATTATTGTATAGACAAAAAATTACACGCTTGTTTTCTACATGCAAGGTAAAGTCCAATCAGCATGCCTTTGCATTTAACGGTAGGAAGCGTTCTATAGACTATACACTTATATACATTGAAGCCTTTTATTTTGGTATACGGGGCCATCTGAGCTGAAACTCCCCTGGAATTATATTGAAGATCCATGGCTGCCAGCGCAGTTGTACTCTTCTGTGTATGTGTTGGAGTGGCGAAAAAGAACAAGTGGGCCTTAGACACAAAAAGTCGGGTTGTTGCCTCCATCACGGATATGGCAGCGGCATTGTCATTATTATCCTGCCTCCGAACGTTTTGGACAATTAGCGTTCATTTGCACATGTCAACCGGCGAATTTGTTGGACAACTTCCAGAATAGAATTGCACCGACCGACTAAATTATTCAGCATATCCGCAGAACGAGCCCAGCTCGACCGGACAGGGGAATCGTAGAAAATCACCCCGAATTAGCGGCAGGTGCAGGCGGGGTGGACCCTCACATCAGCCTAAGTTGACCTTTTTTTTCGATGACTAGTTGCACGTCATTCGGGAGTACGCTCGTCTAGCCAGGGATAAGTTCTGCTGGGCTTGTTGACCGTGCGTACAACCAACCATAGTGTACATGAAAAGCTGATCTATTTTTGTACATCCCTCCACGATGAACGCGTGTGTCACACTGCTTGTGTAGGAGCGTACAAGCCACCACAATGTACACATCTGTTACACTGCTTGTGTTAATGTGTACAACCCATCACAATGTGCCCGTGTTGGTGTGTAGGACCCATCACAATGTAGGCATCTGTTACAGTGCCCGTGGAGGTGTGTACAACACACCACAATATAAACATCTGTTACAATGCTCGTGTAGGTGTGTAGGACCCATCACAATGTAAACATCTGTCACAGTGTTCGTGTAGGTGTGTACAACCCATCACAATGTAAACATCTGTTATGGTGCCCGTGTAGGTGTGTACAACCCACCACAACGTAAATATCTGCTACAGTGCCAGTGTAGAATGCACACATCTGTTACAGTTCTCGTATATACGTGTGATGTTTGGGATAATAACGTCTTTCATTGAAAGAGTTCGAAACTTGTACTAAATGAAACCATTCGAAAGCTTAATCGTCATTTTGTCATGGGTATCTGCTTTTAAATTGCATAGATCTAGGCGCTAATTGTTTCACCTTACACGTACTGGAAATATGTAAATGATAATACTAAAAGGACAACACTTTTCTCTAGAACTTGTGTCACCAAAGAGGACGCGTGTAACTAGTAAATACCAATAAGTAGTGAAATATAGTCTGATGGGATTCCGAAGTTCGAAGAAGACATCAAAACATACTGAAGAATACTTGAAGAACAAGTAAAACGTACATATGTAAGCTCATAGTTTTACGTCATAAAACCAGACAAAACACGCCATCCAGTCACCTTATACGGACATCGGATCAACCCGTCCTGTTTGATTGCTCTAATCTATCAGTGTTTGGCGCCAAGTGAAGCAGCAATGGGTACCATGTTTACAGTCTTTGGTATGACCCTACCCGAGGGGGTACTCTAACCACTGGGCCATAAGAGAGGCCCAAATAAACATAACGTTGTTATATAACTATCGACGTGTCGCACCTTTGCTTGATTTTAGGTCAAATCAGGCATCGATATTCTTCCATGATTCACAATCGAGGTGTAAGATTTGACAACAGAGCTTTTCAGATTTGTATTTTTTTTTTCACGGATAGAATATATCACGGATGAATCCGAAGTCCAGGGCATGGCTTTGCGTCACGTAAGAAAGCATTTCGTTTCGGCTTCGGGCGTGTTTTTCAGCTCAGAGAACATCGCACAAAATATATTCCCAACTCATTCCTGGTTTCCAGTTAGCTGTCAAATACATCAAACGGTTTTAGTGCCCTAAATGATGTATGGATGTCGTTGTTAAAGTCGTGTGGGCAAAAATATCTCGCTAACGATTTGCAACTTCCCAGTACCCAACATTTTGCCTCCAGTAAATTCAGTTTACACCCCTAGTGGCAACTGAGCTGTGCACGCACCAGAGAGAAAGAGGATATGGGCTGGCCATCTTTGGCGACAAATCTGACCGTTGACAATAGCACATGGAAGCATGGTTACCATACCGCTCAACGTACCAACCATAATGTATCTGAGACGTGCAGTTTCGCACGCAGTTGCTCTGAGAAGATTGGGCAGCTTAAACTCTCCGAGGGTCCTGTTTAACACACGTGTGTACCCCATACTCCATGCACGACCCCTGAAGGCCCACATGAAGACAGGTAATTCAAATAGGAGCGGGGATAAAACTGAGCTACCTGCCAACTCGCCCAAATTATTCAGGCTGTTTGTTTTTTGGAAGTGTCTTCGTGTCTTCGAAGCCAGCGACGAAGCGTAATGGTAGATAGTGGCACATTTGGACTGGCCAAGATTGCATGCGATGTGCACTGTGTATAGCTCTTCGGGAAAACATGAACAAAATAATTGTCGGTAAGTCTATACGACAGACAACCTAGTTTCTCGCGAAAGTCAATTGTGACTTTAGAGGTTTTGTACCGATGCCATGTGTCACTATTATTTATCACAAGGAAAAACACATTACGTCCGAAATTAGCTGGCCGGAAGTCACTGCTGCAGATGCTTTGGCTGTCTATTTTCAGTTTTCGCCGCGCATCATGTTCGCTACCGTGATGTCAGCTATAGCACCTGCGTGAGCTGGATCGGAATAGCCAATACAATACAAGACAAACTACATGACCCAGAGAGCAACATCTGCAGTACACTGGTCGTTGAGATAGGATAGTTCATTCGGAATACCTGAAAAAGTGTCATATATACGTTTTCAATGTCAATGTGCATAAGAAGACACATTTCAGAGTTTTAAGAAAACTTCGTAAACCTGCACAGATAATAGACGCTTCTCTGGTTTTAAAGGTCTAAGTCTTTCAGTTTTGTTTAATTGACGAAGTCTGTAATATTCGGCTGAATTGTCTGACATTTACACAATTTCAGTCGACAGCGTGCTTGCCGTAGGCAGGTCGTTGTTTTGGACACGCCCTTGTCCATGTTGTATTATTTGTTTTCTTGTACAGTTAAGTACTTGTCTTATCAGTTTCCCTTGTCCAGCTTACGACGAATCTGTTTAGTATAGTTTCTGCTCCGGAAAAGATGTTAATCTTAAAAACATGAGTTGACCTCCCAGGTTTGGATGTTAATAGAGTTCATTTTTGTCTTGATATTAACGACACATTATCTGATATTAAAACATGATTGGTAAAACTAAGGTCAAATAAACGTGATGAAATACTTCGAATGGGATATACAGTAAACATAGAAATACGAAGACGTTCATGAGTGGTTAAACTGAAAACTGAAAAAAAAAATCATTTCATAGTTTCTGTGTTGTTCAAATTCTTTTTTACGTTACTAATCCTCCCAAAGCCAGCGAATAAGCCACACTTACACCATTGTACAAATGGTTGGGTAAACTGCAACCACTATGGCTGAGTGTTCCACACCACGGAAAGTGGATATTGCAAATCTGTTGTCCAGTTGCCCTCACATTACACCAAATATTAAGCCTATTCCAAATATTGATAATATCTGTAACTCTTTTATATACAATTAACGCTAAAATCGATGTGTTTTGTTTGATTTAATTGCTCTTTACACCAAGGCCGGCATCGTCGATAACCTGAGAGTCTTTTTAATTGAAAGAGATCCGCTAAGTTTTATAATGTAAATATGTCTGTCTTGTAGATCTGTTGCTTTTTTTTTTTGTTCCAACTTTCCCGGCTTTTTCTTTATGCGCTTTAGTCACAGGACCCGATATTGAAGATTAAATGGCGCCATTTTTCAGGTATGTTAGAGCTACAAGTCACGTGATCACGCCATTTGTATGTGAACCCAGAAGGAAACTTTAATTAAACTTTGTGACATCTCGGCGTTTTATTCGCATTAGGACAAATATACTACAAATGAAATAGTTCTCGGTGTCAATTACCCATTATGCGCTCAGTAATTTATAAAAGATACAGCGATGGCGATTGTGGTTAGATGCGGGGTATCACTGCTCGGCCAGCTTCCGTCTCCAAGTTGCCGGTCTGCCTGAAGACGGGGCGCTTAGAACCATTAAAGGCACGTATAGCGGTATCTGGTTCACCAACGACTCCGAAACAAGCCGAAGACATTAATTTTGTAGTCTTTAATCAGAAGATTGATCGAGGCGAATTTACTCCGCCGAGAAAATGGGTTCATCCCCGAACTGACGTATCGCGGCGCTCTTTTGTTTCACGTTGACTTTATCGGGTCGGTATCGTGCAAGAGAGTCGGCAATCCGCATCCATGCGCCCGCCAAAGCGATATAAAGACAGTATCGACCTGGCCCGGCAAACGTGTAGTTGACAGTGATAGGGGAACTGGTCGTATATCACTGAGACAAACCAGCCTGAGATGAGGCACTCCACTCCGTCTTTATCTCTCACAACTAAATCATATTATAGCCGGCCCTTGTCACTGCGGCTCCCTAGTCCGCCTAATTGACCTACGACGCCTAAAAGTGTCAGGCGCCACGATCTTAAACTTCCCAACTTCTTTATAGCTGCTTTCCGATACACACAGTTTGCTGCTTCAAAATCTCTATCGTTTGATTTAATCTATTTGCGGCAAAAGTAAGAGGCATTTCCCCAAAGAGGCATGTCATGTTGGGTTGACGAGCGTATAGGAATTGTAGAGCACGCTTAGTCGAGAGAACTCTTTGTTCACATAATTTTGAAATGAACGATGGATATCTTTCTTTGCCTACTTCTTCAAAAAAATTAAAGTCATAAAGAATCTAAAAAATTCACTTTCATACCTTTGACAATACTTTGATACATGTAACTGTGACAATTCACGAGAATCGTAACAGAATATGAATTAAAATAACGTGGATATATTTGTGTCATGTATTCGGCGCGTGTCACACTGTATGTGTAACTGCGATGTGATGTGTGATATGTGATGATTCCATGAGAGGCTCTGTGGATGAGGGAACAGAGCGCTAGCGCAGTGCAATGATTCAGGAACTTTCCACCAACGCGGTCGTTGTGAGCCCTCTCAGGTCGTAAGTGCATGACAAGGACTGATAGCGCCCTGCGAGATTTCGCCAGGGCTCCTTCTGGTTTCCTCCCGTCATCACGCTGGCCGCCGTCGTACAAGTGAAATATTCTTGATTACGGCGTAAAACACCAATTCAAGAAATAAAAAAAGACTTGAATCCATGATTCCAAAATCCATGTTACCACAATGGAGTGACTTCCCTTTGTTGCTTTACATGGATGCCTTAACGCTTGCATGTGAGATTATCGGTAGATTATATATAGCATACGAAATCAAGACGAGGAATAATTCATTACTCAAACATATGTATATTGTCTGCTGTTAAACCATCATTGGTAAAACTGAATTCAAATAATGTTGATGAAATGCTTTGTCACCCATGTACTTAGAAGTTACGCTTATATGGTTCTGTTCTCCGGCCGTACCTGCCAGCAACTTGCTGATGGTCGTGGGTTTCCCTAGGGCTCTGCCCGGTTTTTTCCCCACTATAATGCTGGCCACCTTTGTATAAGTGAAATATTCTTGCGTACGGCGTAAATCACCAATCAAATAAATAAATAAATAAATATGTGGTTCTGTGAAGTCACTATGTGTGTGTCATACATCAGAGCTTACGGATGAATATGGTATTATATTCTTTCAACATGTACTCGTCAAAAGCAAATGATCAGAAAAAGAACCTGTTTGTTCAACCTTGTTGTATATGAATGACTGAATGATTTTGGCTTAACGCCACATTGGCAATATCTCAGCCATATTCGTGGCGAGAACATGTTCAAATCAGGAAGCCTTGAATAGTTTTCGACATGACCTGATGAACATTCAAAATTTAAAGGAAAACAGACGAACATTTTTTAAAACCAGTTAAAAAACAAAATGTTAGTTAAAAGTCGAGAACCACAATTGTTTGGCGTTTTATACAATGAAAAATATACATATATATATATATATATATATATATATATATATATATATATATAAACTACATTCTATTATACAGGCCAACAGCCTTCAAAAAATTAATAACAGCATCTCCAGCGACGCTGTTAAACAAGTCAAATATAGACTTAGCTGTGTAGAATCTTTGCCGAATATGAGCGAAATCCACAGTCAACAAAGATATGTTTCAACCATGTTGTAACAAACATGACATAAACCATGTTGTCACAAACATAATATAAACCAGGCTCAACAAACATAACATAAACGATGCTGAACAAGCATAACTTGAAATAATGCACATCAGTATGAGAATTCAGGAGAAATAAAGCAAAGAAATTTATATCTAGCGAGTATTAGACTTTATATGTCACTTAATCCTTGTAGAGTTGAAATCTACTCAATTTATTGCTCATCATTTACTTCTTACATACATAATTGTTAGGAGTATTTCTTACTAAATAATAGCTACATGTATTTGTGAGGAGGGAAAGAGTTGTACAAAGAGTGTGTGGCTGTGGTGAGGGAGTGAGTGGGGAGTGAGAAGTGGGAAGAGTGGTGTTAGTCATTGTTGGAAGTGCCACAACAAACGTCCCGTTTATAATCACGTACAGATAGCATCGTGACCCACGGACTGGTTAAAGGTTACTCGCCTAGGAAATGTCAGCACAATTTCATTACGTCATCAACAATTGGCCCATTGCGTAGACAATAACTGTCCAAAGGTAGCGGCTTGTGAAGCCTCGCCGGCTTTTATGTCTGGAACTTTTCCGTCGCATAGATTTTCACCTGCACCGATGCGAAAATACGCATCATATCCGCCTGCACGCTAAACGTACATTGAGAAAAATATACGTTCGTCACCTGTAACATAAATAAACAAGGTCTGAATTATTTCCATACCAAAAAACGTGAGTAAATATGATATACATTTTTATGTCCTTTACATGATCCGTCAATAGAGTTGGATGAAGTGAACACCGATAGTGTCTAGGGTTTCACAGGAACTGTGAATATCGCAAATTTTCTTTGAATTCAATACCTTCGAGTAATCCCTCGTTAAATATACACAGTATATGAATATATACACGTACATACTGTAGTGTGGTTTTGTGCAAAATTTACAGGTCCATGTTCTTTAAAAAAATCGGCCACAGGAAACTACAACTCAATAGCTCAAATAAGGATTTAATAATCTTTTCTGCCGACTGCAGACTGGCACCTGAAGTACCTCAATTGGTAGCCGATATTAATCGTTTCACAATCGAATAATTTATCTTTCTTGGCCAGAAAAGTCATAAATAAATAAATACACAAGACAGAAAATGTAGGACATGGAACATCATGGCATATTGCACATTATGTGGTCAACGAAGAGTGTCGGCTATATAACAAGGACTATTGTCAAAGGCGATGACATCTAGAAAATACCCGTTCTACCGTTCCACACTCATAATTCATCTTTCCGCTCGTGTGTTTTCATGACTCTGGTGACATTTACATGGGGTTAACCTAGCTCGAGATGCATTACAATTAGCGTGATTAAATGTCACCGTTCCGCCGAAAGTTCGTGGTGGCTATTGTCAGAATTTGCAGTCAATGGTTACGCATCACCCCCATGTCGCCTGCAGTGACAGTCAAACCGCTGATAGAGGAATTATTGCGCGCGCGTTGGCAAATGAAAATGAGGGTAAATACGAAGGTTATGTTTAATGACAACCTGGCATTTCTGTAATTATACAGAACGGTACAAATGTGAAAGCTGTAAGAAAGATCGTCATGTTTGTTTTTTTTTTTCAACATTGAGCAAGATATTTTTTTATAATCGAAAGCCTATAAAAATGTGTCAAAAGGTCAAGGGAAAAAACCATCAGATCAAGAAAAGAAAACGAAGATTTTGTACATGTGAAGTTACTTATTCTCTCTTGTGTCTGCAGGATTCCGTATGTATAAAGTATTCAAAATGTCCCTGTTGTTTTTGCTTCAACAAAGTCAAAGAGAAAACAAATACATATACTAAAATGTACGTCCTTTCACTCTTCGAATACCTGATGGGCTTTCTCTTATTTCCTTCCTACTCCTGAGACTGAAAGTTACTAAATGGTGGCAATTGGTTTGGCTATATATCGAACACATTCCAAGGGCTCTGGTAGGAATTCTGCAATAAAACGAAACGCAGGCACTACTGGCTTAAGCTGGCTTTATCTGACACGGGGCAAGTATGCATAAATTCATGAAACTAAACACTTTACCAGGGATTTCCCTGCATTCCATGGTTCCTGTATCGAGATGTTTGATTGGTCAGGTGCAAAGGGGAGGAAAAACAAACACAGGTTGTATCGAACATTCGCAGCGTCTCGGTGACATTTTGCGAGGTAACTCGGTGTATGACGTAACGCACGTGAGACTATTTCTGCACCAAATAACCCGCTGTCTTGCTCGCGGATACGCTTATCCACTATAAAAACACCACTAACAGAAGTCATGTCGGAAGAAGCGATTTCATTTTAACAGCACGGATGTTTACCTTTACAAGGTCAGGCGACTGGCGTCATTGAAAGCAATGGGATTCAATGTTCTTATAGTAATAATTAGTCGAATCAGTTGTCGTAAGTATTGACCATCCAAGTTTGGTCATTGAGGGCGTGTGTTCATCAAGCTGACGTCGTTAACATGCATTACCAGCTGAAGGGGTGAATGACGAGGGGCGAGAGCTACGTAGACGTATGCCGAGGTTGCATTTTTGTCGTGCAATTTTTTCTAAATATCATAACAGCATAGCATTTTTAGGAATTCTAGATCAGTCGCTTCTAATTAATGCAAACACTGCATCCCCTCCCCTCCAAAAAAAAATCTGCATAACCCATGATTCGGGGTTAGTTCAGGGTTAGGAGGCGGGGGGGGGGGGCTTGCACGTTACCACTACATGTAATTAAAGCTTTAAAACAAACCGTATTTCAGCGGTTACGTGTAACCATTTGCCAACCATCACACTGTCGTCCCTGCTCTGGTTTTACTCTCTGGGCTGCAGTCCCTTATATTAAGAACAATCTTGAAAACGAAATGAGATTTGTCGTCCAGAAAGAAAGATGATCGATTGTTTCACCAGCGCGGGATGAACAGTCGTAGAAGCTGAGGAACACATGTTCAGTTTGTGAGTGGGGCGCGCTGATTGACAGACATACGATTAACTCACACAGGTGCTATGACCTGGATACCGTGTAAGCCCGGGGGCAGTAAATGACACCAGAGGAAAGGGTGTGATGACCCCCAAACCCCGCACCCAGCACCCAACCCCAAACCCTCATCATTCCCAGCCGAAACAGCTTTCACCTGCGGAATAGACCTAAACTAGACTTCCAAAGAATTCTCAATGAAGCTATGTTTCTGTCCACTGTCAACTTTTTCGTCCCCCGGCAAATGAAATTCTTTCCCTGAGGCTGTCTGCTCAGGGCTTGTACCCACGACCCACAGGAGCGTGCTGCCCAACCCGGCTACAGGGTTTAACTCTCGTCTAGTGTGACAGTAAATGTGGAACCTTTTCACGTTTGCGAAATTATTCACCACACCCTCAAATATGAAAGATCTGTGGTGTCGCCAAAGCTATCGCTCACATCACTGCCATGAAAGCTGCCGATCCCGGAAATTTTACCTTTAAAAAGTTAATCATTTCAGACACAGAGGTGAAATTCAGTACATAGTCGTGTCCTTTCATTATTTGTTTTGCGAGAAGAATGGATTCTGCACAAGAGTCTTGCAGATATTAATATGTGTGAATGCAAACAGAAGACATTGCTTGTCACAAATTGACAATTTGACTTGTGATATTCGGTTGACCGTTTTCATCACAACTGTTATATATATATACATATATATAAATTATCTGCACACATATATAAAATTTGAAGAGCCTATTCAGATCCAGATATTTTCCACAAGCTGTTGAAACGCCACCTGTCAATGAAAAGGCAATCAGTTGCATATAACAGTGTCTTTAGTCAACGCAGAAATTAATTGCCCCAAATCTATGATTGAGACCATCATATGGTAGAGAACACAACCTATCGGCGAAAAGACTTACACACGTTTGTCCTGCTGAGATCTAACAGATCCCCTAATGCTGATCATAAATTCAGCTTTCTCCCACCATGTAATATTGGCGAACATAGTATAGGTCAAATATACTTCAGTACGGGGTAAATCACCAATCAAGTAGATAAATAAATAAGTAAATAAATCCAAGAAGCTATTTATCTATCATTTCCACCTGTGGATAAGTATCGTTATGCATACCATATGGATAAAATCATTACTGCTCGTGCAATTGTTGTATTGCATGGATTCATTTTCCCATAGGCTACAAGTCTGAAGAAACTGTTTGAATTTAATTTCATGCTTAGAAAATCGACTGTCATCTTTGCATTAATTAAATTTTGTTGCATAGGCCTTTGGGAACTGGTGCTGTGAGTTATTTTTGAAATGGATGTTATTATTATCGGCTCGGAACTCCCCAGCTTGGTTTACGGGTGGTACAGACATGGCTGATTTGGCTTTTGGTTGCCAAACTTTAAGTAATAAATCTAAGCTTTTCTTCATCCATCATATTTTTCCCTCTGATCTTCCCATGCGATAAAAGTCTTTCGACTCTGTCTGAGACATGGCCAAATGAGCCAACCGTAAGGTCCAAACAGTTCTATTAGACGTCTGGACGTCGTTCTATACTTAACGGCTATAATGGGGTCCAGTGGTCAGAGTCTGTGGTTAAAAATTTGCAGACAGACGGCTAGCTCTTGACCACAGCAGGTCCACTTCACCTCCACCAAGTGGTCACTTCACGGACAGCTGCGAGAGAGAGCCAGAGGGCGTCACGCCTAGGCTAGGTCCAGCTGCACTGGTCAGTTTTGACCACTGGACAGTCGGTTGTGAAAGGCGTCTAGGCAACACCCCTCTACAGGAAAGGGGTCACTCGATGGCCTGCATGTGGCGGAAAGGATATCTGTCAGATACATATATCATCGCACGTATGTCATTTTTGTTGGCAGCGTTTTTGACACGAGGACGTTGTAGTGAATGCAACTTGCTCCTCGCTTACAATTATTGGTTTCGATTTTCAAACACTCGGTCCGCCCGCCATCTGTTCTCTACAGGGAGTTGCGCCAGCTCATATACTTGTCAAAGACCAGTGACAGGCAAATCCACAAAACGGCTGTTATATCTATCCCGTTATTTCTAAGCTTAAAAGATTTTCTGAGACAGATCGAAATATTGAGCTTAACCCGTGCACCGCCACCATAAACCCAGAATACATACACCATATGGTTTATGTTTTGTGTAGTCAAAGTTTCCATGATGAAGTCTGTTTTACGTGTAACATACGCAAAAATTTGGCTGAGATAACGGCATCGGTTTACGAAATTTTTGACCAAAAAATCACGACAAAGATTTGACTAGCTTTACAATGGTAAGATTTAACATCGTTGGTAATGATAGTTTGAATACCTTTTAACTGGCGATAATATAGGATTCGTGATTTAATTTATTTCTGTTTGTCTTTTCTGGTCTCAAAGTCATTTATTTTCTCACCACTATATTTAAATCAAAGACAATAAAAAACAAATATTCTCACCCGTCATTGACGCTGTTTTTTGGTAATGCATATTGTTAACATACGTGATAACGTCAACTTCCCAAGCAACGATGGCAGTTTTAAGTAGATCTATACTTACATTTTGATCTGTGCTGCAGGCTCTGTGGCATTTGTGTGCACGAGGGTTCACATTATGAAAACACTCGCCTCCATTTTTCGATGGCTGAGTCCCGCAGTGCATCATCACCTATAATATTAAGTAGTACTTATCAGCAAAAATGAATATATGTGAATACGTTCTTGTCGTGAATACGGAGGTAATAAACTTAGTTGGTAGCACACCCTGGCAGGCACCACCTAGTAAACACACCTAGACCTAAGAGGGCAATTGTATGCCCATCATCATCATCAATTTGGGACAGAACATTCGTCTTTCGGAATATCTGACGAACTCTGTACCCGCAGTGGATCGCCTCGCACGTCAAACCATCCATTCCAAGCTGTAAATATATAAGCACTTCTGCCTTCATAAAGCGCGAATGACATACCTACATTTGAATTCAACATGGAAATTTCACGGACTACATGTAGGCGTTTGAAATATGATTTCATCGTCGTGCCTATATAGAATACTGACTCCTTTCCAGTAATGTGTCATTGGAAATTGACGACTGCTTCTTCTTCACACATTACTGCTCTTAATTTACCATCTAAAGAAAAATTTCTTACATATTTCCTTAGGAATTCCCGATTATCGACTTGGAATGCCCCTTTAATGTCTTCCAGTGGCATACCATTGTCGGACTGGGCGCTCAGGACTATATCTCGTGATCTGAGAGCGATTAGTTTGTTTTCTGATTTTGGAGACACTCGATTTTCTAGGGGAATATGATGTTCTAGTAAATGGATGTTATCTACTTTTTCGTAATGTATAGATATAGGTATGTATCTATCAGTTGCATGTGAAAGTTTTTCGAGGTCTGCTTTAAGGTATCAGCGGTTGCACCAAATCGTTGATATATTTTCCCTAAAATACTTCGTTAATTTTGTAGTCTCATCGAGGTCATGTCCGGGAATTCACCTTGGGTGTAGTAGAAATGAACTAAACACTGCATGCGTTGTACAGAGTGTCAGCTGAAAATACAATCTATAATTTAAACGAGTTATGGATCAATTTTACACCTAAGTCATCCCACATTTTATATAACATTAGTTAAGTGGTAGAGGTCGATGATGTTAGAGAAAATGAAGCTGATTAAAGCGCTAAAGAGAAAACTACATTAATCTATGGTATTAAATTGTGTCACGGAAGTGGAGGTAGTCAGCACATAGGCCTGTATGAGCTTTTAAGTCAGTTATAATGTTTCTAAGTTTAGGTATGCTTTGTGGTTTTCAAAACACGCAGAATACAGCATCTTACATTCCAGTGCAAGTGCACCAAGGCAAAAGGGCGCTTCCGCTATTTTGTCCTGTTACAAGATCGCATTTTTATATACAATCGTGTCGCCTAGTATTGAAAAGGAAAGACTCCACAAAAATGAAGTTATATAGTCTGAGTAAAAACACCATTACAACTGTACCTGAAAACACCTTCAATACAATTAAATGTTTTCATTTTCTGGTGAGTTTTATGTGTCTCAGCAGTGACGTAACACAGCATTTTGTATACCTTTACGTTGAGATCTGAATGAAGAACCGTGCTCCTCTAACGTGTGCCTGTGTATGGAAAGCTAATAAGACATTAACAAAGTTCTGCTTTAGGGCCAGAGAAAAGCCGGCTGTCACTGTTGACAAACATTTTCAACATTGTTCAAAAAACTCGACATGTAATGAAAACAACTGACTGCGTTTAATTTGAAGAAAATCTGAAAAAGTCAGTGAAGGTATTTCCAGGTACATTTTTAATGGTCTTTACACCCATCATAACTTCATTTTTGTCGGGTCTTTCCAGTCAGTCCGTACAGTACTATGTCTTCTGATAATCAGAATCTCGTTAGCCATAACCTTCTCTTTAACCGGTCCTACTTATTAAAGGGATAGAAAAAGGTATAGTTGTTTACATTAAGTAAAGATTTGCCATCAAAGGTGTTGCATTTGCGTGACTGTGCACACGGCCTTATTGTTTTAGAGGATAAGATTTGTAACCGACCTTGGCCCGCCATTACAGCAGGTCAGAATCCAGATATAGTAAGTATTTGTCCTAATTTCTTCCATGTAGGTATGGATTATTAAAAATATTATTGAATGTTAATGACAATGAGGTGTCTCATGAAGATGTTTCAGCTCGTCAGCGCCACACAAAGTATGTAGAGATAAGGCCTGTTCCAGGTATGGACAGGTGATTGTGACATGAGGCTCTCTTCTCTGCCGGAGGCTAGAAACTGTATATGTTGCTATACATGTTTTTCACAGCTCATATCGTATATTTTCAAGTACAGTTTAGTCTATTGTTGGCTATACACATGGCTTCATGTAAGGGCTATCTCCGCAAGTCCACAAATTGAACGTATGGACACAAAACTCCAATAAGCTCAACACTTGCACAGATAGAATTTACAGTGAACAATCAAGGATTCCTAAAGGACAACATTCTAAAGTAACAAAACAGACCAACATTACAGGCACGGTTCAAATGACGGCGCCATTTTTTCTGACTTGGGGGCTCTTTTTTCACGTTTACATCTTTTTTATTTCCGGTTGCCCGTTAGTGTATGTAGCGTGTTAATCTCTTTGGTATAGGACAGCTTCATCGGGAAAGCATATAGATGTAAACATTTAGAGAGACGTGCATCTGAACTTTAGCCTTATGTGTGTAGAGTGCAGGGTGAGACCCACCGTCACGCCTGAGTGATTACCTTCCCGCGGGGATGCAGCTGTGTGCTCGGGACACCGCCAGACCTGTCGCTCGCCTTTTTCTCTTCCTACCCCACAGTTGTTCTCCTTGTCACTCAACCACTCAACCGTTACCTTCACATTTCAGGGCTAAGCATCGAGAAACACTCTTCAAACTTACATGAATAAAGAAGCCCAAATGACTGAGTGATACGTGTACAAAGTCGTGTGCAGTAAGCTGAAGGAATAAATCCGGAGAACAGGAAAAAGAACAGATGTAAAAACATGCACCTATACTTTGCTCTAATTCTAGATGTGAACACGCTCTAATTGCCACACCCTAATCATTGACTTACTTGTGCATAGGTTTTCTCCCATTTGGTCCGTTTTTATACAACAACAAAAAGTCAGTCTCCCAAGGTTAGTTGGAATTGGCCCTAGATCAACTTTATGATATCACTGCCTTAGGAGGTTTTGTTTGACGTCATGTGTTAACTCCGACAACGAAGTCATTAATGGTACGGTACGCGTTTATTCTAGGCGTTAAAAGTGTTAACGACATCATTTCTCTGTATTCCTCGTTTGTCGTGAATTACGGTCTCGTGAGCTGGTGTAAATTCTACCCTGTCTCATCAGCATGACCATTAACCACTAAGCGTATTTTACAAATGATTCAAAATTCATGGAATAGCCAAGTACAGTTGGGAGGATTAAATATTACAAAAACTCTCCATTCTAAATAATAAAATTGAATTTCCAAGGCAAAACATGTGGCTTGATGTATACCTACCTCTACGCGTTATGTTCACCATAAAAGATCATTTTCCTCATCACGGGTGATATTAAAGTGCTGAAATGTCGCGTGGAAACGATATAAAAGAAACTGCAGCGCAGGGGTTACACACAGAGCAGCGACGACATGGAGATAGTTGGCAAATGATCACGCGTTACCGTTGAATTCTGGCCTCTTGTAAATTGACCTCAGAGGGTTTTATTCTAACTGTTCATGTAAGCGTTAAAGACGTAACAGCTTACTTCCCCCTTCCCCCAGTACCACCCACCCCACCAGCACAAATGGTTACGGAGAATTAGGTAAAAAAAAATTGCAGCGATGTTATATGCACTATACTAGACGTCACTGTGCGGGAATCACTTAAAATGCTACGTTGTCATCACATTTAATACATGTACATAATAACATTAAATCAAAACGAGTCTTCCGTTTTTGTGAGATACAGTGGTCGTGTAAATACCTCAAACTCACAAGTAAACTGGACAGGGTTCTTATGAAGTCCTTTCGTTTCACTGTCTGAGTCCATTTCCGTCTCTGTAACAATATTTTTCTCAATTAAAGAGAACTGGGTGTGGTTTTTGGTGTCGCACTATATTTTAGCCGTAAACATGTCAAACCTATACAACCAAAGTTAGAGATAGTGAGATTATTGATTTGCATTTATGTTCTTCGTGATATGGCTTGAAATGGGTTGAAATAATTCACCTGCCTCATCAGCCATTTATACCAAAACATGCGAATATTTCTTTCAAAGCGACTGTGACACCACTGCACTTTACATCTGGCTTAAAATTATGGGATACATTTAATACCAGTTTACCCATCGCACAAAATGTATATGAAAGACTGGGATTACTGCGGGTGCTCCTCGTTAAGGATATGTTTGGCAATATGCCCGAAGCATCCAAATAAATTTTAAAAACTCACAGGATTGGATGACACTTTTTTCAGGTAACACATGGCAAAAATAATTGGAGAGTTCATTCATTTAAATATGGGCACGTGGATGAGACAAGTTAGTCGAAGCAGGTGGCGGCTGGAGACAAAGGGAGGGGACGTGTCACCAGTATATTGCAAAGACTATCTGCTGAACGATCAGCCACTGTTTACGATATTCTTTACTTATGCATCGATCAACCAGACAATGGTGGCTAAGTTATCGCATAGGCGATGCCATTCTCATAGACTTTATTCAGAGGCTTTAATAGCTGTATCCGTATGTATGACGAAGACCGGACCACAGTCTTTGTAATCAGCTGCTACGAAAGCCCAAAGGCATTTTTTTTTTTATCTGCGAATATTTGTTTCCAGCAACAATTTCATTTTGCAACCCATTTTTGCATCCCCAAAATTGCAACATATTATATTTTAATGAAAATTTAATTGATGTACGGACAGATTCATGTCATCTATTTCTATAAACATCCAGTGTATATACAGCTACGCACATTTAGTACGATAGCTTATTTATTTGCACAGTTATGTTATGGTCCTGAGGAAAGCAAATTCTCGAGAAACAAATTAAATATTCATATATAAATATTTAGCATATATATATATATATATATATATATATATATATATATATATTCCTTCATGTTTGGGATGCGGTATATTGTAGGGAACTTTCAGAACTTCTCAGAAGCAACCAATTTTGCCATAAAATTGCTCTGTAGTTTTTCCTTCCCGCCATCAAGATTGCGGCTGAATCGATAGTCTCATAACCCCGATAACCCCTATTTATGTGGCATTTTACACTCTCTGAAATGTGTGTTGAATTCTACAACAAATTAATATAAAATGTTTCCTTTAGTTGTAGTAATGAATGAGCGGTGCTGGAGTGACGTTGGATTTTCATTGTTGGTGAAAAAGATGGGATTTTTTACCCCTAACACGATATGATAAATAACAGTGCCCTGTAATGCGAGCTACGTCACACTACACAAAAAACACGTCATGGTTGTGCTTATGTAAGTAGTCATAGAATACCAGAAAACATTAGATTCACCTGCTGTAGTTACATGGGAGCGGTTATATAAGCAGAAAAGGAATACTTCAAAACCACACATTCGCCGACTTTGATGTTTAACTTAACAACATTATTTTGGAATTCCACAATTTTACCTACGATCATATCATAGTTATACTTCTGATCTCTCAGTAAATGTGCATTTGAACTTAATACTATAGCTTTTTGGTTTGTTTGTTTGTTGGATTAACAAAAGCATACAGTAATTTTCACCCTATATGGTTCATATCAATATATTCTATCTCTATTCATATTACAGTATACGATCTTAATGCTGCTCCACTACAACAAGGAGGCCACCAGACACGTTGTGGTTATGTTGTAGTGTTTGACACCGTTCCGTTTGCACATTGGGATTCCTTGGCCGGAAAATGAAGTATCGTGATTGTGAAGCGTCTTGGACGCTATGCACGGAACTATATGTAAGCGTCAAAACCGACATTGGTATACCAGCCGCCTATCAAAACCGGCGTTCCGGGTGAAAATTGGCAAGACCACTTTCCAGAACGACGTTTAACACAAACCACCAAAGAACTATCAAAAAGTATATAAAAATAGGACGGATTCATGCAGAGAGAAGCAGTCAACAGTTTTCAATAAGGACGAAAAGATAAACGAATGTTCTAGGCAGACGAATAAAATCAGTATACAAACCATCTGCCATGCTAGTTAATGTCGTTAATAAAATATTCATCTAATTGCGCTTTGATTGCCACTTTTGATATTTTCAAAGTGGCAATCATACTCATCCCACTTGAAATATTGATGGCTTTGCTGTATAACAATCAAATGTATTATATACATAAGTGAGTACGTGTCTGAGTGACAGTTTAACAGTGGCACTATTTGCCTACTATAACCTTTGCATAAGGACAGAAGAAAAACAGTCATCACGAAGAAGCGAACAAAGATATAAGACCAGTATAGCGTGTACACTGAAGAGAGATTCAGAGTAACAACATTCAAAATCAAACTCTAATTAAGGGAATTATACATTCACGAATCAACGAAGCGAAGTATACATGCTAAAACGCAGAGAAACAACGAGGTGCTAATCGTAATGAGTGTAACAACTGTGAATAAAGTTCATGAATAACGTGATGTGGGGATAGCCTATCTGACCACGTGGCCTTATAGCTCTAATACTCGCTACGTTAGATTAAAAAAAACAACAACAAAGAAACATGTATTATAGGTGAGGTTTAATACGACCGGATATGGTATGGAAGCGTGATTAAACCAATTCCATCGTCCCAGAGCGAATTTAGCGGAATGAACATCTGGATTGGTTCATAGAACCAACTACTTCATATTGGATTTCACTAGTTTAAAGCCCATTATTTACTTTTAATGTATCAATGCTTGGTTGACCGACTGGAGGTGTTATTGAATGTGTATATGTATACATGCGTTTGATTGATCGAGTGACTGATTAGATAAATATCTGAATTTAGTAAGTGATCCGTGTTTGATTAATACAGTGGCATATTTATTATCGCTCTTGTCTTAAGGAAACGATGTCTATCACAAATACTTATTTCCTTCCAGAACCCAGTGTCTAATATTATTATTATAGTTTTACATATTCATATGTTTTCAGATAACAATCGGGATCTTAGCCCTGAGAGCGGTTGGCCATGTTTCCATCTGAGCGTCCCCACTCACAGATCTGCATCGTTCCATTTACAGACCTGGAACGGGGGTCCTGTTGCTTGTGCTGTCCTCAAAGTGTCAAAGCTGTACTCGCCGAAAATCGGTGTACCGTGATCTTAAAGTAATTTTTAATCCATATCACCTCATTTTGCGGAAATAATACACATCACAATGTCACAATAAACCCAAATGTAACCGACGCAACCACTCGGACAGTTTCAGAACTTCGCTAGCCGCCACTCAGTCCGTCTTCCTTAAATTAACATCTACTTTTTTCTGCGATAGTTGCTGATTCTTCTTTCTGATTATTATTAACATAAAAAATAAAGTTAAGACTGAAAACCAGGTTGTCAGTAGCCCCTTTAATGGTGTAAATCTTCTTGGTTTCAATCCCCACGTTGAACGAATTTATCTTTTTTCCGAACAATGCCGAGTTCTGCCAATTCAAATCAAAATGGCGGTCTTCGAACGCTGCCTAGCGTTGATTGGCCAGATACATTTGAAATAGTTGTGTCCAGATGGTTTTTATTTCTTACGAATACGTAGGTGATATTAAGGCAGAATTATTATATAGGATGAAAGGATACATGTTTTTGAATCTTACAGCTTTGACGTGTTGAGGACAGCACAGAAAAAAGATCGAGTTCCAGGTTAGAGAATGGAAGAGTACAGGTCTGTATTTTTGAAAGGTAAGCATTAAAGAATGAAATAGATCACAGATCTATGGTGATCTAAACTCTGACATTGGGTAGACACTAAACAGGTCAAGGGTTGATCGCGTCGGATATGGGATTTAATAAGACTGCCGCCCATTATTTCCTTCCTTTCTGCTTGTGATTTCTTGTATAACATGTCAATCCAAATGCCGACCAAAATTATTTACATATATACGCTTCCCCTACTGAAAACTCGCACTCAATTCAAATAATATACATATACCACGCCTAATCCAGCCACAATTTACTGACTTTATCAGGACGACCAGTTACTCGAAATGGTGTAACCGTTGTATTTCCCCGTTAAATACAAACACAGCTACTATCTATATACCTACACGTAGAGCAACCAGAGGATGATTAACGCCAAAAAAAGAATCTGTGACGTCACTATGCTTCAGCCTGTTTAATGTGGTCCAAAAAGTGCACCGCGGCATCTCACTTTATATCCATTTAATCACTTTAAAAATAATGAAGGCCTTTTGTGAACTCAGTGCCCAATGGCCTTTAATGTGATACGTCCTTTATTAAAATGTGACGTGCTCTTTTAAATGTAACGCGCATGGCGCATGCCAAAACTTCATTATACATTGCGTACAGTCAGTGTTTTGACTTTATAGCCGTATGTGGTCCGGACACAATTAAAGACGTACCACGAACGGTCTAGGGGAAAGTGTAACCGGAAAGTGGTGTCACAGTTAAAACCCTTGCAGCTGTGGTGTTAAGACACCGTTCTTTGTTCATTCAAAGCGTCACTGTTCTGGTTATTCTTCCACGAGAAGTACCATTTATATGTGTGAGTGGTTTGACTGGCAAGTCAATGACTGATGAGATTTACGGCGTGTTGGAGGAGTCGTGGGTGACGTAACCGGTGCACTACTCGAAATGTCAAGAAAAAACAGACATACAGCTCTGTTGCATATGATGTATGATTTTAAAGAAATGACAGGTCTATGTATTAAAGAGCTGTAACCTTGGATAATTTGCAATCCACAGCAAGACGTCGAAATACCAAACGGTGTCGTTTTATCTGATTTACTTATTTGATTGGTGTTTTACGCCGTACTCAAAAATATTTCACTAAATATTTCGATGTACTTTTATACGGAGTCTTCACACGCATGTTAAAGGATGAAAATCATGTCCAAGGATATATCAGTGGTTACATATCTTACGTGTAACTCCAAACATATTTCTTTTATACATTCAAATTCAGCTTTAAAAATCGAGTATTTGGGTGCAACACATGTTACGTGAAATGCAATTATTTAGGTGAAAATTTGGGACTTTTCCAATGTATGAGTGAATGTTACAGATATAACTGCTACTGCTTATAAGAAGTATATGGTACACTGTCATGAATCTAGGCGTCGAAACCGACATTCGTATACCAGCAGTCAACCCAAATGGTCGTTCCGGGCCAATAATCGCAAGACCAGTTTCCAAAAACAAAAAATAACTCAAATCCTCAAAGAAGTAAGAAAATATATAAATATAAAATTAAGACGGATTCATGCAAAGAGAATCAATCAGTAGTTTTCAGTGATGACGAAAGGACGTAATAAATGTTCCAGGCGGATGAATAAAATCAGTATCCAAATTGTACCATTTTAGTACATGTGGTGTCGATAATCAACTATGTATCTCAGTTGCGCTTTGATTGCAGCTGTCCATATATCCAACGGGGCAATGATACCTACGCAGACATCTTCAACTTAAATTTCATGTTTTATGTATAAAAATTAACCATGGGCTGCGAGATCGGAGCCGTGTATTGATTTCAACCTGCGTGGGAATTGCCAACAGCCTGCATGGGAATTGCCAAAAAAATACACTGACGTAGGTAGCAAAAAGAACATGATGTCTGCTTGCTGAACGATTTCTACGTTAATGTGCGTTTTGCATGTATGTCGTACACAGCTTGCAAACCGTGAACGTTATCCCTGCAGACAGCATAGACAGACAAAAACTATAGTACAAAAAGGGTGTGGGAAACTGTCTATTTCACGGGAACATCTCCCTGATTTTACTAATGTAGCTTCCAAAATAATGCCAGGTGACACCGGAAATTTTAAGATACGTGTACCAGTAAACACCATGAAAACATATGTATACGTGTATGTCTAAAGACACTGATTATGGTGTAAAACTTTTTATTACTTCAAATTTTCTACTGAAATGTGGTGGGTCCAGTCACGCATGTTGGTGAAAAGATCACTGTTTTTCAATATTCTCTTTCCTTCTCCTGTCTGTCTCTCTTTTTTTTTCCTTCCTTATTTTGTCTTTCAGGTGTTATTAGGGCAGCTGTTGCACGAAAACTATTAACTTGGATGAAGCTGGGGCGTACGTTCAATCCGAAGTTAACGTGAAATATCTCCAGGCATTTTTCTACAAGCTCTCTCCACATCATCGAGTTGTTGTGTACCCAAGCACCTGAGATCGAAGAGTTTTTTAAATTGTTTTCCTGATTTTATTTTATCAGTTCCGTTGACGGTTTTTTTCTCCTTCATTTTCAAATAGATCTGATCTGTATTGCGATTACCGTTGATACACTACAACAATGAGATATAGTTGATCATTTCATGGAATATCCAGTTTACACAAGCGACCGGCTAGTGCGACTTAACTGACCAACTGATTCAGAGAAAAATCGAATAACAGATTAGGTGTCTACCTGACAAAACAAACTCCTTATCTAAATAGTTCCATAAATTTTACATATATATATATTGTCTGATAAGGTCATAAAATTGAATATGTATAAAACATCGACTTTAAGACTGATCGATGTCTCCGTGTCAGGGGAGGGCGTACTATAGAGTAGCACAGTGCTCCAGGACCCTTTCGCCATGTAGTCTTGCCCCTTTCATTTGAAGTCCAGCCCATGTTGGCTTCCTCTCCGGTCTTAAGTGGGAAGGTCTGTCAGCCAACTGCAGATGACCGTATACATGAGTTTCTCTTCATAATGCTGACTGTCGACGTATAAGTGAAACTTTCATGAGGAAGGCGTAACACCAATCAAAATAGTTCAACTAACAATGATTTCCAGTGACGGTTCTATTACTATCTTACCCATGTCTGACTTAGCTGAAGTTCTAGTCAGTCATCTGCACCTGACTTATCACAAAGCTCTCCGACGATCTGACTGGTTTATGACCAGACCAAATGATAACTTGACTGAGTGACATAGTGACTTTAAATATAACCCAAGTAAACTAAATAAATTATAGAGCGCTACAACAGAATATCACTCAGTGCGATTGTTTTCTCTTTACGTAAACACATGTCGTATGCTCAAGGAGTAGGTTGGGTGGGGGAAAGGTTGACAAATACTTCAATTACCTGTTAGCAATAGCAAGCCACGAGACTCTTTCCATAAAATCGGACGACTGCAACATCTCGTTAATTGCCGAGGCAATCATTCACACGTTGCCCGGAGATCATTGTTTTACAACTTAGCACCAATTTGTCATGTCCGCTATTGGTCACTTATCGTCTATTAACACCGAAGGATTGCTGTCAAACACAAACAAGTGTCTAATGCCGGCACTGATTCTCTAACCCTGCCTACACTGCGTAGAGTCAAGTGGATCACTCCGGGAGAAACCGTACTTAATTCCAAGCGGTACTTACAGGGGAGTGTCGTCGAGAGTTTAAAAGGCCCTATACGATCAGAGAAGTGTGATTCGAACGCGTTACGTGAACCACTATGCATCAGCTGTAACACTATCAACTGTAGACCATTGTGCCAACCAATTCGTCGCGTCACTTTTGATTATCATGACTCTTTTGTACCAAGGTGCACAGTGGTCGCTCAAGCGTGGGACGCCCATCCTGCGAATGAGAAGGCGCTAATGGAATTATCAGAGTTGTGTTAAGGTGGCCTACCGATTCTAGGGTATACAAACAACAACAACCATGCTTGTTATACTCCAGCTAACAAAGGCGCGATTAGCACAGTTTAACTCGCTCAGTTAATCTTATTTGATTCCCATTTCTGAAACGGACTCTATGTGAGTCAAAGGTGCAGATGCTGGCGTTCAAAGCCGAAATTCCTCAAAGGGGTTTTCGCAGTCACGACGACATTTGATACCAATGTATATACAGACTCCGTGTCAGTAAAGCACATGGAAGTGTGAAGTATAGTGTCTCAATGTGACTATGAATGTGGGATACTGAGATCGGATTCGCAAAAAGCTGCGAAATGCAACAGACTTGCTGATGTGTTGTTTTGTCTGAAGTTAATCTGTTCTCTATATACGTCGCACATATGCCATTCAATGAAAGAAAAAAAAGAACTTTTGACACCATTCCATGTCTTTTATCTGGACCGCGTCTATTTAGCAGATCGAAGATATTTCAAGTTGTGAAACCTCATTGCAGTTTGTGGCGTAGACGAGGCCTTTTGTCACTCATGTTATACAGTAAAGGCCACTCTTGGCCATAAAGCAAGTGTTACTTCCTTAGTCAGCATATCAACTACTTTAAAGCAAAACAATTTCATGGCCATTAAGTATTGTTTAAATCCAAGAAAAATTGGGTGTGTTTTTTTTTTGGTCTTTTTTCTCTCTTTCGTTGAGTTTAAAGGAACTCTACAAGAAATGAATGATTATGGCTTAACGTCACATCGCCAATATTTCAGCCATATCGTGACGAGAATAAGGTGGAAACATGAGACGGTTCAGGTTTTCGATATGGATGTGAGAATATCAAAAACGAAACAAAACTGTTTGGACATGGTTAAAATCTGGTAAGAAAAACCAAAACTGTTAAAACTCGAAAACCACCATATCTAGGAAATTTTATGACTTTTGATCTACAAATATTTGTGACAATAAAATTTATATTTTATGATATAGGCCAATGGCCTTCAAATATTTTATGACAGGGTCGCCAGTGATTCTGTAGAACAAATCACATATGGAGTTTACTGTGTAGAATCCTTCCCGAACATGGGCAAAGTCTACACAGTCAACCAGGATATTTTTGATGCCGTATTTCAGCCTACAAGAAAAGACGATGCAGATTTCATCGAGCAGGAGTGTGAGGCTTTGACGCCGTGAGTGTACGTCGCTTTACACCGACTACACTAAAAGCCTTCACATGAAAATCTAGCGGCCTATGGACCACACACAACAGCGCGTCAGGAGAAAAATGTGATTTGACACGGATTATTCATCTATAAATATCCAATCGAACAGCGAGGCGTTGTTCAGCTGTTGCCCTTCGTTCCAGCCACGTTTTGTTCTGAAATGGGAACCAGTCGTCAACCTGCACCTTCGGATGCATGCAGGAATGCAGGTTACACAGATTGCATGCATGCACAGCCAGTAAAAAGGCTATATAGGGGGGTGGAGTTGTGCAAATATAACCATATAGAGGGAATGGACGGCTCATGTCGTCGCTGGCGTGCAAACTCTATGCAAAACGTGAAAAAGTTTTCGTGCAAGGCGTTATTAGGGACTGACCCAAATACAACATCCAGCGTGAATAAACAATAGGACTGAATTAAATTAAATACAAAATCCATCGCTATGGAGGACAGTGTCAAAAATTACTCGCCGTGTAAACTGTATAAATCAGAATCTAAAACCAGTCTGATATGAAACAGGACAATTGAGACACATGTCAAAATGCCATGGTGACCGTGGGTTTTCCCCGGGCTCTCCCCGGTTTCCTCCCACCATAATACTAACCGCCGTCGTATAAGTGAAATATTCTTGAGTAGGGCGTAAACACCAATCAAATAAATAAGTAAAATGCCATGGTAACAGTTTTTGTTTTGTTTTTAATTCTATTTACCTTTACGCACAGAGATGATATATGCATATGCATGTTATGAAAACATGAAACCGCACACACGGGCTATAATATTGTGACTATTGTGCATCTATTAGACTATATATAAGCGCATTATAACGAAATTGTGGTTGATCCCTTATATATTTGAGGTGGCTTATTAGTTTATTTTCCAAGCATCAATTTACTGATACTGATCCCGATGTCAGTGACAAACAGTATCAGATAATAAACAATGTGTACATAGGAAACATTATTTAATGTACATTTCAAATCTACAGGTAAATCACACGCATCGCACTGAAAACTCACTCCTTACGTGCAGAAGATGTTTCGCATAGCATTACTTATGTTTTTGTATAATATTTTAATTTTAATTTATTTGATCGAAAGCAAATCTTTCATCGCGTTACGTTCTTTTCTGTGGCTTTATCAAAATTTAAACGACTTCTTCGTGAGATATACATGCATTTTATGTATTTTAACCACATGGAAACTTTGCCACATTTTTTATTTTTTAACCCAGGTCAGATTGTATTATTCAAGGATAATACATTCAAACTAAGTAGATAATGGAAAATTCAGATTCCACATAACATCGCTTAGAACAAAATTCAGTTTGCTTGAATGACGTTCTTGGGTTATTTGCCTCTTGCGGCTAACATCACTTTGTTCTGTATATATCTTTGTGATGTTAACTCATGTTGCTCGAATACACTACAGAAAAATAACACAGCCATTCTAGCTGTTCAGTGCTTGTTTTTTTGCATATGGAACTATTTGCACCGGCCAAGGATTGCAGCAAAAATTGTCAGATTCTAGGGACAGATGTTTACTCGCAACGGATCCATGACCAGATGTGTGGGATGACGTTTGGGGTAATGAATTCCTTAGCGATGATGTCAGTGGGGATGAGGAATTGTCGGAGCTCAGGATCGGGAATCGCTGCTAAAATAAGCACAATTGATCCAAGAGAGTCGCGTGCCACGGGAATTTCAATAGGAAATTCAGATGATCTGATGGGGTAAAGATAACGCCTAACATAACGGTGCAGTCTAGTGTAATAACGACAGAAGAAAGTCCCCGGCAACCCCCCACACGGCTAATCCATCCGACCTGATGGGCTGATATAGTTAACCGGGGGAGGGGGGGGGATAACCCGTGTCCCTACACATTATAGCCATGGAAAAGAAGGGAAGATCGGGACTACAGATTCACCCTTCGAGTTCGGGGTCTCGAGGGACGGGCCGCCTGACAGACGGAGGTGGGGTTCTCCTGTCCGCGGGCGGGACAGCAGCTCCGGAATTCCCAGCCCAGTCTTCCTTTGCCATCCCAAATTCCCACCTTTGAAGCCGTTCACGGCCGAAATTTAAGCCGAGGTTGCCTGATTTTACTCGGGCGCCGACAACAAACCGAGGAAAATGTCAGTGTGATATGTCGCTTTCTGAATCCCTGAGGTTGCCCAGTTTAATTCAACAGAAATCCGAGAGGTAAAAAATGCTTGCTAGTAAGGAGGGGCATCGAGACAAACATTCGGACCGTGACATGTTGGTATTTAGCGACAAGGGACGAGTGTGAATCGATCTACTCCCTCCGACTGGTATTTTTCTACCATCTGCGAGCAGCGAGTTTCAGATTGTAGTGCATCCATGTTACCCCCAGTCCGAGTTGAACCAATAATTTGTCTGCCAGTAGCCCTCTGCAGACAGAGCCTCGCCCCCCTCAGGAACAGTGCAACGGTCGTGCTGTACTACCGCCTAGTTTGTTTTAAAGCAACACTTTTACCTGAGAAATAAAAATATGTTGTGGATATTTAGTGTATGAAGCCATTTCAAGTTTACATTAGTACTGTCCTTCTAATTCAGTATCAACAGACTAGACCAGTTTGAATTCTCAGATATTTTGAAATATATGAAAACTGACCTTTCTGAATTTCAGCTTTGGATTCCATTTTTGGAATTACGCACATGAATAATTAAACCTCATGCGGTACAAATAATATTGTATAAGTAGTGACCGTTTAAGTTGATGGTTTTCCATCTACTATCAGTTATAGTGCACATCTTGAAGCTTTGTACAAGCCGACACAGTTCGGGATGTCAAGTGCCATTTCGTAGTAACGACTACATAATTTTCTGACATATATAAATGCGTAAATTTAGGGTATACACATTTCACCTATAACTAGTTTTATACACACAGAAAAAATGAAGGCCCTTTTCTAAAATACGACCTATTTGACGTATAAGTCTCCCATCCTAACATCACCAGCTCATCTTTCCTTTGTTTCTAGTCGATTTGTACCAAGCAGGAACTATTATAGAGTCACTGGTTATAAAATAACGAGCCAGTCCTTCGCAGTGTAGTATCAGTACAAAGGGACTGTATAATGAAGTGTTGAGTTAAGTCACTTTTCGCTTTTCCAAGTTGAATGTTTTCGGTTCTTAATTATAGTTTTATGCCAGAGGACGGCACCGGGGTGACTAAGTTAGTATTCCTGTACTGTACTAACTATGTGCTCTGCCATCGACGGGGTTGTATTGTATATACTCTCTCATCGGCTTACATTAACAAGGTATTGATAAACTACATTATCGCTTCCTAATGTTGCTTTGTCAATTAGCGTGTCCCAACTTTCTAGATCAATTTGTTTGTTTAGGCCTACACACTATGCATATTAACGAGCACGTAGCGTTTCGGTGCAGTTGTTGTTGTTTCTATTCGTGGACCCCTGAAACTACATTATATATCACACAACATGCGAACTAGATTCCCGTCAACCGTGCTTGGCGGCAAAATCAATACCAGCATTTAAGTTCTCTAACAACTAAAATTAATACATGCCAGCGTCCTCTTTATTTTGAAGATTACATGCTGCATTTTTTCCCTAAAAGATATAACTTAAAGGCATGCCTTTCTTATTATGCGTGTGTATATGTATGCGATGATGTGTAACACTGTCTGGTGTTGTCAAGACCCCAGCCTTTATCTATATATACCTCTCGCTACATATTATAGATACCCTGTTTAATTTGTTAAAATAACCACAAATTATGTTTAATTAGTTAAAATAAGCCACAAAAGGTCGGAAATATTTTCTATGCTATATATCCACATAGTAATTACGCGCTTATTGTCCTCCAAAACCAATCTGCTAAATTTAACGTAATACTATTTTTTGGGGGAATGATTCTAATTATGTTATTACAACGTAGTATTATGTTCATGGTTAACACAATGCTCCTTTACACCAACAAACTTATTCAGCTGCAATAACAGTACAAGCCTGACACATATGACACACTAGTTTGTGACAATAAGATATATAATCTAGCATTACTTCTTAGTGTATACCTCAACGAATCCAAGCTAATGATATACACTTGGTAAATACAGGTAGATGCCATTTTATAAAGTGATACACAATAACGGGTGTTCAATATTACAGAAAAAATAGACCTCATTATTATTTTAGATACTTTTGGGGGGGGAGGTATCTTATTAATGTTGACTTTGGTGCAAAAAACATACTGATTGCCAAAAATTTACTTAGAAATATTCTCCACTGACAGCAATGTGATATCAGTTTCAAGCAAGGAAACGCTGTTAGTGTTTTATGTGGTAGGTCCAGTATGTCCCATAGCTTGAGGCCATGAAAGAGATTTCGCCAAATCTGACAACTCATACGCCCTGGGGTCTGTGGTATATCCGACAGTGGTCAGTGGCGCACTGAAGGCTAACTGTCACTAAAGCCTGTTTTAAAAGTTTTAATTGAAATGTCAAGCTGACCATCTTTTAGCAAGCATCATATTTACAGCCGCTAGTTTAAAAAAGATTTATTTTTATGAATACAAATGTCATTGTAGCATTCACAAAGACGCAACGACGGAGTTTCTGCTTTTATTTCAAACCGGAAAAGATTAGCCGGACGTTGTAAAAACCGCCCTGAGTCCGACCGCTTGGATTTTGTGAGAGCATGGCGTGGTTTCTGATGGCCATTGTGCCGTTACTTGGACGCCTTTTATTCCGTTGACTTCACTGGTCGGTCAGTTTAATCCTAAACGTAAATTTTGATGTAACATAGCTGGCGAAGAGAGAGTACAGCCCTTCTGAACTATACCGGCTTGTACTGGGGGGTCCGACAGAGATGGGAGGTTCCGCCATTTCGGATGACTAGAATTTATCTAGAGTTTTAAAACATCCCCTAGGGGACAGTGGCAAGACCTTTGAAGAAAAGAAGATGTTTATTTGTTACCTTTTCTTATCCAGAAACTCCCCTAGGTTACGTTAATACGTTGTTCGGCCTTATAGTTAAAGTTATTTAATCCCCCTCTTGGTTAATCGGTACATTGACTGTCATTCCGGGCGCGGTTTGCTGACTTGGCCATGGAAAACTTCTATGAGATCTGATTGGACGAAACCATGCGCAGAGCTTCAGCAAAGACACGAACAGTCGTCTTCGCTCCGATTTGACGGAGACCATCCGATCTATGTGGGAATAGAGCGAGGGGCGTCCTTGCGTATCGCACAGCGACGGGCGTGATTGACGGCCCGCTCGAACAGCAGGCTCCGCCCCGTGATGGTGTGAAAGGCCGGGCTGAGTCTACGATGGCAGTCAGTGTGGCGTGTTACAGAGGTGTATAGTCGTAGTGAATGTACGCAACGCGGAGCCGAGAGCACTCTATACGTACAGCTGTCAAATCTGCTAAACCATGACACTCGGATTTTACTCTGAAACCATCCTTTGACCATCGGCTTGGGCTACTGTTCCCTTAGTGTTCTGTACTCCACAGTACGCGGTTGTAGCACGTGTGGCGTAGCGGTATAACACGGCCCTAGCAGTGGCTCTTGCACGGGCGCGTAGTGCACGAGTCCGCCAGTACGACCGCTTCAGTCGGATGCTGTCTACACAGTTTATGTGTTTGTGACAGCTCGGTCTCTGAAGTAGTACCGAACAACTGAGAACATTATAACATATACTCGCTTGGACCGGTGAAGAACTGCAGCTACTACGCCGAAGCCTTGGCGGTTTCGGCTACAAGAAGCAAGCCGTAGTTTCTCTCGTCAACTCTTCCATACCTCCGCTTCTATGTCCAGTTTTCCAGAGTGGGGGTTATCACCCGGCGAGTGTAAACCATTCAAAGTGGCCATCTCAAAAAGGGCCATGGTCACATGTGCGGGATGCGAACGGCCAATTCTTGACCGATTCTTGTTGAACGTCCTGGACAGGGCTTGGCATGCCAAATGCGTACAGTGTTGCGACTGCAAGTCCAGTCTCACGGAGAAATGCTTCTCTAGGGAAGGCAAACTTTACTGCAGGACAGACTTCTTCAGGTAGGTTCACGGACAAATATATACGCGTTGTGCCAATATTTTAGTGTTCGCACATGGATATGTTGCTTTTCTTCGTTGAGTTTTACATACATGCATTTCCAACAAGATAAAGGTGTGCCCAGATATAATTTCAATATACATGGGGACCATGATATTTTAACATGTGATTCCCCTTGGATGAAATTGGAGAAATTATATGGTTATTTCATATGAGGAAATAGCACTGACTTAACCATTTCTACCTCATTTATAATATACAAGGGTACATCTTACCTAGTTTGTGATGTTATATGCTGAATAATTCTACTATTAAGAAGTTATCAACTATCATTTCGTTTTAATTCAGCTAATGTACATTTTAGCTATACTGCCGGTTGAATGACAGGTCGAATTCATACTTAGAAATATTAACATTAACAGTTCGTGAGACTTAAATTTTAAATTAACTTCAAATGTACATTTTAAATATCTGATTATGACATATGATGACATGTTATCAATACATACATGCAATGAAATGAAATGAAATCAAGCGTATGGCATGTAATTTTCGTATCGCTGTATGGCGTGTAGCTAAATATTTGTCACATTTTCAATTGGAGACATTTATTTTTTTGCATACACTTATATATGGCTTAGCACAACAAAATGAAAAAACAATGCAAATGAAGATAATTATTATTAATTTTGATACAGAATAAAGTGTAGCTACTGTCATATTGAGTGACTATATTCTGTAATTGGACTGCCTGACAGGTGAATCATTCTGTGCTATATATCCAAGCGTTAAGAAGGAATTTATGCGGATGTACTGAAGTATACACATCGGTCTTATCAACGGGTTAAAGTTTTACATGGCCATATGTACACTATTAATGCTGCGTGCATGTTGCATCTGCCTTCAACTCATTTGTACGCATGTGACCCATGTACACCCGTTTCCTGGATGTTCTCTATAGAATAAACTCAACTGAAGTGATACAAAGGTATCAGAGCTCGCTTTTCCTCCCGGATTTATGTAAACATAATATACACACTAGTACTACAGCGTTGTAACTGTCTCAATTTTATATACATGTATTTGTCTTGCAATTAATTGTTACAGCGCCAATATTATTCCAGTTTCTGGATACTCATTATTTCATACTTTTCTCATGTCAGATATGACGATGTCTAATGACTTTATGATAAAGATTCTATAAAAAACCAGTTTCAACATCAGTGTATTCATAAGTATTAACATAAAGTATTCGAACACTGCCGGTTTTACATTGTGCAAGTGTTACTGTAACACAGTGTAAGATTTACCGGGATTTGATGTTCTTCTCTCTGTTTACACAAGTCCTAAACTACATCGTTTATTATTGTTTCTTTTAACATGAATGCGTTATACATTTGTCTTCTTGGTTTTCCAAAGATCTCTATGTTAGCACGGATTGAATATAGGGATATCGGAATATACGAATATAGGGATGTCTTCTATAGTGCAGATTATTTCAGTACATACTTTTTGCGTAGGTTTTATTAAAATTCCTATTCAAAGGACTTTTTAATTTTCTGTGCTGTGAACTGCATGAGTATGATTGTGTTATTCTGCAAATAGAACATTTATTTAATTTAATTTCAGTCATATTACCAGAAGCTGTATATATTTGTGCAAATATATGCACACACATATATCTATGGTGCAAATCACCGCTTCATATACAGGTGGCTTTCTGACGAAAGATGTGATATATGCAAATTAATATATAATCTAACTCCATCTAATTTTAAATGTTGCCTGTGCATGAACACTTTGACCCCGTCACAAGAATGCTGGCGTTCGTTGAGATTGTTTTGGAACATTAGCAATTAGTTTAACGAGTCATTTGCCAATACAATCTTACCAATCCGTTAATGTCAGTGAACCAAATAAATCGTGTTTATCTCGGCATAATGTACAGTATGTCCATAACAGCCTGTAAAACGTTACTTCAGTTCCTTCTCCAAAGGCCCATGAAGACTATGGAATGAACTGTCCAGCATTTAAGCTTATAACCTTCACAAATGTACGCTCTACAGACGTACATTCTCGGCTGTGTGGAGTGTAACATGTATACCACTATAGAACACTTACGAGTATATTTTATAGCCAATTGCCGGGGCTACTCGTCGCCTTTTCTAGTCTTAAGACAACTACCATCGCCTGAAGCCCTGTTTTATAGTCGAGTACAGCCCTGTATGATCGCCACGCACGAATGCCGGATTTGACATAAATGTCCTTTTTCTCGCCCAAATACGTGGACAACTTTTTTTTTTTTTTTTTTCTTTTTTTTTTTTTTTTTTTTGTTTACAGTGAACAGAAAAGCCGCTTTGACCTTAAAACCAGAAAACTGTGCGGCAGAAGTTCATGTCCGGGGCGAGCTAGATTCTCTTCCCCGTCATCCCCAATGTCTCTTTGATCAAGCTTCTATTTACATACAAAGGTATCTCTTATCCAGCTGAGAGGACTATTCTTTGGCCTTCTTTGACAAATTAACAGTCCGCGCCTACCAAATACTTAACACCTCGATTTTCTTTTATGTCACTTTTGAGAAGTTAGTATAATTTATCACAATTTGACACTATATACTCTTTCCAGACCGCCTCTCCGTACCTATGGCCAACTTGTAAAACTGCCTTAATGCAAACAAACTGCGTTGAAACACGGACTTTTCTGTTCCCGTGTATACAAAGCCACACGCAATTCCATGTGTCCCTATGTCTTTAAAGAAAAACAAAAACCTGTTTAAACTCTAAAACTATGTAACTGTTGATACAGTTGGATGGTGGATTATATATAAGTATATAAAACGTACTCTCTGAGCTCAGTTGTCATTTATATATATTCAAAAGATTCTAGTGGGTCAGCCATGCCTTTGTTTCATTGAAATCAGTTGTGAACATTTTCTTGTAAAGATTATATGTACTAGGTCCATGGCAGATGTTTTGATATGCGATCATTTTTGCTTCAGATATGACCCGGTATGTCCTGTAAATTACGGTTGGGTGAATCGCATTAATACTGACCATCCAGTCGTACATATCTCATATGTCGTTTACAAATGTCCTCTGCAAGACTCACTCACTCACAAACACCTACGCCGGGCCCAGTTATATATGCACACGGACACAGTATTCTAATGCATTATCCAATTGATATTAACTGTGTACAGTAATAAAAAAAAACGCTATAAATGTCCTGCAATCCACGGGTTATTTTTCTGACTCTATAAGTTTAATTGATGTCTAACGATCGCGTTACAATTCGCACCTTTGTGGAGCATGATCCGTCCAGTGGATAACATCGATATTCCAAAAGGTGACACGCCAAGAGAAGGACGTTTGACAAGAAGTTTCAAGTATCTAGTCATTACGCCTGTGACACCAGTCCTTTGACTGGGCCACAATAAATAGTCTTACAACGCTTCACAAGTGCCTAATCCTTGGCTGCAGTGCCTTGCACATTTCAAAGGGCCGGGAATGGGGATTTCTGTCTGTATTGGGCAGGGATTACGTCGTCGTCCCCCCCCCCCCCGCTTCAGGAGAACTCTCGGTAAAGCTCGTCCCATTCTCGGACCACCTGTCATACTTGTACCAATCCTCAGTCATACTTGTGCTCCTTTCTGTGCCCGGGACAAAAAAAAATGACCACGAAATACTCGCAATACATAGTGATGGCTTGAAAATTTCATGCACCAAGGAAACAGATGTAATCATACGATATGTACCACCCTCTCTTCAGTTAAATTAACAACTGCATATTAATATTCAAATTATATTCTACTTACATGCTATATATTCACATGCATAATTGGTGTTTGAAGTACAATGCATCTGTCGAATTCATTGCAGATATGTCCGATGATGTGTGTGTATAAGGTGGTATTAATTGTACACAAGTAAACAAGTCGAATGATGCCCCTTTCCCCGGCAGTGTTTAGGATGCGTAACGCATTAACGCTCGCCCGGACGCTGAGGGCTCCGCAGGCGAAAGCTCATTCGGCAGGGAGGCAAATCCAGTGGGCCGTTTTGCAACCGCCGGCTTAGCCGGCCGGACAAACTTGGAGCAGATGGCGGTGCGAAATTTTAAACACAACTCGGAGACAAAAGCCTCGCCTGTCCTTCCCGTAAATTAGTAAATTATCGACTCCTGGGTATGGGATCAGAGACAAGCACAACAATTAATGGCCGATTAAACAGTTCTTCTCTGCACATCAGTGAACTTATATGTTCTTATCGGACTGTCCACATGGGCCAGCCCTCTTAAACAAGCAAGGCTAGCATAGCAAAGGAACAGGAAGCAAAACTTATTTGCCAGATAATTTACAAATGGCAACCACCTCTGCACACCACAGACGCATTTAACACCGGTTTTTTGGACATTATGTGTTACAATGGCAAGCTGACCGGAGACACGCATAATCTGAAATCACGACAGCGATTGCTTGTAAGCTCCATTTAGTCAACATTAACAGCTACTACAAAGAATCAGTTTTTAATTTTAATTTTATAATATAAACCGTACAATGTAAACCTAACATTCCATCGGAGAACCGACTAATGCTTTAAACTGCTCATCTATGATATTTCTGAAATTTGTTTGACAGTCGTTGTTCCAAAAGCTTGTATTTTATTCTTCAAAATGTGCACACAAGCTAAGCTGTTGTTTACCTTTTCTTTCATTGTATTTACGTGGTTTGGCTATATATATATTGTCCAGTGATAAATTTTATGTTGTTTTGTTTTATTAAACAGACGGTTTGGGACGAAATGTGCCGGTTGCTCACAAGGTATCTCGCCCAATGACCTTGTCCGAAGGGCAAGAAATAAGGTCTTCCACCTGAAATGTTTTACCTGCATGGTGTGCCGAAAACAACTGTCAACGGGCGAAGAACTCTACGTTTTAGATGAAAACAAATTTATCTGCAAAGAGGATTATATAAACAGTAAATTCCAAGGTAAGTTCCATCTCAAATAATTTTCCACCCGACCTGAAATAATTAGTACTGATCAGTGCTTGTGAGATAAACTGGGTGTCAATAACAGACAAAACGCCGACTTTCCGGTTATACACAGACATAAAATCTATCTAGAAAAAGGACTTAATTTTCGGAAAATTGTGTTTATCGTGTTATTTTTGAGAGCCTTAAGAGGGTTTAGAGTACTGTGTCTTCGACATAATTTATGGAGTTTAAATAGTTTCTATAGAAATGCGCGTGAACTGTGAGGGCCGGGAGCCATTAAGCCTACCCTACGGGGCGCCTTAGACACTGTGCTGAATACCTCTATTTATAACCCGACCTTAGAGCGTTATTAGGCCAGATTTCAAGGAAGGGGTCAATTTTCATTTCAGCAGATATTCGCTGGAATCATTTGATAGTGCACACTTAACAAATATCACAAATGACGACTCAGCCGATATATTCCAGCTGCTAGTCAACCTATATCCACGCGGACATATTTTTCTTACCAGAAATATGTGATGCTAAATACCATGCGACGGATTTTAAGTCTCTACTACCAACAGTCATCACAATTGTTATTTACCGCTTTGCACCCAATGGCACCTGTCTCTGCTTTTCGCCTTCTTTTCACCATATGTATCGGTTTCACCTTCATATGCTGTTTTTTTCCCTTCTACAACAGGAATAAAAAAGTAAATACACACGATTTGTTCGCCGCACGGCAGTTACGTTTCCTGAAATTTGGAAAAATCTGACACATGTAATATTAAATGTTAACACCTATATAAGTATTTCAAAAAATGCCCTGTAGGCAAAAATTTGGATATTGCTTACATACAACCAGTATTTATAACCAGTGTCTGCAATGCAGGACGTCGTGGTTTTAAACACATTGCAGACGCGTGTTGAAAGGTTTTACCGGAAAACGCCATTTCTAAACTGACTTCGTTAGCTTATATTAAGTGATTGAAGAATAGCATCACTTGACCAACTGGTCCGATTTCGATTTTTTTTTCTGCGATATCGACCAGGCTACAAAAAATGCACATCTTTAGTAATGCCTCAAAAGAAATCAGCTGCAGTCCTCGGGCGTTTCGGAGCTCTTTCAAAATTGCCGTGGCACCGACGAAGCCTCTTCATGTCAGGAGCATACAACGCAGTCGACAGAGTGAGCTCCTAAGAATTTTTTTATTCGCCACAGTTTGAATAAAGGATAGAAGTGGAGACGCACGAAACGGGTCTCCTCCGGGACCAGTCCTTTTCCGTTTCTTTATGTCGATCACGTTTTCAAAAGACTGTTCCGGGGAATTTACTGCCTTTTAAAAGAAATTGTTTCGCTGTACACTCTGAATTTACGAAATTGGTGGGACTTTTTCTTCAGATAAACTGTATGTTGTTTTTCTACCGCTGAATCACCGAAATGGTTATTTTCTGTCCGATTATAAAACTGATTGTATTGTAATGCCTTGGAAACATGCAATATTTTTCCTTGTAGTTTTATCACTGACGAATATTACACAGCTGTGAGCAAATGCATTTGGTGAATTTCACTCTCTAAGAGATTTTCTTCAAAATTACCGAGATATGGTGTCAAATTTCGTTCTCTATAACCGATACGATTTCTACGAATGCAAGTATTGATTAATGTTTTGTTATTTAATGTATAATTCCCATATTCTGTAATCTGTCTAAAAAGAGCAAATGCCGGACTACCCTAAAATAAAATGTTATAGCTTTTCCATGAAAAAGAGTCTAACCGCTATTGGTTTCACATAATAAAATAAACAAAATATGGAAATCTGAGTTTCTCACCTATTAGTTATTTTATATGCATGCAGATTTTCAGTTAAACTGCCCTTAATAGAAGTTGTAAAACATTCGGTCTATGATAATAACAAGATATATATATATATATGATTCCTACGGAATACTATGTGTGGTAGCCCTTGGTATGGATGAACATGGTGTTACATCTGGCTAATACTACGTCAGTTTTTGCCAAACGACACACAACATATCTACAGTACAGTACCTCAGTTATATTACTTTTTATTTGCATGATAGGTAAGTTATTACAAAAAAAATTATTTATTACATTAATTGTAATGGTGTAAATCGTCGAGGAATCGAACTTAGTTAATCATTTTCGTGCACGGCTAGTGGAAGTAGACAAGTACGTATCTATTATGTTCGGTGGATGTAGGGGTGGGGAGGGTGAGTCAAAATACCACCGGCCTAATAAGCCAGGGTAGGTAACTGGCCGTGACATTTGGCCCGGCCCGTGGAGAGATAATGACCTATGTCAAGTCGCCAATTATCAGAGTGCCGATGTGGTAACAGGAAGCTACTTGCCATTGTGGTAGCCAATCACTTAATCTTGTCATTTGTTGTTTAAGCTATGTCAACACCTGCGATATACTGTGTCTAAAAAAAAATGCCTGGATTAATGCAATTCTACTGACCATGGAAGCCATTCGAAAATGCGCAACAATTAGTTTAACTATATACATGCACATTTGTCAGTGACTTCAAAGATCATTGGTTTTCTTGGAATTTGAGGCAGCAGGATTTTAGTGTGTGTACAAACGTTAAAATCGATACGCTTAGAACACTATAACAATTAACAAGTGTCTGTTTATTCGGCGCTCATATACTGAGATCTGTATTCATGATTAATTCAGGTCCTTCTCTGCGTCAGCTTAATCTTTGTTACGTTTATAACTCTTCATTACGACTTCGTCAAATTGTTCAGTTTCTTTTTGTGTATCAAAAAGTTTTGGCATTCATTTCTTCCATGAGCAAATGTGCCAAACATACATGTTGCGGAAAGGTATTCGGACATGCGTGTTGTCCGTAGTGCATTCAATTCATTCTGTTGTCAATTTCTGCAGATGATTTTTTGACCATGTCTATTTCCTTAGCCAACATTAAATATACAGGACAGCCGCGGACATCGCTGTTGTTTAATATAAACATTACAAACGATAATGTGTAGTATATATGGCTATATATACAGTGATACAGATCACGCCTTCCGCTCTGTGAGATACATCGCTGTAGATGTTGTGCAAACAGTCAATCTATTTTGCACGGAGAGACACATTTGCTCCGGTGAGCAAGGCTATTAGCATCTGCATATACATGCGGCTAACGGTCTTACACCGTGTCCTGCCAAGTGTAAAGCTATTTAATATATTCATGCCCTCCCTCGTATTCTATATCCCACGTGCATGTACAGACCTTCAACACTGTATATAACACGAGGTTTGCCCTATAACTTACAAACTACAGCCACATAGCTATGCCTATTATATCTGTAGATGTGTATAAAGAGCGGGTTAATTTAGATGTAGCCGCTCACGCTACATTAAATTTATCGAACGTTACAAAAATATACCTTGAGCCATGAAGTCGGTCAAGATGTCAGCCGTGATTCGCTTGTAGAGCTAAGTGCGAGTTTTCAAGTGGTTGCGACAAGTCTTCACTATGACTTAATGTGACATCTGTAATTTGTACCCGCACAAATATTGGATCACGAAAAACTGTGGAATGGGTCGTGTCTTGTGTTTCTTCAACCCACTATGAGTCTATTTAAAAACTCGAACAGGATGCACTTTGGGAAAGTTTGATTGGTGCCCCCCAGAGCCGAAAGAAACATTAAGTTATAACTGTGGACAGTAATTAATGTCTGTTTTAATTTGAGTCATCCTACCCACGTGTCCGACTACCTGCAAAATATTGTCAGCTATACCGAAATTTCTCGTGTAAGTGCACTCAGCGCATTTGCCCGGATTTTGACAGTCTCAGATTTAAGGTAAACTTAGTCTTAACTTCCAACTATTTTACGGCGCTAAAATTGAGAGTTTTACCGCAGGAATTTTTCTGAAACATAACTGACTGTTAGTGTTGAAGGCTTAATCCATAAATTCAGAAAGAGCAACAAAAGTTAAGACTAAGTCTGATGTAAATCTAAGACCGGATGCTGGCATATGCACGTATTCCACGACAGAATATACTGGTATACCCTGTGTTGTAGGCTGTCATACAAAAATGGGTGTATATCAGGGTGCTGTGCATATATGGTGTGTTATGAACCACGAACCATCTCCTGGTGTGAAAGAAGTTCATCCCCTTTCATCTGTGTACACCCAGCCAAGCATAAAACCTGAGCTTAATTCGATAAGATAGAGATCTGTGTATGTATCTGCTCTGTTATTGTCCACTATATATGTGTGTATTAAGTTTAGTTACCAGGTGGATGATGCGCTATACCACAGTCTTCCTGCAATGATGTATACTGGCGAGTAAGCAAGAAATATATTTTCTCAATTAGATTTTTTATCCGATGTTTAAAGTAATATTGTTGTCCAACTCCAGTGCATCTGTTCTGAGATAGTTCGTGTGGTTCGCATTTGTGATATATGTGAAACCGGGCTTTAACAACCATAAAATTTTGTCAATCAATACTTAATGAGGAAGTGCAACCACATGCAGCCACAAATGAAAACAGTCTGAACTATGGCGCCAGAGATTCGTGTGCATCAATTTTCTTGCATGTTATTAAGAAAAAGAAAAGAAAAGACACAACTCATACTTAATCTGCAGGAACATTAAGTAGCAAAAAGCACTTAAGCTTACAATTAAGTGTACATACTGAGGCAACAGGTATTCATGTATTTACATGGGTATAATGTGATGATTGTTCTTCTGGACCAAAGTCAAGTGGGAAAATGTACGTCGCGTTGTCCCTCTGTGTCACACAAGGCAGCGGTATTTCCGTAGACCTTAATTGAAACAAATTACCAATGATAAGTTTACTGGCAGAACCATTTTTGTCAATCCTCAACACAATGTCCATTTCTTTGCCCACGCCAATATATTATGCAGGATAGAATAGCTAGAAAACTTGAAGTTTTGGAGCTAAGTTAAAAGTAAATGACAAGTATTTGTTAGAGGAGTAAATAATCAAGTCGAGTGTGTTGTGAGCATTATGTTTTGCAAAATGTGCTGTCTGGTCCTATGTTGGTTAATGTTTGTCCGCCATCTCCTAAAAACGGGAATTATGTCATTATAACACATAAAAAACCATTAAATAAATTAGTACATGCGCAGTATTGTCAGACACGTATTGTGCTTGCTGGTAGCCGAGGTGGCCGTTAGCAAGTATGACAAACAATGACACACTCTTTAACATGCTAGATTCTGTAGTGTGTATGTGTACATAAATGTAAGGACCGTAATTACCAGCTATTGCATTCGATGCATTCTTCGATAAAGCAGCTTTAATCAACTAATTGCACTTCGGTTAACGACAAGTGTGTATTCCTCCTGTGAGGAGTTTGATCGGCTGAAGCTCTAAGTCAGAGGGTTTATTAGATTCCCGGTGAAAGGCGGCGGTTTCTGCCTTTAACTGTGGCAGGACTACGGCTTCCATATGTAATCTGGCTCCCATCGTATGATATACTCATGAACACGGGAAAAAGAAAAACAATCAACTACTATAATCACATCTACATGTATATCCACGTGAACTTACCTGCGCTTTATACATCTGTTTAATTACAACAGAACAAACCTATGCTGAATTTCTACACTTAATAATACGATTTAAAACGCAAACGATCTGTGAAGGATTTACCCGTAGCCTACTTGCGTGTGACTGTTTTAGAAATGGGTATAGTATGGGTAATGTTCATACATCCTTACAGCAAAAAGCGAGCATATATATATTTATATATATATATAAATATATAATTATATATATTTACCACTATATATATATATATAACTCTTTGAGTTATCAGATAATTCAGTTGGTTTACGGTGTTTGCGTGCAAGAAATGTGGACTCAAGCAAACCATCCCTGGTGTTGGAAAAATCATATTTTTTGGTTTTGAGAGCTATGCCTATACCCATATAATCCCTCTGTCATATAAAGCACGCGAGTATAAACCCCTGTCATCCCCCCATGTATCCCCGACCTGCTGGTAGAATTCACCTTAATCCCTTATTTCCCAGAGGTTCTCCCTAGTGGGTTGCCGTAAATCAGAAACTTTCTTGACATGAGATCGTATAGTCGTAATCGGAAGGCTCGATTTATAGTTCACTTCGTTATTTGGCTTTTCTGTAGAAGTCTAGCTCCCACCTTATTGCATGTCGTTAGATATATTGTGTCATCTTGTCGCTATATTTTATATATATGGTGTATATCATTATCTGTATGAGAAATCCTTTTCTTACATCACCCCCTTCTTTTTCTGTGCATGCATGTGTGTAAACGTTTAGATAAATCGCCCCAGTTCACAATTTGGACCCGAAGATGATATGATATATATTGAAGACGTATATACATAATAGGAGTTATAATTTGAATATTTCCAGTGCAGCCTATATATTCACTGCCTGATAGACATCTATAGTGACGTTATGTGACTGTGATCACATCAAGCGTGATTTCTGTCGGCAATTCCCTAGCACTTGGCCGATAAAGTCACTGGCTCGATCCCAGATCCCGGAAGGTAAAGGCTAGAAAGAGGACTGTTTTTAAAATTACATGACAGTAGTAAAAAAAGATGAATTTTGTGATTGTACAGTGAGCAAAGTAAAGAAATAATAGCAATAATTTTCCGTGAATGGTATCGTATTTGAAAACAATAGAGAGAGAGCTTAAATGTTTTTTTTAATATCGTACTATCATTTTAAATGTAGTCGGTAAATTAACTTGAATTAGTCTGTACCGAACCATTACATGGGAACTCCAAGATTTGGCCTGATGTTATAGGAAAGGTGTGTTTATATTTGCTCGTTATTCGGATAATGCTTCCCAGCCGGCTGTCAAATACACATGAGCGCTTGTCATCTAACTTGGAGTAGCTAATATTTAACCAAGAGTCTCCTACTTGGAGTTTCGAAGCCTCTGTGTGTTTTCCTGGTTGGCGCGGCTGCACCGCCTCTTGCAATGCTCGCACGTCGTTTCTTGGTGCGCGACTCCTGTAGCTGCAGACAGCTCGCAACCCCGTTGCCCTCGCTGCGGTTCTTGTCATTGGGAGATACTGGTGAACGTCGTCGACTTCTGTTTGTTTTGTCACAAGAGAAAACTGTTTAATATTTCATAGCGTTTAGTGTTCCACGAAGTGGGCTGCAGTTTGGAGATCTCAAGTGCATCGTCAACACTGATTACTACACAAATGAAATAGAAAATTTGCTAATTATTAAACCTGCTAACGATCCATCGGTTATTTTTTCTTTTGCGCTTTTTCATGAACATGCAGTTTGCGCATGACCGCTTGTCCTGTTTGCTGTCAAATTTGACCTGTCTTCATCAACCCATATGCATATGATGTAGATGTTGGATATCGTTGATATACATACACACACACACACACATATATATATATATATATGTATATAAAGTATATTATAGAACTAAAACCTTACTCATGATGTATATGCACCAGAATTATAGCGAAATGACAAATGATTATTCAATATAAAAACTGTGCTTTTTCATATAAGTATAACAAACACAGGTCCCGATTGTATATGTTACGTTTAGTGTGACAACACGCATATATGCCAAAGCCGTTCATTATACTGAATGTCATTTCCACTGCATATTTAGTGACGTCAAAACCCGAACTCCTACCCTTGGGTAGCGATACAGTGGTGGAGATGATATTTCCGTGTGCCTTCCAGGAGGGGCGGTTGGAACAGCATGGTTAGCCCCCAGAGGCGGATGACATTCGCATTTGAGGGTCGTTCGGCAACCATCTGACGTAATAAGGCGTAATTGTTGTAAAATTTCGCCGTGTCAGCATTTATCTGTAGCTCAAGGCGCTACATAATGCCATGAGAGTGGTAAATATTTTCAGAAATGGTGTACGCGGACAAATGGAAGTAGCGTGTGGAGGGGTGGGGTGATGGTATGGGTGGGGCTGGGGGCTGGTGACAACGCCATGTCATGCAGGTATAACTTAATCGATATTTGACAAATTGAAAACTGGCTATCACTTGTAAATTATAAATATCATTAAACATTTTGATCAGCTGTGTACACATCGATTACTTATTCATTTAATTAATTGCCTTCCCCTCTGAAAATCGTAATGGGTATAATTAAGATATTATAAAAATATTACAGTGCGGGAGGTTCCATACCCTTTGATTCTTGCTCAAGGAAATCTCTGAGAAAATATTTCTCAATGAAAAGTAAAGGAGCTTATATATTTAAGGTCAAACGAATGTTGAAACAAATATATATATATATATATATGAAATCATGTTTCAAGTATAATGGTTTTTCCATGAAGTCAGCTGAAGTTTTAAACATTCTTTTCATTTTCTAATGTATAGATGTGCAGTTTATTTTCTTATATATGCGTAAATGCATACTGATCTGTCTTATCGCTATAAAAACCAAAGGAAGGAAATCGGTAGTCAAGTTTACTTGGGAAAACAATAACATGTTATTTTTGTCGATGAGGCTACATATAGCAGGTCTGGTGGCTCTTGAGAGCGGCAGAGACCCGAACACCGATAACTCGCCTTATTCAAACAAGTGTTTTTCCCCGCGGCTCTACTCCATACTAAGTCAATATTTGTTTTAGTCCAACTTTGCAGTTTCCCTATTCCCAGAGTATTGACTTAAGCATACTAAATATGAGTTATAATATATAAGAATATAAGATGAAATAAGTGCTGTTTGTAGAAATGCGTCGCATGTCTACTAGGCTAAAACTGCGTATCTTGCCCCACAGACACCGAAGTTATACTTACTGCTGAATAATATGCAGACGAAAATATTTACTTTGTGTGTATTTTTTGTACATGTTGTATAGCATTCCTCACGTAGTCTCTTGGCCCAAGAAAATGATATTCCGCAACTTTAACGAGAAAACGAGATGCATTATATTTCAAAATATGTGTTGGTCTTCGGAAAAAGTATGTTCAGAAAAAAAGAAACCCTTTTTGTTAAACCTATGAACTCTCGAAACAAATTCTACGTTATAAACATTTCAAGTAATTTACCACATTATTATATTCATGTATTATAAATGTCTGGGTTATTGTCATAATTCATGTGACGTACCTTAGATCGAGCATGAATATAACACCAGTTTAAAGATTTGATATGTGTGTTGAGCTGATGAGTTTTCAGTCATTTACTTTCATGACAGACGTTTGCAATTTTTTTTCGATTTGTTAATAAATAACCACCAATAATGTTAAAATGTGTTCTAAAAGTTTGATAATTTTGTATAGTTTTCCGCATTATTTCTGCTTATTTATAATAAAGAAGCCTCCCACCAATGCGGTCGCTGTGAGTTCATGCTGGCTTCCTCTACGGCCGTACGTGGGAAGGCCTGCCAGCAACCTGCCGATGATTGTGGGTGCCCGGTTTCTTCCCACCTTAATGCTGGCCGCCGTCGTATAAGTGAAATATTTTTGAGTACGGCGTAAAACACCAATGAAACAAATAAAGAAATAAATAAAATAAATAGATATAATAAAAATAAATAAATAGATAAATAAATAAGAAGAAATAATATTGCTAATAATAATAATAATGTTTTTTCGCACACTCGAACTCATTATTTTACCAAATAAAGAAGCACTATGAAACGCCCATGACGTGCTGTATTTTTGCCGGGTTTGCATCCGGGTTCCTTAAGATGATTCCGAGGTAATGGTATTGTTAGCTGATCCCTTGAATTATATGCTGGTGCCATTTAAGGTAACTATGGTGAACAAGATGCCACCACAAATATGATGTTCATGTCCTGCACAATTGCTTCGATTTGTACTACCATGAAACAGCCTATAGTGCTGTGTCCAGTGTTCTTCGGTGCACTTTTAGTGCTGGTGTAAAAAACATTTTGTTTAGTTTTATTTGGTGCTGGACGAAAAACTGGGGTTTTTTTGTTCTGTTTGATCTGGTGCAGGACGAAGAACTGTGTTTTTCAGTTTGAATTGGTGCAGGACGATGAATTGTTCTTCAATTTGATTTGGTGCAGGACGCAGAACTGTTTTTCACTTTGATTTGGTGCAGGACGAAGAACTGTTTTTCTGCTTGATTTTGGTTAATCTGACTTACCTTGTATTTCTTCCTTCGAAGTCCTCGATATAGCGTGTGGTATGTGGTGACTTTGTTAACGACCTGAACTCAGTAAATCGTGCCAGCGACCTAACATGTATTTGACCCAACACAGTTATAATTCTTCTTTTGAGCCGTGTCTTTAATGACAGGTTAAGGGCTGGGGACAAAGCACGTGCTCAGACCCATGGCTTTCCACTCCAATGGGCCATGCAGTCCCAACATGTAACATAACACATGGGTTTCGATGTGAGCGCGGACCTCATTGACGACCACTGCAGTTGTCGCACGGGTTCCTCTGCAGGCAGCTCCTTCTAAGTGGTCTTTTGTTAGGCGACGGAGAGCAAATTACCTCCTGGCCATCAATGTAAAATTACTAACTGTCGTTTATATAATTGAAAAATAACACAGGTTTGTAGAGTGTCAAGCCATCCAGTCAGTTTATCCCTGTTTTAACAAATAAGCCGAAAGGGACGGAGAGAGATTTTTTTTCTCGCAGAGTGAGAAAATAAAGCGTGAGTAAAAAGAACACATAGTGTATTTTTGTGTCCAGGGGGGCACGTGTGGTCAAGTCCAATGTATGTTTCCACCCCCAGTCAGACTCACGGCACTGACAAAGGTCTATGTACCGCTCCACTCACACATTCTTTTCATCACCGGCTGCTAAATGGCCCGTTGCAGCATCCATACAAAAGATGGGGTATGTTGCACTGTGCTGGCGGGTTTGGCACAGCGACATTGTGACATTTGCTTAACATCCATATAAACATAACAAATTTGAACACGGGGCTAAGGTCGTCTGTTTTGACATTTTGCGGGATTTCGCTCGCCCAATCCCCTATACGAGTGTGTACCCGGCCCACGGAGCCGGTCTACTGTAAAATATCTAGGGGTGCTGTGTTTTAAACATGACACAGTTTGTCCCAGTTTTCGTCAAGCTCTTGCTCCGTCTCTGAGCGATTTGCTTACGTCCAGGCACGTTAGAAGACCTGTATATATGTAGAGTGTCACTGTAAAATAACAACCTGGCCAATCTGGCATATGGAATAGAGAAAGGAAGTGGAATTTTATACAAACCGACTTGTTACAGCTGTATTAACTCATTACGCTTTGGTAAAACCGTTACATAATATTGTCTTTAACATGTAACCGTTATATAATGTTGTCTTTAACATGTAAATGATCTTCAGACATTCACAGTCCAAATAATCCAGCTTAAAAATTTTATTCTTGTTTTATAAGAAATTACAATTGCAATACCTATTTTTCAAGTAGAGATGGTGTCGTTTACGCTAGTGTTCTGAGCGTATTATTTATTTCAAATCTTTATGTATACTCATACTTTATAGGAATATAACGCTATAAATATATGAAGAATGATAGACGTCTATGGTGTAAGAGTTCCGACAAACATTGGTGAAGTCACCAGAGGGTCATTCCAGCTAGCTCCGCTTATCGTCCGATATCAGTGAGTGTTTAGCGTCTGTGGAAAGCTTTGCCAGACTTCTGTGTAAAATGCCCATTTGGTATTCATATTCGATCGGCCGAATTGATCCCAAAGGGTATTAGTGTACACATACGGAACGTCGTAATGACCATATGTCCACGGCCGACAACTCGCTCATCTCGCACAGCTATTCGTGCTTCAGCGCCGACTGTGACTTGACCGCCTAATGCCATCCGACTGACTTCCTTTGTGGCCCTTAGGCCGAAAAGTTAGACAAATTGTTATATGCTAAAGTGTTATATGTCGGAACTGTCGGGCCCAGCAAAACCGAGCCGATCTCATGAGTAAGGTTTGCAACTGGACCCTGAGTGTCTATGTCATAACTTCTATCACGGAAAGCCAAACCTCGTGTACAACATTTTAGTATTCAATACTTTCAGGGTGCCTTCTTTTCCAAACATAATACTTGCCCTGAATACGCTAATCTTATCCTCTGATACCTGATGTTTTTTCCCTTGGTTTATCTTTTTTTTTTTAATTAAATGCAAAGTGTTTTTTAAAATTATATTGTTTTGTTTGTAAAACACGCCAAAATACTAGCCGTATCTGCCATGTAAATAAATAATTTTAAGTTTAATTTGCAAGTTATTTATTTATTTGAGGGGTAAATGGGAATGGGTTTTCAATGTGTACTTAGAACACGTGAAATTTGGTCTCTTTCACAAAGAGGATGCCTGATACTGTATTGCCACAATCATGGTGTATTGTTGATCTGCGATAACAAACTCGAATATCTTCCAGGTTTATAAGGTGTTATAAAACGATAAAATGTCAAAACAAACCCTACGTTAAATCTTTCAGCAAGCTCAGCTAGTTGGGCATATACAAAATTTTTCCCTCGGTAAGACGTCGCTAATATTGTTTGCATGCAAATTGTGGGGAGCTGTTGACGTTTACCAGGCGTAATTTAGTTTTCACCAAATCCGTTGTCCCTGTATGAATAGTGGCCGTGGATTTTCTGTAAATTTACACGCGATCCAGCAGTGTGTGATCACGAAAGGTGCTTGACTCTTCCACTGGTGTCCAGGGAGCCTCGAAGCAGGAGGTCTAGGGGAACGGGCCCGCCGCTGGGAACACGATTTACCATCAACAACAGCATCTCCGTCTCATTAATGTAAATGAAATTGCCCGAGCAATGAATCAAGTCAACGTGGCCAGTATGGCAGGCTCTTTATGCATGCGCACATACGAGACCAACTTATTTTGAAACCACACCACTGGCCTGTTTTTCTCAGCTGCATGAAGCATGTATTTATGTGTTTGACCACCAGTAGACTCGTAGAAATAATATAAATGCAAATAATGCAGTTCTTTATGCAGTCCTATATTTACAGTGATCATTCCACTTACATTCCAAAAGAACATTAGGTTTTAAGATTCACGGCAAATAAGTAAAGACATTTTGTACATATATACCTGCGTGCATGTGTGCATGTACTTGTGTGGTGTCAGTTTCACAATGCACAATTTCAACGTTTCAGTTTTCTGCGTATTCTGTCATTTTAAAGTGAATTGTGTGAATTCCGAGAAATCCATACCCTACAACGCTCTAGAGTTTAAGAAATTGCCACGTTCACATACTCCGACATAGTAAGTTATTACCCAGCCATAAAATATACGTCTCTTAAATCCGTCTATATTTACGTTTTCTTCCTTTTTTGTTTTACCTTAATTGAATTGAGTATAGCCAGACTTTTAATTAAAGTTTAGGTATTAGATGATAAGATGCAAGCACCGCCTTTGTCACTGTGTAGATGTTTTCTTCTGATGTCACTCGATGTCGACCACCACCGAAGGCCTGTCGAGACTGACAAATTAGTATTGGATTCAGTGATATGAAGAATACGACATGCCTGAAAAAGTGTAAGATACGCGAGTAAAACGAAGTAAAGGGCAGAAGTCTGTCGCGCCTTAACGAAATCTTACATTCATAAGAATGCAATCAAAACTTTAAGATGGATATTTAGATGTAAATCGGCTTATCTCCAAATGTTAGTTTTTTTCCTCTTCGTGTGAGGTATGTATCTTTATTTCCATATCGACGCATTGTGAATGTCATCTATACACCGCCTCAGTTTTTGGGGTTCTTGGAATATAAGGGGTTGCTGTGAAAGGTTTCCCTTTTTATTGTTAATGTGTATAGAACACATTTATGAAACTAAGCGAAAGGACATAATGATGTATATCAGAAATATGTATCTAAAACTTAAATGTAGAACGTTCAAGACGAATGGTTTTCAGGTGTTCTGTCAATTTTTAGGGAGGTAGCTGCATACATCTAAATTTGCGATCATATTCCGAAATATGACTTAAAGCGTTTTTTATATTTTATGATAAAGTTTTCCTTTTGTTACATCTGACTGTAAGCAAAATTTTCGATTACTTAAATGCGTTTAAGTGCGTCTACTTTATATATTCATTTATTACAGAGGTCTTTTATGTAATACAAATACGGTTTGCCATGACATGTAAGATAGGATATGGTTTTAACACAGAATATATTACAGTCATCTACACGTCAATGCGCAATGTATACGGGATAGTATCTTTTACATTGTTCTTTGAGTAAGTGATTTGCTCCGACTCTAACAGCTATAGGTATGCTTCGAGCTAGAGTCTAGACATTGGATCGGTATCTGTTGTAGCCTGTTATAATCTTTCTGATGTATACCTCGAGACATATTTATAATATAAACCTTGCATCACGTCGCCATTGACTGATTCCAATTTGATAACGTTCACCAAGAAAATCTGCATATCATTTTGGGCTATTGAGGCCAACCGCTGAAATGATTTAATGGCATATCTTCATCAGATCATTTTATTATAGTTGCATTTTCAAATACATTTCAATGCCTATAATTGTAGTCGGAACGACATTCTTATAGACCATACAGCAGTGGATTAGGGTACTACGCACCAAACAAGAGCTAAATCATGTATCAAGTTAAAAATAAATCTAATGGAAACAAAGTCATATATAAAATTTCCGATCGGCATTACTGACAGGAGTAAATGTACGCCCGTGCCTGGGTTCATATAGTATGTATATTGCTAAAAAAAAATAATTCCGGCGTTCATATACAGCAAATATAATCATTTGTGAATAGGCTCTGTAACGTTTTAAAAACCTGTCTTATCTTTAATCTTTCCAGCCTATAAATGTTGCGATTTCAAAAATCACGACCGCTTCGCGCAGGTGCAAGGGTACGTGTCTTTTTGCCGTGACCTTTCTAGACTGTATGGTTAACCTTTGATTGAACGCATTCAACTATAACAAGTACTGTATAATACGAAATCCCCAGCTAAGATTTGTCTCGAGTTTTTTTTTTTTTTTCTTTTGGCGGGTGGGGGCTTTTTTTCACACATTTTAGCCCCTTTTGCCTAGTGAATCTTTCCTTTCACGCCTTTATCGTTCCCAGCAAAGCGGGCGGGTATAGATTATATAGTCCTGAATACAAGATGGTATCTTGACCAGGTATCGTACGATCGAGTAAGCGCCACCTATGTGCATCCTGATAATACCTGTTTATGATATTTGATTAAACCACCGATAGGAGCTTGATTTATAACCTACGGAACATTCAAAGGCGACCTGAGTAACCAGGTTTTTCTTACCAGGTGTTCTGATTCTTTTGATTTATTTTCCGTACTTTTTACGAACCGATTCGCAGGTTTTTAAAGCCAAATATCTTAGTCGAATGCTGACATTTTTTTTGACAATCTGTTTGTCTTTGAGCTCTTTTATAAATGTCTCTCATTTGCCAATAATTCCTCTCGTTGTGCAACATTTTTTCCATACTGGATTTTGCAACTTACAACTGACTTTCCAATACATTATCTGCACGTTATGTTATATAGGTACGTTTTAAGCACATTTTTATCTGCATTTTCTCTGTGATTAGCCAATATCCTCCTGATTATACAATTAAAGACATTTTCAAATTTAATTTCAACTTTTGAACTTGCTCAGTTTTTAGGACAGTATCTTTCAACTGGACATTTACAAAATTGAATCCCTTTGGCATATTCTGAGTCGCTGTACACTTTAAAAGTATGTTTGAACTAATGGATAAATCGGGCGGTTGCTTTCCCGGAATGCCATCGGAGTGAAATGAACTGAGTAACTGTGAACATATCACAAACCATGTAAGTCGTGTAGTGTAATTAATATCAATTAATCGGCCATGTAGTAAGTACGCTCTATTTCCATTTCTTATCTCTGTTCGTCATCGTGTTGTATCATATAGGGTATAAAACACGATCACGTTCTCAACAGCTGCAATTTTTGTGGGTGTGAGCATCCCACATGTGCTGGGACAAGAAAACCTTAGGTCAAATTTACAACCAGATATGTTTCTCGCCTTTAATTGGCGACTCTTAGCGAGGTCAAACCTTAGAAATTGTTGTTAACAGGTGATAGGGCAGGCGAGCACCATCTAGTGACGTGTTGGTATCGCTGGAAAAATACTGACGTCATCACAGTTGTTTGTTATATGAGAGAGTCACTTGCAGCTGTCTAACACGCTATTTCGGAAACCTTTAGCTCAACAGAGGTTTCATGGCAATTGTTGGATTCCCACTTATCCCATGCACTCACCTCGCTAAAACCGAATGCACGTGCGGGTAAATATCCAGCGCACGTGTGCCTAAGTGAAGATAAATCTGTTTAAACAGAAGAAAAATAAATACGACTCGGTGAAATTTGAACACGCATTTGACTGAGATGCTCGACGTGGAAGAACGTCAAATCTTTAAAATGGTCAAGTAGGGATGGAAGTTAGAATCGAACTTTGTTTTCTTAAGTTAATCTGTTTGAAGAGGTAGTATTATCAGTCTGTGTTTTCAGTATTTGTGACACCTCAAACATTACCAAAGAATTTCAGCTGGCGAAGACAGTGATGCCATCTCGGATGCGCGATGCTTGTCGCTTCAATAATCAAAAACTGCGTATTTAGGTGGACAAATTCAGTGTATGAAAACGTCTGTAAGTATGCTGGACACCATCTAATACCAAGGGGGTGGACTGCTAGACGGCCCCATGAGGACGGCTTCCACGAGACCCTATGGGGATGGCACTGATTGGCATACAGAAGTTGAAGGCATCACACACCCTGAAATGTTGATAATTTTGGGGTCACGGGTAGACAATTTAATACAGCGATTCTGCTCCAAACACAGTCGACATTTTACAAGCTGTGGCTGAGGACACTGTTGAAGGGACTATAGCCATTGTTACCTGATTTGGACCAGTGTCATTGGGGAACACTGTAGTACCATATTCGGTGTGTGTACCATTCCTCCCATTGATGCAAAACACCACTGGGTTAATTATTAGTTCTTCTTGTCTTTAAACGAAGATAAATAACAGTTGCTGACAAAACCAGTCAGAGTATGCCGTTGATTCTTTTAAAATTCTGTTATTAAAAGTTGATTACAAATACATGCAAGCTGACTCATCCAACATTTGTGGAGATGTCGATGCCCAGACGTATACTGCCTCAATGTAATATACCTTAGTTTCACCTATATCACGTCCGGTTAACACTCGACTGTCTCAGTTTTCCAAAACACAGGCCCTATACACCTTAAGGTTGTCATTTTTCAAGGGAACGGCTGCTCGACGTCTCTTATAGCGCTGTGTTGACACAGGAACTCTCTCGCAAAGAAGGTGAAAAAACGTGATCGACATAATACAGTGTTCGTCTGAACCTTAACAATGCAATGCAACCAATGGAGCATTTTCAATGGATTTCTTTTTTAGTACCTTACCCATGTGATTTTCACATTTAGAAAACAGTTTGATTTCTGTCACACTTCAGAAAAAAGTTTTTTTGCCGTCTGTTTGTTGAGGACTGTCTGGCTATGTACTGTTCTGTCCTTCGTGGTGGGAGAGTGTAAAACAAAACTGGAATAATTACAAAGTTATAAACACGTTGGTCCCTTGGTGTGTCGCGAGTCGTTCTCTCGTTCCTCTCATCGCGCTGGCTTTTTACGACTTCGTTATGACTCGGAACAAAATTGGGAATCGTCTCCAAGTTATTCGATTTGCAACTCAGTCGGGAACGGTCCTCGCCTAGAAATGCGATTTCATAGGTGTCCAATGGGAGAGGAAAATTTATTGAATATATTCTCAAGGGCTCTGCAAATCAGAGACTGTCGAAATTAGTTAACTTTATTTATTCCCCGAATAACCACTGCGAAAACTCATCCCTCACAAAATTGGCATTATGGCAACCTCGACTGAGAAACCTCATTGGATGGCGCGGATTGTTTCGGTTTATCGGCTTCCCTCGGCACTTTTTGGTGAAATTAGTTAAACTTTGACGTCTTCCTTGGAGAGTTGGCCTGCCCAGGTGTGTCATTGTAATATGAATATACCAGAAATTGTTAATATGCTGCCGTCTTTATTTCCGAAACCTGTGTAAGAACACCTCTGGGTCGTTTGAAGTATCACACTTACTCCGCCTTACCTCAAATGAATACAAGCTTTCACACCTCTCGAAATAAGCGCCGCATCACCTTTTAGTTGTTAATATTTTGTTTCATCATGAAAGGGTACAAATTTCTTCCGTTGTTTTTGCATTTCATTGTGGCCATTTCGACAAAATCCGTTGTGATGTAGGACTTTTGTGTGTTAAGTGGAAATTATGTTATTTGACACTTCGTGCAAATTATGGAGTTTGCATGTTTTAGTAAACCAGTGTTATATCATTTGAGCTGTGTTCTAAGACTGTAAATGTATGTTCTGTAAGAACGTGAGCATGTGGGTTGGAGAGAAGAGTTCTACATCTCTACAAATGTGGGTAGGACGATAGAATAATACCTGAAGGCGGTATGCTTATGTGACCAGCTTTATATACTATCAGGATAAAGAGGGATTTGCACTAGCGAATAGTTTAACACGTCTGTGGCTTTTGTTAGTAAGCAGGATGAGTTGGGTTGTCCCCCTGGCGGCAACATGAAGCGGCTCTCTGCCCGCTTTACAGCTGATCACCGGGCCGGAAAATATCCGGTACTTACCGCGCGCGGTAACGTGCCTACCGAAGCGGCAGCATTCAACCGGCTTCAAGCGGCGAGTCTAAGGGAGACAGAGCCGTCAAGGGGGTTGAACCGCCGGTTAGCTGGCCTGGTACCGAAATACCACACCGAGGATCGTCTGTGTGGGTCTCCCAGGCGATTGCGGCACGCTTCGTTGACTACCGATCCAAGGCGAAAATTAACAGGGTATAAACAAATCTCCAATGAAGTCCGCGAAACATGCAAATCGGAAGCCTCTTGCATGACTGCTTAAGTAACATCCGGACTGGTTCGCCGCTTCATCTGCGTCCAGCCTGTGTTTACCCTCCGTACAAAGCACTCAGTGCCCGACTTGCGGAAGCAGGTTGATTTGAAGGGCTGCATGCTTGGCCTGTAACGACACAACGTCGTTTAAAGGCTGGTCACTTAGAGCAAAAATCATTCCAAGGCATACGTAGGCAAGGAAAGTGACAAGACCTTAACGTTGTGGAGATTAATGTTTTTTATTTCAAACAGCAACGAAGTGGAAATCTGTGACAGTTTGTAAACCTTATATGCAATAAAACAAAGCCTCACATCTTCATGATTAACACATTTCTCGAAAATATTAATGTTCAATCATACCTTTGCATTTTTTTACAGTGGCTTTGCAATTTTGAAGCGCATTGGTTGGTGATACATGTGATACAAAAAGTGGCGGTTTGAGTGCGCCTTGACGCAGTTTTTCTAAAACAAAGGGGATGGCTTGATCAAAGAATCCCTTGGCTTGGCCGTAACTTTCCTTGGCTGTCAAATAAATATGTTGGCGAGGGTATAAAACGTACATAACTGTTTGATAAAGCCCAATAAAATGAACAGCGTGAGAGGATGGTGGGAGTAGTTGAGGAAACCCGATGCTCATCATGTCCAAGTACCGAGCAGATGTTCCAAAGTTCTCTGACGCTCTCGGCGCTTTGACCCCCACGATATACTGTTCTACCCGACTAGTCCCCCGGGTTGTGGTATGTCCGTAAGCGGTTACACATGAAACTTTGGAAACCCTTCCCTCTAATTAGATACCAAATTAAACAGTTGTTCCTGACTTATACCCCACAATTAGCGCCGAATGTCCCACCCAAGCTCGCTAGAAATATGCGGTGGGAACTGGGTCTTTTCCCAGGGGACAATAATAGTTATAGCCCTTTTTTTCTTCAAAACTTAAGTGTTTGAACAGGCCGTCTTCATTCATTGGAAGCTGCTGTGTAGTTTTCTGTGTACAACGTATTTCAACAGTTGTTGAAATTAGCCAAACTTACCCGGGATTGAAACGAGTCTTTAAACAAATAGAAATGCCATACACTGTATGTTTTTTCGAATGTACATCACCACACTCGGAAGTCTGGTACCTAAAACAAAATATTAGCGTTTATAGCTCTCATGCTAGTGCCATTCCAATGCCTTGATTTGGTTGAGTCAGAATATGAGTGCACTGGAAGATGTTTCTTTTACACTGTTTGTTTTAACCAAGTGTAATAATCGAATAAGCATTCTAACGAACAGTCATGCGTTTCTCAGAGCTTCATGATAACTACATCGACCTCTTTGATGCATTCGCCTCGCAGACGTCCAAGAATATACTATGTGCATACATTTAGATATGTAAATGGATATGTCTGCATGTGATTTAGGAGGAGAGAATTGATACTTTGTCACATCTAACTGCATGTCGAATGCGGTGCTAGTCTATAGTTGGCAGGCACAACCATCACTGGGAGTCAGAGGTGTTTGTGGCCGCTGGCCGCATTTTGTCCGACAACCTACAGACATCAATGAATCTTTCGTGAGGGAAACCAATTACTCCCGGTCAGAAAGTCGCCCTCCATCCTCCCCTCTCAGCCTCCCGGTTATTTTGCTGATGCTCGATTAATTATTTACCATAATCGCTTGTTCAATTACAGCCATTCCCAACACGTGCGCACGGCAACGGGTTCCTACTCCTGCCTGGGTCGTCAGTCCTTTGGGGGTAAAGGTCTAAAAACAGTCTTAAACCTGCTCTCATACCACGTTAGTCGCTATACATTATCCCCATAGGTATATAAAATAGGTATCTATAACTCGTTCACATACAATAGCAGTAAATGATGGGCGGTGAGGTTTTCAAGGCAGGCGAGGTTCTACATTTAACTGTAGAAATCGTTCAGTTTGGTATGTTGTACAGTCAACCAATACTATTAACCATCTACACAGAACTGTTTTATGCTGCCTTTCCCACAATTAGGAACATGCGCAGAGTATATGACATGGAGGTGAATTTATGAGACGGTTAGACGAACTTTTCATAATATATCCTGGCAAATAATTGGAAAGTTCTTTTCTGCGTTGTTGTAAACAAGCTCAGTAATATTTTCGGCTTCAAATTTAATTTCATTTTAGACAGAATAAAACAACCATTTGTTAAATGTACACAGTCAGACAAGTGATTCAACAACATTCAGTTACAATGAGAAGCTCTCGACGCACAGAGAGGAATGAAAGAGGGAAAATAGGTACAAATGCAAGACCTGTTTTTCCGGAACAAAACTCAGACTCTCTCAATTTACGCAGTTATTTTGCCAGAGTATCGCTACACTGTCTGGCTGAGGTACATGTATATGCATAAGGGTGTAATATTATGTTGTAAGTATGGGACAAGAGTCGGAGTGCTCTGGACAAAACACAACTGAGAGCCAGTGCTGATTTAGTATCCGTTCTCCGCATGATGTATCCTTCAACAATTAAGTGTCGAAACCGTTGGCTATGCATGTGTAATGACGGCAGATGGTACATGAAGTGTTGCATTTAGAGGGGTGTATCCAGATGTGCTGTTTGTCTTCATGTTTATTCAGTCGGAATGACTACTTCTGAACGTCTTTTGCGTGACGATTCAAGAACATCACTGAATCTTCTTTTCTTTGTCCACAGGATCAGATATCGAAGATGATCCGGGAATGGACAGTGGTATAGAAAACCAGGGACCGTTATCAGACAAGGAGTTCAGCATGGACGGTGATAACAGTAGAGACAGTAAAGATGGCATCTTGCCTCATATTCCCAACAACAACAACACTTTAATGACAAATAATAACACATTGACTCCACCAGGGGCCATGTCCCCGACATTGGGGCACCTTTCAATCAAGGAGGAGCCAGGACTAAACGGGGGACCCCCGAGTAACGGGAGTACGACCGGAAGTATTGTAAATGGATGTGTTTCCGGGAGCACCGGAAATGGAAATTCAAATGGTGCAACGTCTGCAAACAGTGCTTCAAGTACGGGCAGTAGTGGCAATAGTAGTGGCAACGGCAGCAACGTTAGCAGTGCAACGAGCAATAGTAGCAACGTATCAGGAGACGTGCAGCAGCAGGCCGGGGAAGTAAACAGCAGTGCAAATAGCGGCGGTGGCACACCGGGTGCCAAAAGAAGAGGCCCCCGAACAACGATTAAAGCCAAACAGTTGGAAACTTTGAAAGCAGCTTTCGCTGCCACGCCCAAGCCTACGCGGCACATACGGGAACAACTGGCACAAGAAACAGGGCTCAACATGCGTGTAATCCAGGTATGTTATCAGGCTGTTTTCTGTTTTAGTTACATCATTACTGACTGAAGTCAAATATAACTTTTCGCGCCGTACGCGTTTCTGTAGCGTATGGGGTGAATATATGCTCGATGTTGGTTTTACTTTCCATCTGCTTTTCTTGGGTTATAAAGAAGCCGTAGTCTCCCCTGCAGACGAGCGATGTGCTAAGAATCCCATGCCATACGTTTCATCGTTTACCACAGCTGATTATCTGGAATCTGTGTATGACATACAATTTTGGGTTCCGGGTGGGCGCAGTGTGATGATTGATGAATATTCATTGATGGGGCTGGGGTGGGGTGGGGGAAGGTAATCCAGACGGTGGGGGATTCAATCTCTAACCAACGATTTTCGACTTTCTGATGTTAAGTACCAAATTAAAACATTCCGAATTGGAATGCTTGGCTGCTTGACACATTATACAATGTTTAATTTGTTTTACTCATGCATTATACAAGCTGTAAGTGACCCGTGAATTTCAACAGGCTGTACATTTGGCTTGTGACCAAAGTCATATTCTCACTGATTTTTTCCGCACACATGCCCTTGTAGGCTGACTTATGCAATAGAAATGTAGATTTGTATGACTGTTTGCATGACCAAACGATTCCGATCCACCACAGTAGATCACAATTGCCTATATTTGACCAGAATGGCGTGATGTCGATAAGTTTGCTAAAGTGTACAAGACGAGTGCTAACATTTAAAGAGTAAAATTGGGGAGGGGGGTGTAAATTGCCAGATGACTTTGTGGGGGAAAGTCCACATAGAAGAAAACAGGAACACAACTATAGGGAATAAGGACGATGTGCTGAATGTCACAGTAACCTGAATCTTTGTGGTGTAAACTCAGGTGCAAACACCACATTATGGCATAGGTGTGCTTTTTATGTGACTGTCAGTTTTAACGAGGCCAATGATAAAATTATCTGGCCTAGCCGCCGGTCATTCCCAGACCAAGGTGTAGTCGTTATCAGAAGTTTGGGAGTTACCAGGCCATGGTATACCATCTATGAAATGATGAAGCTAATTTCAGTCAGCACCTAGATCGACGTGAGTTCAAGTTTCGAATAATGTACGAGTTATGGTTTAAACTCGTAATTCATCTTTCATATGGTCGACTAATTTTAGTACAAACTTTTTTCAGTCAAAGTGCCTCTTTTAGCCTAAACAAGGTTATACAGAATCTGTATGGATGATATGAGTGGCTTTCTTTTTTGTATCGCATGGCTGTTTGTTGCATTGTTGTTTTTTTTTTTTTTGTTGTTTTTTTCTGGGTCGCATATTCATTGCAAGATCTTTCATAGCGGCGACCAACAGAGTTGAAACCTAATACTCTTGCGCCGTTTTCGTCCGCTCCGCTCTTTTCACCGGTCAGCGTTCTCGCACCGGTGTGATTGTTGTGGCGCGCAAACTGCGTATCGTCTGCTACAATCGAGAGGTGTCGTCTGATTCCCACCCCAAAGAGATAAGCTGACATTGATGACAGGTTCGGGCCATACGTGAGCAATGAGTCGGAAAACTGAACACAGACTGCGCGAGTCGACGAGCATGTGATCCTTCCTTTTGGGCTATCGAATAACTTCTTTACCAGGGCGTTGGATAGTTTGTTCCCGTTTCTTGGTAGGCCCAGGCAAGTCAGCTAGTCCGACTCTTGATAGTTCTCAAGACGAACATAAACCTGTAGCACTTAGTTCAACCTCCCATGCAGGAATCCCGGGGGTGGATAGAGCCAGGTGTTGTCACCCTGCTAGCCATTTTGCCCCGTGGTTTACCCAGACAAGGTCACACGGAGTTACACCTGTGTATAAACGAACCCGCCCTTGGGCTTTGACGTGTGTCGCTTTGAATTATGTCTCCTTTTTTTCCTTTGTTGTTTGTCGCCGTTCTGATTCAGAATATGTTGGGTTTTTTGTGATACATTTATACTTTGTAGAATACACTACAGACCTCCACATTGTATCTTAGCCGATACTTTGCTCATTGTGGGGCATATACCGCCGGCTTTTCCGCAATACACGTATTTACGTATAGTCTTATCTCTTGATCCGTGACTCTTTTGAACCTCCTCGACCTATGTGAGGGTCAATGAAACGTGTTGTTACCTGATATTTAACGGGCGTCTGTAGTCTTCGTAAAGTTTACCAGGCCTTAACGCACGTTGTACCAACTGTCTTTTCTGTTTTTAAAAGTGTTGGGAGCAAAAAATCGCACAGCTTTCTAGTAGTTTGAGGGATGTGCAGTGTGATTCTTTAATGACAGAGTACCCTACAACGCAGTCGGATAACCAAGGCACCTGCTTACTTTTACACAGATTCGCTTTGTGTCTGATGCACATTTTCCTACAGATTTTTTTATCATTTTATGCGTCTTTTTTATCCCTATTATCTTTGTAGCCGGCATGTGGAGTCTGTCGGCCTTTGTAAGAGGAGGTAGCTCTCTCTGTTCAGTGAATCGTGACTGGCAAAGTAGATGTATATGTATATGCTGCAGGCAAATGGAGATAAATAAGATCTTCTATAAATGTCGCCCGACACCTTAACCGTGCCAGTTTCAGTTCACACGAGCAATGCTTTAAAAGAGGCTATGTTATCACTGACAGTGGCCCAATAAAAGTCTTCGTTTGCCTATTACAAATAAGAGAGTTATATCATTCATGTGTGCCTTGGTAATTTACACTACACCGTCATTAGCGTATTCCTTTGTCGAACACTTCAAACCGTAAAGCAAACCAATATAGTTGTCCAAAGGTCGCCCAACTGAAAAAAATCTGAAGACAAAACGGAAGAAAATTGATGAAAATCTTCTCTTTTGTTTGTACAAAATATTCTTCCAGTGGTGAAGATATCTGAACTGGGGAAGTGGCACTGAGCACACATTTTCTTCACACATGCCAATCCCTAATCTTGAAAGCTAATCCTATTGAGAGAAGGGGCCAAGCTCGTGACGAAAAGTGCTATTTCATTGGAGCCTCGTGTCCGTTTGTTTGACGATTCGGTCGGAGGGTCGTAAAAAGTAGTTCGGCAAACCAGATCACGTCTGCCTCCACGAAAGCGATCCGCCTTCAACAACGGTGTCCAGTGATTCTTAAGGTGTGGGTTACATGTCCGCCGTGCTCGGGGAGGCCCGGGTAGGAGGGAACATTGTAGGTACGGGAAATTGGCCTCGGGCAACTGTCAGTGGATCCCCGCTCTCGATGCTCGGGCCAGTGCTCTCTATCTTTTGGAAGCGGAAATGGAATCGCCTCTGGAGACTAAATATTTATGCGCACTTCACCGGGTTTTATTTCCTGCCCCGCAAAAGTTCGGTTTGCTTTTCGCAATCTTTTGGGAGATTATTGAGGAAAATAGGGTTGTTTTCATTTACTTTTACTACCTTGCGTCCCCACGTAAGCCCTGAGGCTTAGTTTTATGCCGTGCCTTGTCCCCGTCTATTACCGTATTTAACACTGTTCTGTGCATCTCTGATCGCCCCATGGTCAGCTGGAATTGTAACTGCCGTGGTATTACAAATCCTGTAACACAAGATATCACAAAGACAATAGCCGCTTCGTTTTTCTTTGTTGTTTTTGTTTGTTTGTTGCTTTTTTTTCTGGGCTGCAGAAATGTGGTCCGCATGTTTTGTCATGATAGAGAATTCAGTATTACTAGCCAATGAGGCTTGGTGTGCATGAATAACATTAACGATAACTTTCTTCTCCTACATCAAACTGCCTCTTCAATCTGTACATTTATTGGTTGCTCCGTTGTATGACTTGAATGTAGACTTAGCTGACGTTTGCAATAATAAAATGTTTAGCCTGTGTCCTTTGCAAAAGAAGTATTCAAATCTGCGGCCAGATTTTTTGACAGTTTTCAAAACATCTTGAACGGAGTAAACGGATCACAGACTTAACAATGACACTTTTTTTCAGGTCCAACAAGTGGGTGGAACTAAAAGTTAATGTTTTCTTGATGAATAATAAGCTTTAGGATACTCAGATTGATATTTCACAAACGGAGAAAAACACGCCATATAATAATTGCTATCTTTAAACACGCGCATCCCCGTTGGTTACACAAGAGCACTGATTTCATGAAAGCCCATTTTGTGCTATGTCAGTGTCCATACCAGCGGTCTTTATTAAATAAATGACTGTGTGTTTCATGCAGTCTCTTTCTGTATATTATAACTGGTCAAGAATTTGCCAGAGGTTTCAGAGTGTTTAGAACTTTTTGCCTTTTGACGAACCCTAAGAATATAGTATGAGGGCTATAGATGTAAAAAACCTGCTACTCCACCCAGTCGGTATAATGTTTATATCCCGGTAACGTGGATGTTCGGATGTTTTTTAACATTGGTGCCATGTGCAATTTTGCTGAAATTTAAATTGAACAGTCTGGTGCGGATATGTTTGAAACATCAGTACAAACGTTCCAGGGCACACCGTTGGCTGTTTCAGTCGTAGGCTCTGTCATGCAGGTACATGTTTACACCAGGTGGCAAGTTCTGTTTACATATAAATCCGGCAATATCCTGGCGACCACTATTAAAAGTACAGTTTGCACATTTACATGTTTACATTTACAGTTTTCACGTTTACCTCGTACTGTTGCCACGTAAGCTGAATGAAGGACAACGGTACAAATTCAACACAACGACAGAAGAAGAAAATTGCCAACCAGGTGTTTGCAACGGGTTTTGAATTCTTGTGCCAAAGTTCGCGTATTGGAAATGCTCTCAATATCAAGGCTGAATGATAACATGAATATATTGTATAAAATATCGTAAAATGTCATAATGATACATGTGCAAAAATTAGATCAATGCCATAGGGGTATACTGGAAGAAAAAAACATATATTTCAAGGTGCAGCAACTAAGTTTATGTCCCTTAGAGTGACAGGTTGTCATGTATTTCCCAGCATTTCTTCGCCATTCATCTGCTTAGATATGATGTTAATCGCTCCTCTTTGAAAGCAAGCAGTAAGAAACTTTAACAGAGTACAGATCACGATACATTTGGGGTCTCAGGTGCGAGAAGCCCATCATCGGTGTTCAGGAAAAAAATCAACTTGGTCGGCCCGGGTGAAGGTTCTAGCCAGAGGCTGCCAACCATCGATCTGTTTTGTCCCCCCGTTTGTCATAGCCTAATCCCTTCAAACTCATAAGCACAGCCAGTTCGCTGGAACCTTCAGCCATCTTAAATCCGCGCCTTTATCTGGCTTTAGAAGCCACCGGGACTATTGGTCTCAATCGGAAATGGAGTTCAAGAGAAAGGATTTTGATGGCACGAGTTGTGTCGTCTGCTTCAGTGATTCCTCGGCTATCTGGATCGTGGGCTCCGCGTGCCTCACTGAACCTCAAACAGCTAACGGGCTAACTTTATTGGACTAATTGTCCAACGCTTTAGTTCACGGAAAAGTTATCACATGCACCGATCTATTTGAATCAAAATCTCCCTCTAGACTGTGCCATAAACATTGGCTGGAGGGGCAACTGTATAGCCCTTTATGACCGATCTCGGAATGCTTGCGTTCTCAGACATAACGCTTATTGTAGAGATTTTGTTGATCTTCCGCTATCCAAATCATCGGGAATTTTCCTTCACAATAAATGAACGCTTGGCTGACTCAGTGTTTATGTTTTGCTAAGAGAGTATTTTTAGAATACAAAATAGGTCCAACGACCATTTAGAGAAAACAAGAGCCCTAAGATATATTCTGACATGCTTTGACAAAATGCCTACCTCAAACAATCGTCTTAGTGGCTTAATGTGCGAGAGAGTGAGAATTCCAGCCTATCATATAGGGAAGACATACATGGATTGATTTGTTTTATCTTGTCGGTATTTTTCGGGTTTATCAAGTGGTGGTAAGCCACCAACTAAGAATTGTTCTTTCATATTTCGACTCAAGTAGACTTTGTAATTGTACGCGTTAAGTTTTTCGTATCAAAGTTAGGGTAGAGATTGATGAGCATAACATAACAACACCGTCACACACTGAGCAAACATTTATATTATTTGTTTGTAAACCCCAAACAATGGTGCCTCTCTTTTATTATCTGTGGTTTCCTCGTTCATTGTTGGCCACATATGACATCACAGTTTGGTGTTGTTGTGGTAGAGGTGATAGTTATTAACGTGTGTAATTCCTATGCGCTATAGCGATTTCTCTACGTCGCTGTCCTCTGAAGACACACAGCCGGAAGTCAAGTTTTCCCAAACCCCCGATATCCTCGTTCACCGGTGCATGGCGGGCCCATCAATCCATGTGTCCTGAGTGACGAACCGCTTGGCGGTGAAAATAGACGGCCTAGTCTAGATTGATGTTTCGCTCGTATTGACGAAACAGAGTCAATTATAACGGCCTTATAATTCAACCAGACTGGCTCGTGCGAGCTGCGAACAAGGATGCACTTGGTAAGAACTTGGTCCAGATGATCTGAACAAAGATTTTGCAAGTCGATACCGTCAGCCATTTGGTATTTATGCTTTCAGAGCACATCGACTGAAGAATGTAAACACAATAGTTTTCATGTGTATACTCTACATATGTTGTGTTAAAGTTTTATACCTTGAGAATGGCCTAGTGATTATCAAGTATGATTTTCGTTCTGCTGAACACCTCAGGAAATCTCCGTTACAATTTTACAAATCGTAATCATATAGTGTTATGATGTACTTCTATTACACAGATTTATCAAAAGATGTACAAGTAAATAATACATAATTGAAAAGTATACACACATGATTTATGGTATCAAACGAGTTTTCAATAGGAACGTCGTGGGACGGAGAGTTTACGGAATCTGACAGGCATGGGGACCTGTTTGTATTGGAGGGCTGTGTGATACAAATCCCCTGTGTGCAGATGTCATCTTCATCTCGTGTGCGAAAGATGATGCCTTTTCAGTGAGGCGTTCGTCTTTGTGTCCGTTTTGCTTGGGGTTCCCCCTCGGAGCTTATGGCGCTTGTCTCTAGCACACACCGGCCCCGTGAATGAAGTTGTTCTACTTCCTTATTTCAAATGCATTTCTGTTACCGATGGCCCGAACAAGGCATAGGTGCTACACGGGACAGTGAAAAGTCCCTCGGCGTAGAGTGCTAAACTATTCAACTGTTAAGATAAGAAATTTATAAATAGCTGGAATATCTGACATGATGAACCATGTTGGAATACTAGATGCAAAATCAAGCACTAAAAAGTCCACGTTAAACCTATAGGTACCTCTAACTCCCCCACACATGACAGTTCAACCAAGCTTGCCCCATTTTATTATTTGCTCAGATAGAAGTTCAAATTCCACTCACAAACTTACAAGGTCTTTTATGGTATATTTTCAGATTGCTTGTGTACTTACCATTCATTTAGTGTTCATTCACTGAACTCACGTCATATATCTTGACGGTGATAAAGGCATAAATAAATAATAAAAAAGTAAGTTCCTCTGAACAAGACAGTTGGTAGCAAAAAAACCCGCCTCACATGCAAGTCTTCTTCGAGATACCACGGCGTTACGCCACATTTACCGAACATGTGCTAAAGTTTTTATTCCATATCGGGTTTCATATTTCCCCTGAAGCGAAACTTTTCTGCTGCCTTTGGCTGGCAATCCCACGAGTACAGCCTTAGAAGCCCGCTGATCCAACAGAAACCTTGGCGCCCTAAATGACAAGTCATACAGGCAATCATTCCGACTCTCGAGCTCTACAAACGGAAAGTCCCTTGTTGAATGTTTTGGAAACTGTCACGAAGACTACCCAAAGTTTAATTCATGGTTTCTCTCCCTACCATATGGAGTTTCGCTTCCCTGTTTAAGGGAGAGAAAAAAATTCCAAATATTATCCTCTGTGCACTAACATTCCTATTTACACACGACCCCTTCAAAACCAACAAAGTCAGTTCTTTAGTTCGAAAAAAGTGCCATTTGTTAAAGACAGCGACACCAGTGGATCTTATGCATGTGGAACTTTTTGTCATTTTTCACAGAGGCAACAACTGCCACATTGATTGGGGTATTTCCGGAATGGAGTTACTCCGAAATTTCCCTTTGGCTGTCTTTTTCTGGGCGCGAATAATGTTAAAAGTTATGTGCCGCCAAACATTTTTGCCATGTCTTCCTTATACCATGCTGTATCAAATGTCATTATTTATGAACATGGCTTCTCACATATTCTGGAAAAGCTTGCCTAGTGACAAAATATTTATTCGGAGACTCGCTTCTAACTCAGATTATTTGAATAACATGTGAATCTTGTAAAGCAGTATGCATATCTGTGCCTAAATTATCTAATATATTTTCTGAAGTAGAAATTGTCACCGATGCTGGGTAGTCGTGCGCAGTTCTTAAGGTAAAATAAAATATATGTCTAATTGTTTGCTGTTATGCGTTTGTGCCGATGGACAATGGTGCTCCTCTCACATTTTGCAACTCGAATTTCCCAAGAAAGCTGAGACAGATGCAAACGTTGTATGACAAAATCGTGTGCACGTCGTCTGCAACGAGCCTCGCCCCGGCTGCCCAGCCCCTGTCGATGACGTGTGCAGTCCACAGGGGACGTCCAGCGGTGTCAGAGCGGTCGGGATCCCATGAATCCGGCTACTTTTTATCGAGGGATCAGTCGCATGAATTTCTGCCTCGTCAGAACCGATACTGGCGCTCGCCTTACTGATGCGCTGTGTTACAGCTAGTCTCCGGGGACTTCGGCTTCTAATACAGTCACGCAGCCAGGCATTTACACGCTTTAATACCAGCCAGCTGCGGCTCCGTATGCTCCGCCGATTCCCTCTTACTTTTTACCTTCTTCCAACAAAACCCCTCGTCGAATCCCTTCCTCTGTAAATGTTCCAATCATGATATCACTTGCACACTAATGTTTATTTTGTGGACCAAATGTGAGCACAATGCATGTTAGAAAACGCTGCTGACTCGTGGATTCTTCCCTTAATATCAGTTAATATCAGTTTTGTTGACGATTTTGATATTTCCGATGATACTAATTCGGAACCACCCGAAGCAATGTCCTATCATCAGCGCACGTCTGTATACAACGCAATAAATAGGACAAATAAATAGGACATCTAGAAGGATATTGCTCTATAGCAATGAAAGCATTATATATTTGTTCATTTGAAGGAAATATTGTTGATAAGGGTGACTAGGGATCTGACTGGGAATTTGTCTTGGATCGGTTGGCTGTCAGGCATAGCTGATGACGTAAGAAACGGTTGAATTCCTGTCGGACTGGCGGCATCCTTTGGGAAAACAAGTTTTGCTTTTGGTAAACGAAGTCGAGATAGGTTCGATGGTTTGGCTCGATTTTTGGGACATCAGTGGGTGTAGATGTCCTCCTTGGAGAGCTGACGGTCGAGTCTTATCGGCCGCTAGTCCCACCCGGACTAAATCCGGACTGACATCTAGTTATCCGAGCGGTGATTGATGCTCACAGGCAGGAAATAACGTCGCTGAACTGGCCGAGGGCAGTGCAGCTTGTAAAATTATGCACCTTCCGACGCTGAAGAGCTCGATTAAGGTATGATGTGCGTTGACCCTAGGACCAATCGTTATCGCCTAATGTATCCACACTCCCTCAGCCTCGTCCTTTCTCACTCCATGTTTGTCTCAGCGCCGTGGCCTAAAGAAGATAAGCTATGTCAGTATAAAATCATGAACGTTTTCAGGCTTGTGTGTTTTGTTTCTCTTACCGCAGGTGTTTGTTGTGCATATTAATTTGGCTTCACACCTCGGTTTTTACCCTATCCAGTAAAGGTCGTATTCTGCAGCTATATATATATATAGCTGCAGACATATATTTATAATTAATAATAATAAACAATATTTATATTTACATGCATAGATTTGCAATATATGACAGATACAAGCATTAGAACTCCTTTATTATCTTTTAACGTTATCACATGTGGATATGAAAGCGTCATTGAAATTTTGTGTAATTGAAATATTAAAAAAAAAACAGAAAAGAATAAATGATGAATAGGTCAACAATAAAACTAGGTGAAAAACAGCGCAGTTTTGCTTCTCTAACCCTTGCTCCAGAAGCCGCTTTGCCTTACGGTAAACCCCTTTTTAAAAAGAGTTTATTCGACAAGCTGAAATGCGGGAAGTTTCCCTCAGTTACTTTTATTGCGAATGCATCCACTGGCAACAGACTCCGGCGTTTGGCATCCACAGCCACGGGCGAGGGTGTCGGGATCCGTTGTGCAGGCGATAAAACATGGCCCAGGATCGTGAACCACCTAGGGGTGTACTTAAGAAACGACACTGAGCCAATCCCCCATTATGTCATAAATTTTTGATCAAAGATGCACGGAAGTTTCCGAGGTGTTTTGCAACTGTTTGTGGCTTGATGCGAATCTCCCCGGCACGGTGAATCCGATTGCGAACTGTTAGCTGTGTTTAAGTTGATCGACTTAACTGGGCCAAATGCTCTCCCCTCGATGCCACTTCGGGTAGGCTTACGTTGACGCCCTTAGTTAACGGCGCTTTTTTAGCCCGGCAATTAAAACATTTCCTGTGCGCAAAGCCGACTGAAGAGCGGATTTAGATTAAACAGCGAGGACAGACGGTGATCCGGGGTCACACCCCATGTCCCAGCATTTATGGGACTAGATCGTTCATCCCTAGAGAGGACTATAACCATGCTCTGAAGGAAAGCAAGAACCATACAATTAAAAGGTACCAAGTGGTAATTTAATTGTACGCAATGAATTGTAATATGTTTTGAAAACTATGGCTTAATGGGGGCTCTAAAATCGATGAAGCTTTAATGGGAACTTCACTTTGACAAGCGCTATAAATATGAAAACGGAAATTTGAAGTTTATATTGTGGTCATGGTACATTTGTAGGTTTCACGACGTGAAACTGATTAGTAAAGGACAAATTCATGGCCCCCTCGCGTTTACAGAAAGGGAGCATTTACAAAAATATTCGCTGGACTTTAACTGATTTTAGGTGCTTGCATACATTTTTGGAACATTGATTTTGTATTGAAACAACTTTTGATGTTTTAAATGTTCCGTTTTTCTACCTATCTTTCTAAAAGAATCAATTGTTTTTCTATCATCACTCTTGATAATTCCAACAAAGATCCCAATACAGGGGAGAATGGTATTCGAAGCCCGAATTGGGCTATAGAAAATTCGTTCTTTGTTGCAACTGTTGCGGAAATGTGTACAGGTCTCGCGAGACCAAAGATTGAGCACGTAAGAGAAACGTTGAGCTAGGATTGAGTTTCTCGAGAGGTGTCAAGAATTGTCGCTGGGAACGAGCTGAGAATGGGAAGGGCAGGTGTGGAGATCGGGTAGAGCCGAAGCCCCTGCCTGGAGCACGGAGGAGCAACACCGACGCAGATCCGGGCGAAATTTTCATGAATAGCCCTGCTCCTATCAGTTACACATGCTTAGGAGCAAACTGTCCCCAGCTATCACGTTGTCAAACTCTCAGCGGCCGTATTGTGAGCGAGCTTTTGTCCTCTAGGTGCTTTCCTTTCTTCCCTATAGTAAGCCTCCAGGGGTGACTATTGTAGGGTGTGCGCATGGGTAATCCGTACTTTTTCATCTGTCCTATGCCAGGGACCACGTATTCTGTTCGGAATCACATCTGGTTTCCTGACTGGTTCTATGGCTCGCTTGTTCTTTCACGGGAGCCTCCACAATAATGCAAACCAGAGAACAACACCAACAGTTAACGCAATCACCGTCCTTCAGTCGTGACTAATCCAATAGAAAAACGTCCTTTTCAATAGGTTCGGCGAAGAATGCAAATCCAATTTTAGTCACTACATACCTGGAAGAATGGATGGAGGGATGTGAATAGCCCAGCGTTGTTTTAGCTTATAATCTGCTCTTCAATACATTTCGACCATCGCCGCGCTGTTCGACTCGACTAGTTCCAACGTGGTTCTACCGCTTTATTCCTTTGTTTTCAACCTTTCGAGCGACAAAAACCGTACATGGGTGACACGGGTGAATTCTTCACCCTAATCATACTGTATTGCTTCGTCCAAGGATGGCCTAACGCAGATAATCTGCTGTGGACCAGTCCTTATTGGAATCGATTTTATAGTTATCCTCACCAAAGTTAAATTTACATACTAAATGTAAACAAAATGTAAGTTTGTATCCGGAAATCATGAGCTATTGGTGTATAAGTATAGGAACAGAGATGCGATCTCATCGAGTCAAAAGACCAGACCCATTTAAGTGTGATGGAAACTCGAATGCTTATTCGATTTTTTTAAAACGGGATTGAGGGAAAACGTTGTACTCAAGAATGTGTTATTTATTAAAATTCTTTTGCAATATAGGAATTAAATTTTATCAACTTGGACTTTAAACTGTTTGATAAAATTGCGTTTTGATTAGACTGACCTAAAACTGTTTCATGAAGACATTTCCATAAATCACAAGTAAACCTTCATCTGAGTTTAACGCGGCATTTATTGTTTAATGTTTCCTAAAAGCGCAAATTCTGCCGTACGTTTTCAGGAAAAGAATTATGCCAAATTTTGTCAACCGTTATCGTCTTGTATTACAAAAACAAAACATTTTTGTGTTCTTGCATCAAAATGTTGAATGTGTATATGGTTTTATTTTCCCATAAATTTTAAACAAACGTGACCGTTCTTATTGCCATAAATGGAACGAATATTTCTCGCGCCTTTCGTCGCTGGATCTTTTCAGACTTATACCTATTGGCACATACCCAAACACATCCCGGAAATAATTGTATTATATTGCTCTATAAAGTCACTCTACTGACAAAGGCTGTATGGGTATTATAGGTATACATTTAACCACAGCTAACTGCCTTTCGATGAACCTCAGTAGCTTATCAATACAATGGCTGGGGCGGATTCTTTCTGTGCGTCTAACTGAGATGTCATTCTGATCGTCTGTCACCGGTTCGTCGACAGCTGCAATTGTGAATCTGTTGTGGCTGGCCGATGGCTATTTTGCTCGTGTGGTCACTCATGCCAGATAATGACTCTTATGCACTGTCGCCCGTAATATACCAATGGGCGACCTTTTGTGGTTGAATAGCAACATTAACACATGGCTCGGTTGCCGCACGCGTTTCCAATTTGTTCCTTCTAATTTTTAGAACCATCAATATTTCCTTAACTGTCGAGAAGATCGCGTGCTGTCGACAGTTGACGACAATTATCGAGGGATGCCGAACTTGCCCGATCGCTGTGCGTGTCTTCGTTTAGCAGCCCCTCACACATATACACGGCAAATCGACTCGGTTGTCTTCACCCAGCCAACGTAAACTGGCTCACAATCACGCAAGCTGGGCTGTCGTGACCAAGATATTTACCGCTGAAAAACAAAGATCCCTTTGATTAGAACCTTTTCTATATAATATCACATGAATGACTTGTTTTGTAGCGCATAAACGTGAGCGCAAGACTCCCGGCACGCATGCCCCCTGCTCTGCATTACAGAATGTATGTGCAATAAACGGTTAAACAGTCAGCGTGCCTTGAATTATTTCGATGTACATCTATATTTGTACCGCAAAGCAATGATTTACATGGCTTTAGAACGGTCTCCTTGCATGGTTATGCAATTACTACTTAATTACAAAAATATATATTTTGAATAGAATACAATATTATTATGCGGAATAAAGAATAACGGGCAAAAGGAAACGATATAATAACAGTGGACATCAGTTCGTTTATTCGGTGACAGTTTTTACATTACAACGAATATATCAGTTTGCCGTAAACTCTATCGGGTTCTATTTACCGCCATTTATTGTATAAAAAAAAAACTGTTTCTTTTACAGGTGTGGTTTCAGAACCGTAGGTCGAAAGAAAGGAGGATGAAACAGCTTAGCGCTCTGGGCGCACGGCGACATTTCTTCAGGAATCCTCGGCGAATGCGAGCATTACGGGCCGGCATGTCACCCCACGACCTGGACGATAGTCCGGAAATGATGGCGGGTCCCGGTTTTGGATACTTCTCAGGTAAGTCAATATCATTTTGCATATGTTAAAAAAGCAAAACAACGATGTACGTAAGAAGTCGTGTAACATATACACATTGATACAACATGGTTTGTATGCTTTGTATCCATATACCTGCTTTGTCTACCTCTCATATATAGATGTGCCTGAATACCGTACCTCGACAGCTACATTTAATTACCAAACAATCCGTTTTGCATTATAAATGCAGTTAATTAATTATTCGAAAAAATGACGAGCACATGTTTGCAAAAATGACCTAACAGCAGCTTAATGTGAAGTCAGTACATGTATACCCAATATTAATGCAGTAATGTTGAACATAATGAGGTAGAGAAGGCCACATATGGCGAAATTTCCCATCTGGAGTATTGAATATAGATGCCATAAAGAGAAGTTAGCGAAAAAATATTTAGACCGTTTAAAGATATGTGATATCTAAACTTTTAATCAGCCCAGATAAACAGATAAATATACGCATGCGGAACTGTCGGATCATTAAATAATGAAAGTGGTGGCTGAACAAAGCTCGCTGTCGTAAATAAATGACATGTATATAATGAAACAAAAGTAACACCTGCTTACGAGAGCCATTATCAGGCGTTTTATCTAAATAGAAAGTTCGTGCATGAAAGTTACCAAAAACTGCGGACCGCATGTTTGACTTAGCGGTCGATGGCAGCGGGGAATGATACACTGCCCTGGCCCACAACCATATACCAGGTGTGAAGTTAAACAGTTATCTTTCATTGGTCTTTTTCTCGCATTTAATCATCGCAATTTATCGCAGGGAGAGAAATGAAAAGCATTTTACCCTACGGGGACAGGCTTTATAGAATAGGCATGGTTTTGCATGGAAACAGCTTGCACGGGCAAGATGCATGAGGCTTCGCTCTTTTTCAAGAACATCCGTTTTTAGTGTAGATACATAGGCGTAAAGGTAGTGTTAAATTCCACCAAGAGTTTAATTTTAATGATTATGTATGTAACAGTATATGTCTGGAAGTTTTAGGTATCGTTTAGAAGTATCCAGTCAGACCTATATGTAATAAATTGCTGAATTTGAGGATTTTTGCAAGCTGTAAATCTGAGAAATTAAAAGACCGTCCCTGTCTCTGTCAACCCATGTGCCGCTCTGAATTCCATGCAGCTCTTGCCATTTCAGCCGGATATTTCTTATACCCACACACGTTCACTCTCCGCCGTCGCATATAAGCTAAGGACTGTTGAGTACTTCGTAAAGCATCGGTGCAACAATATTTATAACGAAAAGTTAAATTAAAGCAATGAAATAAATACATCCTTCAAGCGCGTCTCAAAGTAAACAAGGTAAAATAAAATAGAATGATAAAAGAAGAACACTATATAGTTGATGAACAATCAGTTGGGTACGGCAGAGCGCGTGTGATATAGTTGTACGTTGTAAGTGTGTATATATACAGATACATTCATATACAGTTGTGTGGACATTTACATTGCAGTTTGATTATCATTGTTTGCTGTGTACACAAGGGATCAGCTTAACTTTCTTTTCCTTCAGTAGTCATTTGGGTTAATTTGTTTGATTGTACCTGACTCAGAGTTTGGGCATTATTGTTATGTTCGTGTACCCAGGTGTAAGGAAGTGAAACTACCGCGACAAAGTAAATACTGGCTACCTGATTTTAGTGTGTAAAAGGCTGGGTACACCAAGGAGACACATTTTGCCGTTATCATTTCTCGACATCAAATCTTAATATTGATATTTGAGTTTAACTTGTTCCCTGATACCTCCACCACAAAAACTCGTCAAATATTTGGAAACCTTTGTCGTCTCTGCTCTCCTGTATATCGCATTCACTTAGTTGTATGTGCTTTTCTCCCCGCTATGGTATTCTCCGATAAAAAGACGTTAAAAGAGCGGAGTGGCCTACATTTGAGATGAAACCAACCGTATTTTGGAGGGGATTAATGTCGGGTGAGAAACTATTCACCAAAAGATTTGACTGTGGCAGTATAAGTTTCCTGTTCGCTCCCGACAATGTCCTTGGCACTCTTTGCCAGGCACGACCAGTATCAAATGCCTACTGCACAATAGATGTATTTGCTCAGCATCGCTATGTTCAACTTTGGCCTTCTTGTCGGGTTGATACAAAAGCAGGAATGAAAGGCGGACCGGATCTAGGTGTGTTTTTTCGCCTAGGCCATGAATATTGAAAGTACGTTTTTACACAGTAGCAAGTGAATAGATCGTATACAAGGTCATATACAGAGGTGTCGCTCCTTTGTCGGGGACTTGTCCTGGTCACTTGTTCGACTGTTTTGTTTGCCTAACACCCTCGTTACTCTATGGATCTGGCTTTGTCCCGCTGAACATCCAGCTTCACGGAGACGGTTTATGAATGCGCATCTAGGCCTGTTCCTCCGGCTGTGTGCGACTGTTTTACAATACCGCCATTATGTCTTCTCCATGTTCCGCACTCACCCGAACTGCCCGAGTCGCAAAGCTTGCTGTCTTACACGCTGGTAGGAGACAATAGTCGAACATCTGTGCTTGAAGGGCTTTCTTAGGCAAAGTCTCCTGTCGTTCAATGAATCAACATCAAGAGATTTGGCTCCAGTGCCTTTGAAATTCGTCCCTTATCTCTAACTTTTCCCTTGACAGTTCCCTTGGCTTTGTCGCATTCTTTCTCTTGTCGACCCTTGCCCTAGATAATTCATCATATGTTTATTTGTTGTATGATTGTCTGGTTTCATCCCACTCATCCGAAATCGGTTGGTCAAGAGGCATTTGCCATGAGTGTGTCAAGTTTATTGATTCGTTTGAGTTCAGTCGTCTTTGTACTGTAAAAATAATACACTACCCCGTTTCTTTGGGTTTATGGAAACGATGTGGTGCAAGTCCCTGTCTATTATCTACCTTTTTTCCGTTATAGACTTGTATTTTGCTATACCAGTGGTAAGAAGTATTAAGGGAAAATGGACATCCTCGTATTAATTTTATATACCATCAGTGCAAAAATTGTGTAATCTGTGTAAAATACCCGGAGTGACATGTGTAACAATATAGTGCACAGTTTGTGTTCCACTGATGAACGTCATTGTTGAGATGCAAATTTTTAAAAGATACCTGCAGAGGGTAACGTAACATTTCGGCTGAATACTTTGACGACGAATATATGCCTTAAATATTAATGTGATCAGAAGTATATAACAAAGGAGGTTTGTTGGAGCAGTCCACTGAGACCCTGTGAGGAAGGGATCGCACATATTCTTTAGATGAAATCGTCCTTATGTAAGGAGCAAAGGTATTGAGACACACACATAACCATGCAGGGAAGTCATTAAATCCTGCAAACGAAGCAATCTGGGTGCACTTCTAGTCCGTGTCTTCCTTGAGAAAGTCTCAGGTCATAAATCAGCGCAGTCGACGTCTCACTGACGCCCAGTAGCAAACCGAAAATTTTTCCATAATACCGTTATAGGATAATTACCAGTGTCTTTAGGCCTTGAACGATACCCAGGAGAATTGTGTCCCTTTCTGTTTCTGATTGATGGCCTTGATGAGTGTGAGGAGGACGGGCTCTGCAAATCTTTCCTCGTTTTCTCCACCGGTTAACGGCCATTCCGCCCAGCAACGGCCAAACTGTTTAATTTCATGGCTTTATTATCCTGTAAGAAACGTCCAGCGGGCCACGATTTGGTCAAATTCCGCTAGCAAGAACCGCTTTGGCTTAGCATACTACTTTCTAACAACCCTCTTTGGGATTCGATGTCGTAAACCCTCCCTGCAAGGTTTTAAGCCCATTGACTTCTATGTGGCATCCTGACGCTTCATTTACCCTGATCGGGTACCAGCTGATGGGAATTTTAAGGGAACCCTTTGCATTTACTTACCCCAATTTGAGCTTGTGAGCTCATGAAGGACAATATCATTAAATGGCCTAAAGCCTGATCAGTGAGTAGCTGAGTTGAGTAAGTTTACGAATGATGTAAAACTAGATATTTTTAAATGAGTTATCCATACATGTTTTAATGGAAGTCGCCGGCATTTTAATAAAATGTTCACAGTTATCTAGCAGAGTTATTGATCTTTACTTATCTGAGATTTGTTAAACCTTCCAGCCATATCTGCAGCAAACTTGAATAATACATTTGCACTGTACGCAAAACTGTATACCCAAGCCTGGAAAATTATTAATTGCTTTTAACACATGTGAAACAAATAAAAGAGGCTGACGAAGAGTGTATTGTTCGCTGACCTGAAGGAAAACAGAAAAGTGCAAATTATCGCCTTCTCGCGGAAGAAGAATGCATTGGGCTGTGTACATAACATGGCTAAGCAAACCGTCCTTTAGAAATTGAGAAATAATGAGTGCTGAATACAAGCGTTTCAAGCGCCACATATACGCTTTATCTTTAGAGGCATTTGCTTGCTTTAAACAGATGCAGTAAACTACGTACGGCATTATTCTGTTAATCTTTTTGCCCAAAATATCAGATCTTTTAGTCTAAACAAATAGCACTAGTGGAAACGAAATAGCCTGTTTAGGCGTTCAATTGTTACTCCTGAAAAGTTTGCCGACCTGCTTTAGATAGTATATTAATTACAGCCCCATAGGCTTTACTAGTTCGACAATGGTCTTTCTTATTCTCATTAATACATGTAGTTTGTGTACTATTGATTATCAGTCTTGTTTGTTTTAATTATTGAACATCTTGGTAAAGGCATTGGAGCTTAAAACCAAAGTATCTATATATAGAAAGAGTATTTAACGTTACTGACAGCATGCGGTACTACTCTCCTGTTAGTACATACCCAGCAGAGGACGGTTCACTCTTCCTGCACTGTGCCCATCCCCCCTGCCAGGTACACAAAAGAAACAGACACCTTTGAATTAATTCTCGTTTAGTAAGGACACAATGAGATTAAGTGGGTGCCAAGTAGCATTATCGTCATCATAATTGGGCCGTCCAACAAGGCGGTCCGCTTGTCCTGGCAGCGTTTAACTTTTTAATGATTTGGACCACTGTGATTTCTCTGCGCTGCACTACTATAATTGTGTACGACCAATCTTCTCCGAATGTGCTACTGGCGATGAATCTGTGTAGCCTATGTACGGCCTCTTGGAGGGCGTTTCCATCAGCTTTCAAATCAGAGATATTTGTGGAACTCTAACTCAAATCGACAGACCTTTCGACGGTGGTCAAGTGCTCGTCTGGATGAAAATACTCGAAACCACAAAGGCGTTTGGGACAAAGCATCTTTGGCACTGTGGAATATCTTTGAAGCCGGGGGTCAGACTTCTGTTTGAGGGGGCACCTCTTGAAATACTTGCCTAAAGCAAGAAAACTGCTTCATTCCGCACCTCTTTGGCGAAGTAAGGGCCCACGCTTTACAAATGCTATCATATGTTAGATGGATTTTGTATTTTGGGGGACCTTGTTCACACATCTTTAGTACGTGGACACTCCACGGAAACTGCTCAGATATAGGAGTCCTGGAAAGGACTGACTATAACATGGCACACTCCATAAACCCTTAGTCAAATCAAGCTGATATTCGCTCTTTCGTCATCTAGACAATTGCGTTTTGTCGCGCATATACTTTGGGTCATTTCTCAGAAACTCTTCGATTTTGCCGAAAATAAGTCGCACAGTGTTTGATCTGTACTAGAGCACCGTTATTTAGCTTTAGACATGCGTTTTGTCCCAATGAATGCTGTTGATGCTGTGGTGAAAGGTGACGATTTTGGCCCCAAGTGGGAGGAACAATAATCAGGTCTGACTTTGAAGCTCGTCTTTAGTTTGCAGAGAAAAATCCGTCAACCAAGGAGTAGTATGTACACAAAGTTTTCTGTAACATTAACCCTTTTAAACACATCAGTATTCAGGTCTGAGCGTGTTGCAATGTAGCTCTCGGTCGTTGTAACACCAGCTAAATATTGACTCGGGCCAAAAGTGAAAAGCGGAGAAAAAATGTATCCATCGGGATACTCATTCAAAAGGTGACTGACTTCAAAGCAGTGGTGGGGTTTTCAGCCGTCTACTTAGTTTCTCTTTTCATGTGAGTGCCGATGGTAGGCATTTCAAGTGGCTCGACACAATACTGTATACAGAAGTGTGAACTGAGACCTTGGCTCAACCCACTAGTGTTTATATGGGAGAAGTATCCAGATAGTGGGTCTCATTGCACGCCGTATTGTTGTCCCTTTGCGAAATCGATCCAAAACGAAAGGCTCTGCCCTAACTGAGTACAATCAGCTGTACATAGAGGGTGCCTCACGCGGGGCCTACTAGAAGTGGTAACAAAACACGCCGGGAAGGGAGGCACCCCACCACAAAGAGACCCCGGCCGATGGTTACAAGCCCCATACTTCGAAACATCACAGTTGCTGAATAATGCCTTTGAAAGAAAAAGAACAATAGGTGAAATGAAACGAAGTCGCCTTTATACAGTCGTCACAAGTAGACAAGAGAGATTTGTAACCAAATATTGCTGAGACCTTAGTGATTTTCACGGGGGCATATCGAACATCTTTATACCCCATAATTCTATAAATCCGCTGTCAGTTCGGTCCTAGGACCAAGCCCTCAATTCAGACAAAAATTTGAACAAAAGAGAACTCGACCGTAGTAGGAGCAGTTATGCCTTGATCTGTCTATATAATTTGTGTCAAAATAGCTGAGGGCATAGCTTTTAAGATCGACTTTATTACAGATTTGTGAATATATTTCCAGACTTTTACTTTCAGCAGGGCTCTTGTGTTAAATGATTGCTTGCCAAGTTTTAATACTATGCTGATAGAATGGTCTTTTGACAAAAACCAAGGTTATGACATTTATCCTGTTTTGCTACAGAGGGGATTAACGCAGCGGTATGAAGCATGCAGACAGGTTACCGTGGGAATGAAACCATCATTGCATAATTTGTTATGCAGAAATTTGCGAAAACAGTTCTTCCCTTTATTCTAGTCACACTTTACAAACATGTGGGACGTTTTCGCCGACAGATTCAGAAGAATTATCATGTTTGCTGACAGATGAGACTGATAGGGAATCCTGAGTGAGAAAAGTTTGCCAGCCCTGGCAAAGGCGACAACACATGGGTTCCGTAAACCTGGTGATAGTATATGCTACAAGTTAACGCCTGTTGCCCTGCAAGGGCGTATAAATCAGAATCCAAATACTCTTATGATGTCCAAAATGTTTTTTGTGCTGCTGATTAAATGCAAAATGTGTAAAATACAGTATACTGGTAAGAAGAGGTAGAAAATATAATAAATATTATAGGCACTAGCTCTCTTCATTGAGTGATATATTATCTCAATTTTCTGGCTCAAGGGCGACAGTGATTATTTAAATGTGTTACTTGAAGTCGGGACAATGTTCTGTATTTTTAGTTTTTGGCTAGTATAGGTGTCAAGGAAAGGCCGTAAGACCCAACTGTTCTAACCATTCATCTTAACCTGGATATCATGTCCAGCAAAATCATTAATTAGAGATCTATAAACAAACTCGGCCTTCAAATTAGAGCTTCATTAAGGAGAACTACAAACCACATTGTCTCGGACCGCCGGCTAATTGCAAAGGGACATCGAAAATCACGTCCCATGTATAATCAGCTGGAAGGAAAAGGTCTGTTCTAAAATTCAGAGCCTAGTATATAGCAATTAACTCTGGTTATATTTGACTAGGACAAAATACCGTACGTGGATTCATGCGGCCTAATTTTAGACCAGATCACGTGACAACAAAAGTGCTTTATGATCTAACTATGGCGGCGTAACACGGGCTTTGCGTTATAGGTTTTGACGCATGAAAATAAGTTTAGCTCATTTTTTCCAGATAGTGGAAACAAATTTTTGTACAAATCCCAAGTTTTAGCAATTGACAATCCTTCGCACAAAAAAAGATGATGGAATGTTCTAAAATATTAATTCGTGCACTTTCTTGTACATAAACACTTCTCGTATATCTATTGCATTTGCGAAGAAAAAGGAGTGACTCTATGTACAAAGTCATGTTTTGGTGTATTCAGCCTAGGAATATACTAAATCTACTCATTTTATCGCTTTGGTGCATTTTATCGACGCGCTTTGCTGTAACACAACTGGTGAGTTAGGTTGGGAGAGAAAGATCTATATCGCTCAAGTTATAATAAATAAAAAGTACATATGTGGGAAAAAATGTGAGGTAAAAAGAAAAAATAAAATAAATTATCCAAGTGTGCATTTATATATGCGGTCTGCCATTAACAACGAGTCGTAAACAAAAGACAAAACACTGTGACAAGCGGTTGACAACGAAACAGTATAAAGCGTTTTGTTTAGGATTTATGGCTTCTGGCTCTCCGTATATGGTGCATCGCAGGCACTCGTCTCGCCCTTCTGGGTCCTTAGATTTTCTCACGAATAACACACACAATAGGCGCTTCAGCCTTTCAAAAAATCTATGTTGTATTTTTTATACGCTGACTTCAGGGCCCTCGATGACTAACGGATTTAAAGGCATCTGCTCGTGTCCAGTGTCCGTTAACCATGCACTGAGGTATCATTTTGGAATTCACCCGCCAAAAGTTTAATTCCCACTTCAAGTTTGGAGACTTGACAAGTGCTCACGTTCAACATTTGTGTCAAAATATTTTAATATCGAAATAGATTTCCTATATTCTGGTCAAAAGAAAGAAGTTGAAATACGGACTTCCACCTTGAAATATCTACAGATTAAAGCGCATATGTTACCTGCGCACGTTGGAAAACAAACGCAATCGACAGAAAAGCTGGTATTTTGTTTATTTGTTGATTTTTTTTACTTTTTTATTTATTTATTATGTTACTTTTTACGTCGCAGTAAAAAATATTTGATCAGTATGACGGTGCTGAGATTTATACGGGGCCAACGCCCCGGAGAAGCGAACAAATGTGTATAAGGGTAAAATAAATATTTCTAAGATTGTGTTGAGATAGTGTTTTAAGTCGCTGATTAACACCGTATTTATGGGTGGACATGATTTCAAGGTACGCACAGGCAAGATATAACATGTGCACTCTTGTCATAGATCCCACAACTTAGATGACTCAAAATTGTAAAAAGAATAACAGTGAAGAAATTTATATTTAATTTGCCGTTATAATTGCGATAAAGACCTTTTTTTTGCTATACACGATCTATATCTACATGCATATATGTAATGCAAAACCCATAGTGTCATATACGGTATTCATTCAACGATATACAGACACATTCTTACGTCAATACCTGTAGACCAACAACCTCGTTATATCAATTAAAAACCTATATATAACTCTGTATTTTAATTAACTTTGAAGAATTTTATCATGCTAAACATTTACATCCTTTGTGGATGCATATATTAGCGCAGATTGCGGATGAAATGTCAAGAAAATGAGTTATTTGTTTTATTAGCAAATTATCACAAAATTACTAATGTACATTTGTCTACTTACTTTATTAATATCAAACCTTTCCCCCCAAATTTTTTAAAAAGTAAAAGCAGTGAATTTTGAGATAATATGTTCTCCTCGTTACAGACAATGGCCAGGAGTTTTATCCCGGATATCAGGGCTATAACGAGTTTTTCCCTGGTCAGCCTGGAGAGCCCGGGGGCTTACCCTTCCTCCCTCCCACGTCTCAAGGTACCCCACCCCTCGGGATGGACCCGGGGCTTCACCCAGGAGGTAAGAAGTCCACTCACTAAGAATCAGATATATATCTGGCCATACAGTAAGCAATATGTAGGGGCGTATAGCTGCGTAAATGGTATTTTCACAGAGGGCAGCGTAGGCTAGATCGTTTGAAGCATTTCTTATTCATTAAATCGACAATATACCAAGTAGATAACGGAACCTCCTAAGACACACCCAAAATAATGGAAAATTTGTCACAAAAAGTCACATAAAATCACAACGGTACTTACTGTCGGTTGGTTAGTACTTAATCACACTTAATAGTAACGCTGAAGAATTCTTTTCTTTTTGTTTCTTTAGCTGGTAAAATTAAGTTTGCATTGTGCGTAAATGTGTGTATAGGCCTGTGCACTGGACGACTGAAGTTTCATACACCCCCAAAAATTGACAATTGCCCATATTCTTTAGGTCACATTGTATCAGGAGTATAGCTATGGGTTTTCCTTTCGTTACAACCGCAAATTTTGTGACAAGAGCATTTTTCATCTGCAACTTCATTTCTAGAAAAATATATGTCACATATCTGACATCCGTAGAGCGCCGTTGCGTGAAGATCGAATTAACCTGAAATTGAATCGTTTCGTTGTTTTCCGACCGCTCACTCTGTGCGTTATTTGAAATTCATGAAAATATCAATATTTAAAGCGTTCTCGAATAGCCAATATAACCAGCGAGTCAAGTATAAATTTCCCGACTACTCTTCCTTTGTATATACCGCGAAACTGTCTTGAGGTATGACAAAGTTTAAGTTCTTATTCCGTTTTCTTTCTTGTGTGTATTGGAAAGAGAAATTGACCTTGTGCTAGGCGTCCAGACCTCCACCATCACTTTCGCGTGCCCTTCTTGATTCCCCACGATCACATGGTCCAAATCTGATACATCCGAAATGTCTTAGAGGACTTAGGCCGGTTTGATGGAAGTTTTTATTATTTATATTACAGAATAAATCTATTGATTGGGCCGAGCAAAGGCATTTAGCCTGTCATTGCGGATTTTCCCACAAGATTTACGACGCAGACACAGATTTCACGGCGTCTTCAAAACACCCTTGGCAAAAAATTATTTCTTTTCCTTTTTTCAAGAAAATGTGAATATGTAAGAAAAATGTTCCAACTAACTTGCTTGCCAGCAAAAGAGATGGTTGAAATGGTTTACTTTTAAATACAGGCAAAGCCTTTAAAAAAATCCAGGTGTGCCTACAATTAAACAATTGTAATTGTTTCTTAGCCATTTTCCTCAGGGACAAGTGTAAAATTACTTTTGCAATTTAAAGATGAAAACGTCCCTGTGCTCCTAAATCAATTCCTTTCATTCCATTAAGGTAAAAAAAAGATGTAATTCTATATTCCTTTATAATTAAGGAATTTTATGTCATTTATATCGAAGGGTAAAAGATTCTGTTCATATCATGTTTTAGAACTATTTGGAAAAATATCTTCACCTTTGCTTCATTGGGAGTTTGGAAAATATTTTCAGTCACACATTCTTTGTTGCGATTTCTGGTTCTTTGACCTCAAAGCTAACCACGACAGATAATTCGGCAGCCAATTCATCGTGGGTGATAGACCTTTCAGTGGCTCATCCCTTGAGTGAAGATTATGAACGGTATTTCAATGGAAACACCGATTTATCTGATTTTGGTTGTCGCTCCCTGGAAATATTTATCAAGTCCTCTGCATGAAATTATGGGCCAAGAGCCGCCTCGGGGACTTCCCAAGGGACTGTCCGAGAAATAGATCGCCCGCAGTTTTCCTCTGGGAGATTGCCCCGTAAACTAACGACTGCTGCCACAGAATAAGGGAGACATTTATCGCCAGAAAATCTCAACCTCGCAGCCTCTTAATCGGCATCGGGGTAACTGAGTTATACTTCCCCTGGGTCATCCGTCTGGGACTTCTCGCCGATTGCAGAACCTTCCCGAAGGGCGCCCATTGCTCGTGGCCATTATACCGAGTTCTCCAAACCAGTCGTCTCAATTCGATTTTGGCTTGAAAGAAAAAGTAGCGCAGAAAAATCGGCCTTTTCATAAACTCCAAGAACACTTCATTATGGCCCATGTTTCCATTCCCGTAATAATCTGTTAAATGAGTTTCGCTCACTCTGGTCGCCACCGAACAAGACTTCTCGCCAAGGGAATTGTCAACGGCGTAATATAATTTAGAGGGAAGGTCTGTAGGACGCACCCATATAACACACTGAAAAATATCAAGACAATTATATCGTCCTCACACCCGCAGCAGCCGCATTATTTGATGGGCTTCTTGCAAACTTTTGAGTATTGAGCATAGGTCCTCGCAGCCGACAAAGGCATCTTTAGCCAGTCCCTAACCTGGTTTCTGGCAAAAGTGGGCTTTTGAAGATGAGGTATTTGGAAACATAGTGATGGGAATTATGCAGGGAGATGATAGAATCAGCGTCTATACATGCATGAAAACACGACTTACTTTGCTTAATGCTAGCTGACTTTGTTGGCAAAGGTTTTGATGGCCCATCTTACATACGAATGTAGGACATGCAATGTCTTGCCTCCTTGTGGCTGTATTTAGACATTCGGGACAATTCATGCCGTATTGCAAGCTACTTGCTTAATGTAATTGGGCCTCGTTGTTCTCAACAATGCGCCGTTGGCAAATTGGCCAATATTTGTCCCAAAAATCTATTAACGGAATTATGGTATCGCTCCTACGTAAGCTTTCCTAGGATTTGAGCCTTGCTGACCAACCCATTTTAACTCACCAACGAGAGAAAAACCTTAGAATGCAAAATAGAAAATTCCGCTTCGAATTAGCGCTCTGGTAGATTAAGATTTCACGGTGCAGGCTCGTGTCCAATGCGTATCATGTCGTAAGGAATGGCTTGTTTAAGTTCCATTTCAGAAGAGTCAGTCTTTCATCTTACATCATCCCTACAAGCTTTACCAACTTGTTGAGCTGATCAGACGATGAAATCCTCGTGCGTTGTTATTACCAGAGTGTCTCTGTCATTTCACGTAACGCAATAAACATAAGTCTGTTATTACCATATGGCCCGGACAATAGTAATGTTGACAGGTATACATTGTCGATGAACATACACCTATTGCTCTTTTTGGAAGATCCTTTATCCTTCTCTTATGACAGTGATTAAAGTAACTTAAAGTTGTTTCTCGGCGTGGTGCCAACAATATAAATCGCTGAAGGTTATGTTATCAATCAAGATTTTTTTCTGCCATGCTAAAGATGTAAGTACACGTCTACCATATATCATATATTTTGCAGATGTTTATCTTTGATATGCAAGACGTTGCTTTTAGAATTTGCAAGAACGTATCACATATTTTATTTCCACTTACATATAATAACCACATGTCCTGTATTGAAGTCACGTGCTACAATCTACCTAGACGTTCGATACATATTTGGATGGCCAGTCGTTGTAGTTACATTATAATTCTAATACCTATTGCAGTCATACGTTCTGTTCACTCATAAAACTTGTCAGTCAGCGTATAAATAAGTAGTTCTTAGGTTCGGCGTTAAACACCAGTCAACAAAACAAAACAAAAAAAAGAAGTAAAATACACTCTGCTATAAAGCACAGAGGATTCCAGTAGCAGGACAGTATTTGTGCTGACGTGAAGTCATCTCGTATACAACTCGAGCAAAACACATTCATGGATTAACGGGTGTTTGTTTGGCCGGGTAGAGAGCAAATACTCTACGCGTGGGGTATCCTGGCATGATGGGGACAATTTGACATAGACAGTCGCTGTTTGCTGCGCCCCGGTATGGTATGGCCTGACTCCCACCCATTTCGACTTGTCTTTAACGGCTACATAGGTAAATGTGGGTATACCATGTAGTGTTAATTGGATTGGCGTATGCACCAAAACGCACTGTCGGTAAACAACAACGAAGCGGCATGTTTTCCGGTGATGAGAGAATCCATGAAGAAAAAAACAACTGACGACTCGAGGCCTTTTTCAGTTATTATTTTCAAAGAGTATGATCAATCTATCAACTATCGCCCTTTGAAACAGAGTTACATGTTTGGTATAATGCCGTACATGTGGTCAATATTTAGGTCGCTTAAGACTATACTGGTTACACTGTCTTCAGCTTTTGCGTGTCTCTCTTTAAGGTAATTAGCAGGCTTAATTTTAATTAACTCCATGCTATTTCCGGCTTTAGATATAAATTGCTTGGTGCCTCACTTGATTGCCATTAGTGTAAAACGTCCGGTCAATGTTTTATAGTCCATCCCACAGTTTACCTCTTGGTTGCACAGACTGAGCGTTTTATATTCTATGATACTACGTTATAATATTTTTAACGTGTTTTTTCTTTCCTGAATTATGAAATCGTTGTTGAGCTTACGAGTAAAAGCCGTGTGTAATATTAAAACATAAATTAGCATTCTTCGTTACCCATTTTTAGTGTATAGCTTACACGGTTTTGCTGTCCAAAACTATTTTAGCTGCCATGAGTGAACAGACTGGTGTCAATTGTAAGGCCGAAGCTGAACCTACAACGCTTTTTGTGTTATTTTAGACAGTTTCTCTCATTTGTGAATTCGGAGCAGACTGTTCATTTCCTCTCCCGCAAGTCATATTTATGCCAACAGAAAATGCCCATGGTATTTCCCCGTGGAATTTCGGTTCGAAGCAGTTACGGTTGCCACAATCGCTTTGTGTCACTGTCTATGATTTTTCTTCATACCTTTATGCTACGTTAAGAACTAAAAGGTTCCCTTTGTTTTTAATTTAGCTAGCATGCTTGCGTTCAGGAAACTTAGGTATGCTGTCACTCCTTGAAGCCGGCAAAGCTCTCAAAACCCGACACACTCCACTTGTTGCTGTCCATCATTCTGCCAAGCCGCTTGGAAGCTTACACACCATGGATCGCTAGATTCAGCTTGTGAATGGCTTCCCACTATAGTCTTCTCGAAAGACTGGAGTAGAGAGTGTTTTCCTTGGAGGTTCCATAAACACGGGTGCATACGTCCAGTAATTAACAACATCCTCTTAATTGGCACAGAGGTCTTGACCAGTGTTGCTGTGGGTAAGGCGATACACAGGGTTTACACTGAGTAATAATCCCTCTGTTTGGCGGTTCCGCCTGGCTGTTTGGTCAGTTGACTTACTCAGAACCCGTCACTGAGACACGGTACACAGTGCAGTGTGAATTTCACAAGGCAAACATTTTGGTTTCTATAATTCTTTAAACACCAACAGATGTTTGACACAGTTTGTCATTATGAATACTTTAGGACTAAAGCTTTTTTCTTCACCCACCAATATTCGCGAACGTCTTGCGGGCTGTAACAATAACTAGGTTACAGAAAGGTGCCAAAACATAGACAGTAAGTAATGTTTGAATGTAGTTAAAAATATGGAATTTACACATAATTTCCAGACCACATTTTCCGTATCTGTATATCTATGCATCTAGTTGCCACAGCAAGAGCTTCTCTCGCCTGCATTTGTTGTGTCTGAGCGATGGCAGCGTGTATTTTTTCTTCTCTAGACGTTGTGCAAGTTGTAAAATGAATCTTCACGACAGTTATGTTTCCAGCGTTCTAGATAGCAGTGCGGCTATCAGTGGCAACCCTTCCAAGATTCTCACTAGCTTGGCGAGGTTATCATGGAAGTCATTTTTTAAACAATCCAAGTGTTTCGTCGGCAACCCTCTAACGCTCTTCCACAACCGAGTGTTTCCCGACCACCCGCCTGCCTTTGTCAAATCTGTTTTTCTTTAGCATGATGATTTATAACTTAGCATGTCTACCTCATTTCATATATTTCATATACCGCCAAAACCGCTTCCCACCAAAACGGAAACTGTTTTTGTAGACGAAAGCGACCCGGGGAGATTTAGAAATATTGTAATCCCACAGTGTTAATGTGTAGCTTAAAGACTCACGGTCTCAGATGAAAGGCATTTTTACGATTTAGAAGTAAAAAACAGCTGCCAAAATATGAAATTCGTTATTTTTTACTCTCCCTTCCAGACCAGGGGTTTCAATTTTGTCACTGCTGGGTACGTTCTGTGCGCTGAAAAACACACATCTATAGCACTCTCTTTCAGAAAGCTGTCGAAAAAGAAACTTTCCAGAGAGGTCGAAAGTTTTTATTTCCCTTGTTGGCAGAAATTTTAACAAGAACTGACAATGTTTGTGTCTGCCCGTGTGAGAAGGAGCGCTAGGGTAGAAGTTTAAAACCCGAACCGCTCGTCAACACCAAGTCCCGTCAGCTCTCAGCCAAGGGGGAGCGCCAGATGAGGAATGATGGTTGGCCGTCTTACGGACAGCTGCTATAGGGCTATCGCGTCCCTCAGCCTTGCTAACAAATTGTAGTGGCGGTTCCGAAAACTGCGCTGACAAGCTTTACGAGAACGTACAGCTTGGATGTTGAACGCTATGAATTGCCTGTAAAAATTCCAGGCGCGCGACCAAACACGAAATCTGGCCTTCGCATCAGATAGTATTACCGACGGAATTCAAAATACCTCTTAGTTGACTGATATTGTCTTAACGTTATATCGGATAAGTAGATAAACTAGTACTTCATGTCCATAGATGATCCACATCCGTGTGATCTCGTACACGTATATTTTTATTGTTTTCCAACCAAAATATCCTTCCAGCGAGACCATTTAAACATGTTTCACATGCGTTGTATTTATTTATCTGGTGTTTTACTCAATAATATTTCTCTTGCACGACGGCGATCAGGACTGTGGGGATACGCACGACGGTCCGCAGGTTGCTGGCACAAGCGTTGTAATGCAGGCGTCGTAAGGGTACCGTTGAGTAGAGGCGTCTAGTGTAGTGGTCGTGATACAGCGTATGTAAGGTGGCACGTTTTAATAAATGTCTGCATATGACCTGCGCGAGTCGGTCATGGGACAGGCGGGAAGCGGGTCGATGGGGAAGCCATTGGTTCAGTGGATCAAGGCTTAAGTAAGCACTACATCAATACACGTGGAGAACACTTACAATTGTAACGCCATTACAGCCGGGCGGCGTCGACGGGAATTTGTTGGGTTTTGTCTTCGGGACAAAAGCTCATGCAGCGGTAACAAGCGATTTTCTGAGCGAGGACGATTCTCTTGAATTTTATCGACCCTCGACACCACTCAGAGCCCATACTGAATCCTCTTATAGGAGTCCACAGTTAAGTTTTCGCCAATCGAAAACGTTGAAAACTTGCACTTGGGCTGGACACGAGTCGACCTAGTGCCTGGTCCGAGGAGCGGGTTGGTATTCTTACAGACATTCCAGCCAGATAAAGTGAAGTCGTCCTTTGTCCCCGACGCACGGTAAAGGCTGTCTTCTCCTCGTCATCTGAAAAGCTGGAAAACTGGATTGACTTCCTGTATCCCGAAAAATAGCCTTATTCTCAAGGCCAAAGTACTTTCCAGTTTGCTTTATTTCAGAGCAAAGTCACAGCGTGATATGTCCTGAGAAATGCATACATGGGTATAACCTCGAAAAGACATCCACATTCCACATCAGATGTTTTGCATTGATGAGATTAATTGCAGGAATTCGGTAAACACACAAAGTCCTGACAAATTGCGGGACGCAGACACGGACGCATACAAAATTTGATCCAAATGCTGTATACATACTTTCATAAACTCCAAGCCAGGTTATTATTTCTTACCGAGAACGTTGCGATGTTGTGCAATGTTTACGTGATTCCGTGAGACTCTTTACCGATAGTGATGTGTAACTGTATACTCATTTTTGCCGTTGATCTAAATTCGAAAGGGAAAATAGTTAGCGGCTTAGGACAGGGAATCAGCGAGTTGCCTCCACCGCAGACAACCATCAAAAACGAGTTCAGCGACAAGACTGCCTCTCATTTTTCACTTCCGCGCCTTGGCGTTTCGTCGACGCTTATGCTCGGGAGAAACTTGGTGTGATCTGCTCAGCGCACAACACGTACCATTTCTGTCATTCCTAGCATTCCCCAGACGAATTCAAACAAACTTTCCTGCCGTCTTTCTTCACCTATGCTTTTCCTGTAACTAGTCTTACCAAAACGAGTGTACACCGTGGTCTGAACAGCGTTGATGGCAATTTTTGTGAATAACGAACCGTTATGGGAAGAGCCAACTGTACACAGCGCTTACGCATTTTAGGTCAGTTTTAGTGCTGCGTAAATGTTTCACTTACGAAGCAGACGAATTTTCGTCCAGTGGATACTTGTCTGAGTAAAAGATTCCAAGAGAGACATGATACGGAGTTCAATCTAATATCAGACACTTGTATTATCATGCTTAAAAACGTACCAAATGGTGAATTTTGGAAAAGAACATTCTCTAAAGAGATTTGGGGCGTTTGAATTTTCGACGCGTATTTATCAGTGCTGTCTTTAACGAATTTGCACGGATTTGCTTACACTGTAACATGTGGTTACATTGCGACGATGGTGTTAGGAGGTGGTATGTATATGAGAACACTCAAGCCCACATGTCTTACGTCATGTATGGCATCATTTAGGCCATGGAACCTCGTATGCGCATGGGTCCGGGCGCGCTTACAGCGTGTTCTGGAGCAACCTTTAAGCAAACAGTCTTTTTCCGTTCGAACTTCGTCCATCAGGAATAGCCCTATAGACAAGATACTGCTGGCGATTCTCATGGCCAGTGAAAACCTCAGTCGATAACTAGGATCGACCTGCCCAATCCTTTTGTAAGCTCCTTTTAATGCCGGCGTCGACATATGCTCCATTCAAAGGTGTTGGCATTTGTAGAAGCCTGTCGCCAGTGTGCCTCCTTGGAATTCAACTCATGAAAAGACGATACTGGTGTTTTTGAGAAGCTTTTGCAAAGCCAAGATCGGTAACCGTCGATTGCTGGCCGTTGTCTGGAAAGACTCGTCAGTAGCAGACCCATTTTCTCCGTCCTTCGTGTTTCCCAGAGACCCCTTTTCAAGAGCATCTCGGCTCGAGCCAATCTTGTAGACTGGACAGCATTCATGCGTTTGGAGGGCCTCTGTGAAGACAATCTGAAGATATCCTTGGCAAATTTACCTATAAGCAAACAAAAAGTCGCATTCGACCAAATCAACAGGAATTTGCCACAGCGTTTTCGCGCACCGCGTCAGATTTTAGTTTGAAAGCGGCGGCTTTAAGGCAGTTGGTATATTGCTAACTTTGCCCTGTGTTCTTGGTGAGTTGCGAGAATAATTCAGTTAATACCGATGAAAAAGACTGAGAAATTTATATGTTCTGTTGTCAGACGTGTGACATGCATGATCTAACTTCAACACATAATCCATTTGACATTCTCTTGTTATGAGCAGTATATAGAAATGATGCATTCTGTTGTGGCAAGCCTGTCGTTGCTTCCCATCCTCCTTTGAAATTCTGTTGCCCCGCAAATCTAAACTGAGCGGAGAATGTAAGCTAAGCTGGGCAGTTTGTGTAATAGGAGTTGATCACGGATTCGCACAGACTTTCACTGCTGTATTATCCCGTGCTAACCAAGACTCCCCAGTTTCAACAAGGCCCTCTGGGTACCAGTCAAAACGCTAGAGGTGTTATTTGCGCTCGCTAACTCGTGTGATTGCGCCGTAATTGAACGCAAATGGCGAGAAATAGAATCTTCACAGGCAAGAAGCTTGCCCGAGCTGGACACGGGGCCACAGGGGAAACTTTCTTCTCACTTAGGAGTTGACGTGATCGTCAGTATATGTGGCGGTGATAAAGGGTGTATGTGTGTGCAGGGCGCGCAGGGAACGGGGTGTGTGCGTGTGTGTGTGTGTTGGGGGGGGGTGTTCTAAGAAGGTAGGGTGAAGGAAGGGTGGAGTGGGTGATAGGTACTGTGGATTGTCATTAATTCCTAATAATACCCAGTGTCATTGCTTTCATTGTTTACATACAGCTCAAGCACTCACTACCACAAGACACTATAACGGTCCGTTGATGAAAAATAGGAAGTTTTTCTCCTCTAAGTTAGGCTTATGGAATATTATACATTTTTCTATTTTCTTCCAATCATGTGACAGAGTATTGGATAGAGCGAGCTGTTAGATAAATAGCGCATTATTTATTTAAGTACCATCATTAAACTAGTCTTACGTAATGTGGAAGAATCACGCTAAACTCTCGTTATAATGTTTTTGTTGTTTTAAAACCCATCAAAAAAGGCATACATTACACCATTATATCACCAGGGATTTGTATTTTCCTTCCATTTCCTGACCGTTTTTTTTCGCTGTCAGTATTGGAGAACGTCTTTATTTCCATACTTTTCTTTTTACCTCACGGAGTTCAATGTTTGAAATAACACACCTCAGATGTTTGGGACGAATTGTAGTATTGGCGCGTTTTAGCAAAGCCAGCGCTTATTTGCATGACCGTTCGCTGGGGAACCATGTTTCTCGCATAACGATCGAGTCGTGTATTCCTCCATGGTTCGCATGATATGCCAGTTTGGTTTCAAGTGGCTAGGGATAGCGTGACTGCGGGCCATCGTCACCTTAATCCAGGCTTCAGCTGTAGACAGCGGTTAAGAACCGGGGCTAAAAACAAGCCAGTTTCTCATATAGATATATATCACGTTTTCACTGAGCCCAGTCCTCTTCCAGCACCTAATCACTTGCAATGCTCTGGCAGATAAGTGACGTGACCATTCATGGAAGTGTGCTTAACACGAAAGGCCTCTGTACCACAATGAGTTGTTTGCCGGAAGCATTTTCAGTATCATCCATAATGAGACATTTTAATCGCGAGTTTCTCAGTCACGGTGAGAAAACAAGAAGTCCTTATGCGATTGCTGAATTTATTTATTTATTTATTTGACTGGTGTTGCACGCCGTACTCAAGAATATTTCACTTATACGACGGGGCCCAGCATTAGGGTGGGAGGAAACCGGGCAGAGCCCGGGGGAACCCCATGACCATCCGCAGGTTGCTGGGAGACCTTCCCACGTACGGCCGGAACTCACAGCGACCGCATTGGTGGGAGGGTTCGGGTCACTGCGCTGCGATAGCGCGCTAACCGACTGAGCCACAGAGGCCCCCGATTGCTGAATTTGTTAGGTTTGAGGTTTTATTGCCTTGAATGCATAGGTTGTCACTCTTAAATCCACTGAAACAAGTTTGATTCCACTAGAATTATGTATGTTTTTATTTTTCACAAACTAGTAAACTAATATGCGTGATTAGTATTTTAAGTATGGTATCCATATTTTTCACAATATTCGTTGTCCTTGTAAATAATTATGTATTTTTGTTTATTTCCAGTTGGACATGACGGGCAGTTTATGCATGGAGAGTTACTTCCCCCTTCCTCCACCCCTGAACCAATGCCGATGCAGCAACCAGATGTACCGTTCCGTTCTCTTCAGGGATTTAACCCCGGACTTGCGCACCACGGCGGACCCGAAATGACATCAGAGGTGTGGTGACAGACTTCCGCTATGGCGGACGCAATCAATGCTCATGAACAAATTCCACGTATGAGATATCAAGTCCGTAGTTGAACCAAGTTAGGTGTGCTTTATAAGTGATCTGGTTGGAACGGAACACTATCCAATGTACAACACTGTGAGGTCGATGTCCATGGATGTCCGTCAACCCAAGAAATTTTGTCTGTATTACAATGGTCAATCCCTGACGCCTAAAAACCAATGGACAGTCTTCGAAGAGAAAAAAAATTTCCTGCAAGGAAAATCGCCGACTGCTAGAGTTCAGAAATGCTGTACTAGTTCGGGACCTTGGGCTTACAGACATTGTCCATGCATGTTCTCGCTGTCTACTGCTAAACGGTAGTCCTACTTCCCAGCTGTGTGGTATCGGGATTCCCGGTATAAAGCAGACGAAAGGTTGAATTCTTGCATCAGAATCAATTTGTTAGCAAAAAATTTCGTGTTATTATCCTCACTGTCTCTTCACTTGTTCGTACACTTCTCAGGGCAAACACACCGCACAGATCTGCCTGTATGACCTTATATCGGAATAGAAAACTAGTTTGATGTTTTTCCAGAGCGTGCATTAGAAATTAAAAGTTTCTCCCACTTGCACAAAAAATTAAGGTTTTCTGTATATACCGAAGAAAAAATATAGACATTCTCTGCATGTTAAAATGTAACCGAAACAAATATTTCCAGTATGCAGACAAGCATCATTGCATGAAAGAAAACGTAGTATCGCTGTAGCCGGTTGATTTTCGAAAATACCGAAATGTGAGCAAAGCGAAATAAGTAACCGTCTGATCCCTTGAAAGCGTCAGGTGATAGTCACAATGGCTGCGAAAAGTATTGTGGCCTGGCCTGTCTTCTGTGGCGGCAACGTGTTTGAAGGGGCCGAGCACGAATTTCACGTCTCCGAAATGTAGACCTCATGCCGGTCAGCGGGAGAAGTGGATTTCGAGGGTTTACCGCCCAGGTGTCAACGCCAGGGGCTCTGTACATAGAAACTTTGAAGTTGGCGACAGACTCTTGGGGTCAACAGGTACACAGCACAACTCTATCACGTGACACGTTCTCGTTTCTTTTCACTTCGCGAGAAGGGGTCTGTGTTTGGTTTTCAGTTGTGACTGTTAGTCCGCTGAACACACAACAGCTTTGCCGCCTTTAAGTCTCTTTTCGGAATGAAGACTTCTCCGTATAACAGATTGCAAATCCTCCAGTAGATGTGGAAAGACCGGCGAGTTATTGAACGAAGTTAAGTGAGCCGTTGGCCAAGTTTTTAGCGGGCGTTTTATTTGCTCTATCAATTGATAACAAATGCTGTGCAAACGTTCGGAAGAGCTTAGCGTTTTCGAGCAAACCAGTAGAGATACACATACAAGAGAGTTAGAGTTGCCGACTCGTCGCTGATCAAGCACTGCGTCTTACACCGAGGCCTAGCTCAGGGTTCTATCCTACATTAAAGTTGTGAAATAGTATAAGTCTGCTGGGAGGTCTTTAATATTAATGCTTTTCTACCAAACACTTCTTACTGTAAAAATCCATAGCAAGCCACCAACATCTGCTAAGACTTAACATAAATGACTGCGCGTAGAAAAGTGGATCATATAGACCAAGCCCTGAAATTACGTTTTGTGCGTAGTATCCTTTAGAATAAGGAATAATTACCTAATTTTCGGGATTTTAATTAACTGTGTCTAGAGATTGTTCACATCCAGATATTTTGTAATGTACCTAAAACCCTGGGTTGACCCTCTCTTTGAGGGAAATTTAGGGATTTCTTTTGGATTGCGTGTCAATAACAAGAAGCAGTGAAGTTAGGAAATATGTATTCTATATTATGACATTTTAGTCCACGTAGATACGGGAACTGGTTCCGCTGTCACTCTATGCCTTATTCCTCATTCAAATTATCCTCTCAGTCACAATCGATAGGATTTCAATACAATCTAAGATTTTAAAAACAATATGTCTCGGAGTGAAGAAATTCGGCTGATCTTAATTTTGCGATGAGCATAGGTAATTCTTGCAAATTGCGTACAATAAACACCATTTCCATACTGGCTCGTGTATACGCATCGGTGCAAGGAACAATTGTTTCGGTCAATTTATCTTTAAGTATTAACACTACAGCCTTTTTGGCTCGGGCAGATATAGCGTCCGGAAATAGTACAGATGGGCTACAAACTGGATGGTACAGACCGTAAATTGTAATGTGGTAGTGATAAGCTCTCGTGTGTACGCGTGCTGTCAGCGCAGCTTCACTGGTTTACATATATTCCCTTTGAGAACCGACTGTTTTCAGAAGGCAGAACGGACAACGCTGGCCGAATACGACTGGAGGTTTGGGGCCTAATGGAGTAATGCTGAAACGAGTTTTTCTACAAATAAAGAGGCCACTGAAAATGCAAATCCTCGTCTCCCGAGCAATGGTTTAACTATTTCACTTGTTTACAGAGCTGAGTGGAAGTCAAATTTTTAATTTTCACTCTTTGGTTGGGTAAATATTGAAAGCGCCAGCAGCCATGTTGGTTGGGATCGATCGGTCCGTGGTACAAAAGAGGACAGTCCCGTGCGGACTGAGTTGAGTAATCAGCCACCACAATGAACTGGGTGCATCCTTTTTATAGTTCATACTACTTGATTCTCTTTTAATAGTTCAGGGTTGAATAGATGGATAGCTTGGACGAGGCATAGCGGAAAATCCCGACATCGCCTGCGAGCGGGCGTCAATACAGACACGAATTTCTAGCAGCCTTTTCCATTAGTCGTTCATTTGCAAATTGCCTCGTCTGATCGTTACTAAAATTGCCAAAATTTTTTCTCTCGGTGTACTCGGGTAAGAAGTGAACATTTAAATACAAGTTGTGAAACCTAAAGAGACTTCCATACTTATGCCCGATTTATATATCAGGACCAGACAAATGGAATAGATTTTCTGTGTTTTTTGCAGTACATGAAAGAATTCTGTTGTTTGGACAAGGCGTCTATGCACTGTATAATGCAGGAAAACTGCATTTCAAATTAAACGGAATCTTGATTGTAAAAGTTTCTGTACAAATATGGCCATATCTGAAATTCTGGAATAAACCGGGATGGCTGGCATTGAGCAAATTTTACTCAAACTTTCTTTGTTGTATCTGATTATAGTGTAATAAGATACACTGCGACCTAGTCGAAAACTTCAAACTCACCAAATAAAACTCTCAACGATATGCGTTAAAAAACTGCAAAGCTATGCGCGATTGTTGTTTGCATGTAGGCAAAAAGAGCTATATAGAACGTGCATATTTTATTTGTCTGCATTTTAACATATTCTTCACTGTAAAAAGTAAATAGAACAATGATATTATGAAATGCTGTCAAAACTTTCATATGTGTGTGTCTGCGTGCAATTATTTATATTCGTTCGTATCTGTCAGAACGAGGCTATAGCGGTTTGTAATTATATTTTGATCGATCGATCACGTGATATGGTGTATACATGTTTTAATAATTATTACTGTTTATAAATATCACGTCACGTCTATGAAATTATTGAATATACTATTGATTATGAGTGTATATATAAAATATATATATTATATATATATATATACCTTTATTGTGCGGCATAATTTGATGATGAAATAAATCACAAAAAAATATCTTGGCTAAAAGCACTGGTCTCTTAGTTCTTTTTATTGTGGATTTTTTCTGATTTATATATGTGTACTGTATCTATGGAGAGGGTTTCGAATTTCACTCTTTTGAAAAACACAACATGACTGAGACTTTTCTTCTACTATGCTATGAACACCGCGGCAGTTCATATTTATATATGCTGACTTATAGACATACTGTGACTGCAACCGTTTCAGCACGAGAAAGTAGTGAAACTCTTGTTGAGTGTATCCCAGCGGACACGCCGGCTCGACTATATCTGCGCTGGCTGGCTCCATCTCGTCAATAGGCTCTCTCATATGCAACAATGCAATCGGCATCAAGCATGTGAGGCATTGTCTCTACGCCAAAAGAGTTATCGCCCGTGGACATATTACAAATCAATTGTTTTTGAAACAGATGGGCTGATCGGCTTTACCATGGTACACGTCTTAAAGTATGTGTGTGCGTGAAGAGTGACAGTCCTGTCCCGAATGCTATACTGCAGTGTACGAGCCTTGATCAACCTCAGTGTGTGGTTCTCCATAAATGTCCAATTACAGTGATTACATCCAATTATAATTGAACAAAGTAAATTAAAACGATTGGGCTTGCTTGAAAGGAAAGGGATTAATATTTGAGAATAGTTCTTACTGTTAATTTAAATTGCTTCAAAAATGACTCTTGTGGCCTAGTTTTTATACTTACACTCGAACATAGACAAAAGATACATGTATATACTAGAGTCACTATGATGAAAGATGTCGTTTGACGTCTTGCGCCAAGGCCTATCTTTATTTCTTTGTTTATTTATTTATTTTTTTTTGTTTCTTTGTTTTACGCCGTACTCGGGAATATTTCACTTACAGGACGGCAGCCAGAACTATGGTGGGAGGAAATCGGCCAGATCCCGGGGGAAACCCACGAGCATCTGCAGGTTGCTGGAGGCCAGTATGAGCTGGACATGAACTCACAGCTCCCGCATTGGTGAGAGGATCCTATGCTGGTGCGCTAACAATCTCTGCTAAAGAGGCCTCCCCACTGCCACCCCTTCCCTCGTCTGAAAATTCAGTCAATGGGCCCACTGGAATTTCGTGATTCAATGCAATACATGGAGCCTTAAGCTCGAAGTTGTACGTGTAACAGCACATTTTAGACCTAGTATTTTTACTGTCATTTGCTCTGCAACAAGCACATTTTGTGCACATTTAATAGCAAGAATTTGTTTTAGCAAAAGAAAATCGCTTCAAAAAGTATGAATTGAAAACAGTCTTTGCAAGCGTATGCATTCTTCTGCATTCACATATGTGACAAACGCCTAAAACAATGAATACCTCAAAAAGGTAATCATCTACATATCCTGTGCATGTGTCCCTTTTTGGTGGTTTATACGCTAGTATGGACGGGAATTTAACATGCCCTACCTTTTCGTACCTTTATTTACAGCCGCATGTGCACAATTTTAAACATGATTATTCATCCCAGAATAGTAAACTTCACGGCATATGTCATTTTGTTATTTCCTTTTTGTTATTTTCTTGACACACAAAGTGCTTTCTATTGATATATGTATATTTATTTATTTAATGATGTATGCCATATACTCAAGTATATTTCTTTACATTACAGCGAAATGGGAACGTCTGCCACTAACCTGAGGATGTTCATGGGTTTCCCCCGGGCTCTGCCTGGTTTCCTCCCACCATAATGCTGGCCACCGTGGTATAAGTGAAATATTCTTCAGTACGGCGTAAAACACAAATCGAATAAATAAAAAAAATGTATTTCAGCAGTCAATTTTAGAGACAAACGTCCACATTTTTTTATTTATCAATTCATTAATTTGACTGTTGCTTAACACATTAATCCGCTCTGGTTTAAAGTCGCATTCGAACAACCTAAAGCCGGTTTCGAACACACGAACCTACAGCAGGGTCAAGGGACAGACAATCACAACCTCAGCGAAACAGCGAGGGCCCCAGGGATATTTTTTTATTGGAAACATATTACAGTATAGATTTAAAATACAGGACTATTTTTTGTGACGTTAATATCATTTTCTTAAGTTTTTCACTACAACACGTCGTTACTTCATAAACACTTACATGAACACTCAGAATAAAACTCTGACTCAGGTAAACTCCACGAGAAGAGGTCGAATTTCACCGGAAACGTGTGATCATTGGCAAATTTTCACACTGTCATCACTACTTTGGTTTTAATCTCAGAGCTGTTATCTTTAATATTTTATGTATAGCCAACACGTTTAAATAGGGCTATTTACCGAGAAAATAATAATATGTGCAAGTTAACATATTTTTCTCATATGATGCTATTGCCATTGTGTACTAAAACAGATAAGATAGTTATATTTCTCTATTTATTTATATATGTATTTAAATTGATTTGATTGGTGTTTTGCGCCGTACTCAAGAATGTTTCACTCATATGATGGCGGCCAGCATTATCGTGGGAGGAAACAGGGCAGAGCCCGGGGGAAACCCACAACCATCCACATTTGCCGGCAGACATTCCCACGTACGAAGATAGCTATAGACTTGCGGTATACACCGGGCGGACTATCTACAACGGAGGCATTGTACAGAACGATGCCGTCAACGATCTCGACAGACGATTGTATTCAACTGAGTCCCGGCAGCAAGATGGGAAAATATGTGAGTAAAAAGAAACACATTGTGCCCTTATCTTAAGACGACACTGGTATCAAATTCGTACATCAGGGTAGAACACCTAACGTCTCTGAATTCTTTCGTTTATCCCCGTCCCCACTCCTTGCATAGAACGTTTTAACAGCGCCGATGAAGTGAGATCTTGATTAATGCGACCCCTGTTCTCTTTGGGTAAAAAAGTGTATTGTGTTGTCTGGGGTAGCGGTGTGTGACAAGCACAGTCGTAACAAATGTGTATCTATATGCGCGGTAATATCACATCCCGTGAATTCACTCGTAAGTAAATTTGCCTGAATGATAGCTACATTATAAATGAAAGATATATAGTTAAAAAATTCAAGAATTTTCAGACTATTTTTTTGTCTGGGTCCCACTCAGAAATAAAACGCTATTTTACCCGCACGTTTCTCTCAAAAGTATAGCAGTCTGAATTACTAAGGAGCAGAACTCGCACATTAAGCCTGGATGTTTGTTGTGGGGAAGTACAATATGTATATGTACTGTACTAAATGCAACAAACATTTCTACATCTTTGTCGCCCAAAATTATGAAAGCGAATCGTTAAAACTTGAAAAAAGTCGCTTTTTATGTGAATGGAACAATATGTCGACTTAAACAGGAAGGATACCTTGGCTGTGATTTCTAATAGATGGTGTCCGAGAAACGAAATATCTAGATTTTAAATCTGAAATATAAGCGCACAAATACAACATATCTGGGAATTCACAAGACATGTTTATTCCAAAAATGGAACCACGTATACAGGATTTGCTACCTTATGGACTTCCAATATCTGGACACGTTTTCTGAGTACACGAAAACGTTTTCTTGATTCTTTCCCACTTGTTCTCTGAAAGGCGATGCCAGGGAAACATTTTCATTACTTCTTAGACCTGCAGTTTACCGTTTTAATTACAGAATTAGAATTTTATCATTCATGAATACGCACTACTGTTCAACACAGTTATGAAGAGTTCGTTAACATGGGGAGAGTGTAAATCAGATGTTGGCGTAAGTAGGTAAAACTATATTTCGATAGGCTCCTCTTTTTTAAATGTAATTATGAGGCGATAGAAAGTTTTCCTTACGGCGTATTATTATGCCAAGTTCGTATATAAGTGTGGCATATATCCCAATGTAGGGCTGAAATTATTCGGAGCTGGTCTGTAATATATACCGTAAATAAATACGTACTCGTGCTTACCCCATATAAATGATAATACACTCGGGCAAGGAAATGACAGAAGATGTATTGTTTAAATATTTTTGGAATAAATACATCTGTTTCTACGAGAAACTGTATATTTTCTTGAAAGAATCAACAGAATAACTTGTTAATTACATGTAAATCTCATACATTCAGATGAACCGGTATATATCCGCCGTCGCTGCCCTGTAGCCTCCTCACCATATACTGGGGCATATGTCAGAGCGAGACTCGTGCACGTGCAACCTGTAGTCACGTGTATGGTGCATGCTCATGCACAATTTTTAACGTATAGGGGCGTGTAAATAAATTGTTAAACAAACCATTCGTGCTGCCTTTGCCTACATACTAAGTACTCTAAGGCGCGATCATTTTATTGACACATTCGATCAGTACCTGTATAAGATGTCCTTTTTTAACATCTATATGGCGTGTGTTTGATAGTTGTCATTTTATTCACATTCTCTTTAATGTCACAAGACACATAAATTGTGATGTGGAGATGTCGGAAATAAGAGAGTAGACATGCGCCCTAAGCTTTTCACGTTATGATACTCCGAGTACACTTTTTGCCTTATACATGAATATATACACATACAACGAAATTAGCAACTACTACATCAGGTATTTAGGTCATGTATTTGGTCTTTCAAGGCCACAAATTCCATTATGTAATTCATCATTAAACAATTGGTGTTCTCTTTTTCCCTTCTTCCATAATCATATCGTGTATTAGTGACTCTTAAGTTTCTATATCGTTATCTGTAATTACAGACATTATACGGAACTGTATTTTTGTAGTATATAAATAATTAGAACTTTGGAAAACTGAGGTCAGACTTTCCTGCTATACTTGCTTCGCATATTCATAACAAATTATCTCTCTTGATTGACGCACCACAAACGCTCGCTGCAAATTCCAATTTACAAACATGGAATAAATTATTTTGAATGATTCCACTTCTAATTATGGTCTTGTATATAGGGAAAGTTTCCACACACGTGCATGTCATCTAATTTCATTTACATATTAGTGAAGTATCACACAAAATGAAAGGGCATTCTTCCGAATTCATAAAACTTGTTTAGGAACCTTAATCTGGAACATGAAAAAAAAATTAAATTCGTATCCACGATTCACAAAACGGAGAAAACTATGGTTTTATGAATATATTTCCTACCGAGCCAAATACATAACTGGAATAAAATTAACATCCCTATATAGTATACGAAAGCTGTTCAAACTCCGAATTCTACAGCAGTTATATACAGTATACAGTATCATAGATTATACACTAATATGTCTATGTACCGCGCAAGCGATGTATAATATTGTAGATAACGTGTCACGTGCACTATACCTTTGGCGTTCTTGAAATGTACGTCTATATACATATATCTGTGTGCAGCATTCGGAAAATACTGTGCATTCTGCGGGAAGATGTTCATATTATTTTCAAAAACAACCTTTAGATATATTTATATAGCTACTCTAGTTAAAATTGATCATATTATATATAGATTTTGCACAAACATTGCTATTTATGAAATCTTTAGCTTTTAGAGTCTCTTGTGCAGGTCGTTTTGCACTCCATCTATTAAGTTTTACTACTTTGTTCCAAAACATAAAATATTTTTATTTTAAGTGAGTTAAAACTCATTAAGTTTTTCGGTGTCAAGACATTTTGAAAATTTCGCATTTTCAGACTGAAAGTGTTTGTGGTTTATAACTTGTCCAACAATAAAGGGTAAGGTAGGAAATATGGAATAATTATTTCCGGCCTGATAAATATAATTGCCTCCATTGTGGTCTGCGTACCCTTTGAGCGTAGTCGTCCGTCGTTCGGCTCCTTGCCAGATGGTGAAATTTACACACGTTGTGTGGTGATTGCGTGTTGGCACAGCATTTGGGTAATCCTTATAATCCGAGGATTAGCGTGGACTTGGCGTGTTTAGCACGATCTTTGTACAGATTAACACCTCAAATAACTCTTATGTTTACCGCCTTATGGCGCGGTGTCACCAGATATTATGTATATATACACAGTGAACGGATTAGGGTACAATCCCTCAGGCATAAATCGTCTAAAATATGTGAAATATTAATTATTTACAGGTCAATATTTTGAATGGTGTTCTGTCATTCCGCGACCTATTGAGAAATATCAGCGGGAACAAAACGAATACAAATAACACTACATGTTTTATTCATGACAGACTGTGAGAGAACTGATTTTTCCGGCAGAAATCCGTGATCAGTTAAGTTTTAGGTTCAAATCCAGCCGTGGCTGATATGTCAAGTATCTGGTGAAGAGCGGTTTTCTCACGTCAAACTTCTTCTATTCTTAACTCTGAAGTCCTTCCTACAGGCGAAATAGTCGCATTAAGTTCAACACGGTGAAAAGCAGCAATAGGGCCTCATTTCTTAGTTTGCTGGGTGTCGGCAATTGCGTTTTCACAAACTATATAAACAAAGGCTGCGTGTTTTACGGTATTTATGATACTTGGTTTTAATAACTGGCTGTCAGACTTGAACTTACATATGCACAATTTATGGACAATAATATGATTATTTCCGTACGGCTTTGAATCCCAAAGTATGACACTGAAAAGCTTTGCTTGATTTTCTTTCTTATTCGTACACATTTTGGAGCATTCTTCGAAATGTACTGACAAAAAGAAGAAAATCACTTGAAAAGAAAATTAGACAACAGATTCAGTGCCGTACACTAGCATGAACATAAACGCATACAATATTTTAACCGACCAATGCTTCAGTTTATTGCCACCGCTTCATTGTTTCCTTCATAGCCGCAGTACCGGCGCCATTTTGAGAGGTTAACAGGCAAAAGACCGGAGAGATAAAGTCATCATTTCAGCCGAGCACGCAAGGGCGGACTTTGGTGAGCGTGAGTAGTCGTACAATCACGCTGCACACACGGTCGCGTGCAGAGACGAACATGAAAAGAACATAGCGCGTTGAAACGAACATGACGCTTTTGCGTTTACAAACTACCCAATCCTAGTTTCATCCAGCTTTCCAATTCTTCAATTAGTGTCCTAATGCAATAATCCTCTCGCCACTTTGTCAGCAGGTGGCGCTCGAAAATTTCATTATTTGTCTATGGTTATTTTGGCCTGCGGTTAGAGAAAACAACGCTGAAGATAAGATTCGATAATGTCGCTCAGTTCACCCGGATGAGCAGCTCTTTCTCCGATGATCATTTGTTACAAATCGACATGCCCCGTCCATCAGTCGGCGAAACAAATTCTCGAGTGTTTTGAAAAAGTCCACTCGAAATCTGTTTCAGTTCCAGTCCGCTGACTCTTAGGGTCGAGTGTAATGATATGCCGGCGGCAGAGTATATACATTAGCTTCTGTGGTAGTTAAACCCCGTGCCAAATGTGCGAGACCTCCAACAATCAACACCGATCTCTTCCCAAAGACCTCAGCTTCACATTGTAGTATTTATTTATTTACTTATTTATATATTTCAGTGGTGTTTGACGCCGTACTCAAGAATATTTCACTTATACGACGGCGGTCAGCATTACGGTGGGAGGAAACCGGGCAGAGCCCGGGGGAATCCCACGACCATCATCACAGCACATCTTCCCACGTACGGCCGGAGAGGAAACCAGCACGAACTGCACTTGAACTCACAGCGACCGCATTGGTGAGAGGCTTCTGGTTCATTGCACGGCGCTAGCACGCTAAACGACTGAGCCATGGACGCCCCGTCACGTCGTACTAAGCAGTCGCGTCTTGTGCCTTGAGAAACTACTACAACTTATAGTGTAGATATACATTCATACTGACAAAAGTACATGTACCTGACGCAACGTTGGGACAGCTTTCTGAAAACTGGCACGAGTGTGTGTTTTTTCTTCTGTATTTCGGATTCTAGGTTAAGAATACAGGTCAAATCGTCCAAGAGCAAACTCGTGCAAGACAAATCGTCCAACAAGGTCGGTCGAGTTGTCCAAGATATAGAGTCATATCGTCCAAGATATATAGCACTCGCAGACCATGACGCTCGATAATCACAGCCTACATCCATAACACATTCGACATCCCGACACTATCATCCGTGGAAATAATTCTCATTTAATTATTTATTGTAGTATCAACTTACATCGAAAAACTTGACTAACTTTCTTGGACGATTTGTCTTTGGCGATTTGCCGTGAACAAGCAAAGAACAAAAAACATTTTGTTTGAACGTCTTAGACGATGTTGATTTCGGACGATCTGACCGTAGTCCTAGCGAAGCAAAGAAGTATTCATCTCTCGGATATTGCTGAGGGATGACCGAAATGACGATTAAATCAACACCAAAGAAAAATTACAGATAATCATAACAAGTCACAGTAATGCCTAACATGATGATTTTTATGATGAGGGGCCAATACCACTAATTACTAAGTTTTAACAAAGAATACGCTTGTTCATATGTACGTGATTGGACTCATATGTGGATGTAGGTCCATAACCTGTCTGAACATCAAGAATGTGAATATTTATTGTAAGAGTGGAAGTGAATACATATCCACAAATGTGAATACCAGAGCCCTAAATATGACCTTGCGCAAACCAACGGTGGTTGTTTTGATACGCCTTCGCGGGCGAAGTTCGCGTTGTTACATGGTCACACATCATAGATATTCCTGTGTGTAGGCCAAGTTTAAGCGTGGCAGTCAGATTCAGACACTCGGAGAAAGGCGATAGATTTCTATGTACTGCATTTTTGTTAATGAAAATTTGTCGTGAAACAGGAGGCAAGCGGACATCCCTAAGTAAAATATAAATAGAAAGGGTATTCAAACACAGGTGGAAGAGGATTGATGCCCGGTGTGCATTGATTGCATGTATGGAGTTGTGCTGTGCAACACAATTGTCGTGAATCATCCATAACAAATGACGGTATGAAACGGCCGACAACAGACAAGGACAAGGACAATGTACGAGTGAGTGTGTGACTGGTATTATAAAGTACCGCCTTGTGCCGGTGTGGACAATGGCTGCGGTGGCTCAGCTATTCAAGCTAGCCCAGTAGGCTGGGTATCACTTGAGGGATTTAGTTTGCTACAAGATCCTATTCATTGCAGTAATAATGGGGAGATGTTAGAGTACAAGTAGATCAAGTGTGAGGTTGTTTGCTTACAGCACTGGCGCTTTATCCCGTCCCCCAGTAAGTATTATTATAGTTTAATGAAAAGCTTGAAAAGGTTTTTTTTTACACCCAATAGTAAAAGATCCGACAGTAAAACCTTTGAAGAAAGTTACAGTAGCGCCGCTCGCTTGACAGGGGCTTGGCCGCCTGGCCGATGATAAACACAAGAGCCGGGGATATATTTTTACACCGCATGTGTTTACCTACGTTCGTTACGGGTGGATTATAGGTGTAGAGAGAAGCGAACAAATCATAAATCCATCCCGTGTGTCCGTGGTTGCTTAGAGGTAACCGTGTGTTAGAGATGGAGTTTGCGAAAGTTGACATAGGGCTCGGTGACTAGCTGGTTATACATGTTAGTGCTACAAGCCCCCTCCACCACCTCCTCATCACGTCGCAAGCAGGGGCCGTGTATATCGCGAGCGAGGCCCAGATGTTGTTCTCGAGCGAAATCCCCAACCCGCCAATCATTGTTCAACGGCCTGTTGATTGCAGGCGTTGAAAACGACACCTTGCGAAGGAACATGTCAGTTTCAATAACGGAGAGATTTGAACGACACGTCCATAGAAGGAATTACAATAGGACAAGAGCGACGTGTTATGCCCGGGAATATATCCCCCCCCCGTCCCGCGGGCTGCTGTGTGTCTAAACAATCCTCCTCTGCATTCACCTGGTACTCTATCAACAAAAGATAAGCAGCAGGGGTAAATAGAGCGGTCCGGAAGTATCGCAACAATCACAAAGTCTGCATCAGATTCGTGCTCTTATCGTCAGGACCATATTCAAATTCTCCTATATCTGCAACAGCTTTTCACACCATCAGATAAATAAATCACCTCGTTTTTCCACGATTGTTTCAATTGGATAATCTGACAACACCTGGGGTGACACACCTCCGGGTTTATTCTGGTAACGACCGGACTTCCGACACTCCCTTCACTGAAGGCAAGTTCCACGTGGCACGAAACCATCCGCGGCCATTTCCCTTCCGTTAACAAGTCGGTACAGAGCGGTATAAAACACATCATTCTCTGCTGTTATGCTGCAATAACTGTGAACTATCTCTGCTTTACGAGCACAACTGCACAGAAACTGTGATGTAATACACAAGAACGGTACATCGCTTGCACTTACTCGTTTCATAGACACGCACAATATAATAATCTGTTAATTGTAAGAGAAAGTCTGCTGTCCGAGTGGTGTTGGAATGTCTTTAACATCAGTGAAATTTGTTTACCTTATTCAGGTTAAGCCATGGTGCCTGGGGTTGTCTAAGTTGTCACTTCTTAATCGATTGCATGAACAATTGGAACCTAGAATGAACTAGAATTCAGCTTCTCTTGGTTTAACTGCTTCTCAGTATAACTTCATTCGTATATTTATTTTAATGGTGTTTTACGCCCAGTACTCTGGAATATTTCATTTTAACGATTCGGCCAGCGTTATGGTGGGAGGTCAGCGGACAGAGCACGGGGAAACCCACGGCCATACGCAGATTGCTGGCAGACCTTCCCACGTACGACCGGAAAGGAAGCCCACGCGGTCTTCCTCCACCTGTAAATCTGATCGTTGCCACATAGGTAAAACATGATCAGTATATCAGTACGTAAATAAAAAAAAAACATTAACAAGAAAGAAGTTGATAATCCACGATTTATTCTCGATATTTGCATGTACCTAAACATATGCTTTCAGATACCGACAAGGTCAGTAACAGGTAATGATATGATTTATTTGATTTGTGTATTTTACGATGAACATTTTACCCATGAACATTTCACTTATACGACGGCAGCCAGCATTATGGTTGGAAGAATCCAGGCCGAGCCCGGGGAGGAGGGAGGGGGGGGGTCCAAGACCATCCGCACGTTATTTGCAGATCTTCTCACTCGTCTCGTCGACTCATCAACAGATAACCATGCACTGATCATTCAACGTAGAGGACAAGACGTCTGTACTAAAATCGTATTTTCGATTTAATAATAAATAATTTGGTTCTACTGAGGCTGTGCAGAGATTGTAACAATTGCCCGATTTCCTGGCCGTTGGAATGGCGTCGCCGATCATGAGGGTAAAGTCACGAAATCAAAAGGTAACGCTAGAATTACGGCAAGAATGAAATGCTACTGTCCTCGTAAATGATCGACACAACGAACATAACTCCAGCAAATATAGATAATAACAGATGGTCCTATAAAGCACCAGTACTATGCGTACATAGAAGGTTTTATTTACGTATATATATCGTCCGCGTCCGGAGTCAGCACACCAGCACGGCGTAATGACAGACAAGTGCCCCTCACCAATGCGGTCGCTGTGAGTTCATTATGGTGGGAAGAAACCGGACAGAGCCACCCCACGACCGCCCGAAGGTTACTAATGGATCTTCCCGCACCGGCAATATACCTAGATAGACGACCCTGTATAGCACCAGCAATATACATACATGTACATGGTGGCCCTACATAGCACCAGCAATATACGTACACGGACGGCTCCATATAGCACCAGTAATAACCCTGTATAGACAGTGATATATATAGCATCGGCAATATACGTACATCTATGTATATATGATCGTATCGGACTTCCGTATAGTAGCAGCAATCCTGGTTTCCCACAAATCCACGCCCGGGCGTTTGTCAGGTGTCCTGTAACAAAACGTGAGGTTGAATCAGCTAGTCATCATTAATCGCAATACCGCATTCTCGTAGGCTATTTAACTCGTTGGGCCAGTGCGGGGCGTGGTTTGCCTTGTTTGATGTGCAATTAAGCTAACGTAACACCATCGTGGCGGTTAAAAATCTTGTGCTGCAAGCCTGGTGAAAACAAAGAAAAAAATGGCAGGCAGACAGAAAGGAAGGAGGAACAGGTGAATTGATAAATGATCGATTGATTGATGGATTGGCTGCTTGATTGATTGAATAAATAAATGAAAGAATGTTGATGTACGTCCTGCAAGTCCGGTGTATTTCTGTCATATGCAAAATTTGAATGGCGCTGTGCGTTCTACTCCATACTCTTTCCTGCAAACAAGTGCATATATCCGTTTAACGGAAATGTGCGAAAGTCAAACTGAAGCTCAAAACCGACAGGTTTTTTAACATAACTGTGTCATAATGCTATATTTACGATTTAAAACATCGATAGTATCTGCCGATGTTGTTAATGCTATGAGCGTATCAGCACCTATTTGCAAACTGTACTTTCATCTGTTTGCAGTCGTAGCCGTGCATGGCGTACAGATCCTAAAGCATTATAACACGGAGGTAACATAACACACGGGATCAGCCCGGAGGTCGGGTATACATTGCAGGGCGAGATCAAATCCCGCCACTCAGACGTCTTGTCCTAATTAAAAGAGAATGGGTTAACGCCGTAAAGACGTGCAGGCTTAATTTTAAGAAACAAAGCATGTAATACGCAAACTGGGCAAATATACTACCATAGATCATTGCATGTCGATTCTTGCTGGTGAAACCGAGTGAATTTCCGTTGGTGGTCTCGCTAGTCCTACGCCAGTAACATTGTGGCGTGCTTCTGGCCCTATTCAGACATTCAAAAACTTCGTAATATCATTATGAGGCTGTGACATTGACAACGTCATTTCAGAAAAACACTGTCATGTAAGTGTTATGAAGGTTCCTATATACCGTTAGAAATTCCTTTTTTTCCACACTGATTCCAGTATTTCTATTGCAGTCGCTTTAAAACACCCGCAAAATAGGAGACACACGTGATATGTGTGAGGTTCATAGATTATTTCAAACGATCGTTATGTAACGGTGAAATCACCCGGCCCTTGGTTGTCAGGACTTTTACCCATAATTTTTAGAACAGTGTATAGCCCCCCTCCCCCCCAAAAAACCCAGCTTATCATGACCACTGTGTTGTTTAACGCCAAGAGTTTTCACAAGGGCGATCAGTATACATATTTCAAATATATACATATATTGAAACGCATAGTTAGAACAGGTCTGCTACATGCGTCATGTCATCAACGTGCATCATGAACGTCCAGTAGCACGTGACGTGGTGTTATGGCTGAATGAGATTCCACTGCACATTTCATAATGATTGGAATTCTGAATTGTGCCTCTTGTGCATTAAATTAATTATCCGCCTTTGATTCTTAAAGGTGACAATTGAATTTATGCGTTACTTTTTGGGTACCCCGTGTATTATCGGTGGAGAAAACAGGACATGTTAAATGATGTCAGTAGTATGCGACAACATCTGTATTCCAGATATAGTCATTATTGTCTTACTGACTTTTTAGCTATCATATTAACTGTCACGAGTTGGCGAAGATTAGAGGCCAAAGAAAATTACCGATATTAAATATCCGAAATGTTACTTTATACACAATTAATCACCTTTAAATTTAAAAATTGAAATACGGGTTCGAACTACAGAATGCCCCCCCCCCACTTCATTCACTTATTAACAAAGACCCACCGAAACATGAGTAATGGTGTAATTTTGGAAAACACATGTAGTGTTCGATGGTGGTTCTGTTAACGTTTATTATGTCTTGTTTTCTTCCACACAAAGAGCAGCCTATCGAGGCCAGGCCAGTAAGTATGTCTTACTGACTTAATGCGATTGGTAGTTAGTCAGGTTGGAGGTCTAAATGCAAAGTCTTTGACAAATATCCTCATAACGCCTGTCTTCTTATCGACGATATTCAGTATGGCAGGTAATACACAATAACGTTGTAAGAGAAGGATGAAACCTACACCGATGCACTATGCATCGAAGTACTAGACTATTCACAATGGCTTTAAACAGGTTATTCAGGGCTGCCCGAAATCAGATTATTTCGCCGCTTTCCTTGGGATGTTCTACAGCCTTCATTCACGGCATGAATTCCCCAGTCATGCAATTATTTCACTATCAACCACGCCTTTCGCTTTGTCCCGAATGTACCTCATCTATCAGTGGATGATAAAATACCCTTTAACCTTACGTGTATATTGTCAGGTGAATGAATGAATGAATGATTCTGGCTTAACGCCACATCGGCAATATCTCAGCCATATCGTGTCGAGCACATGTTCAAATCAGGAAGCCCTGAATAGTTTTCGACATGATCAGTTAAAAATCGAAAACCACAATTGTTTGTTATCTTATGCAATGAAAAATATATACACACACACACACACACACACACACACACATATATATATATATATATATATATATATATATATATATATATATATATATATAAACTATATTCTATTATACAGGCCAATTATTATGCATCACCTGCGACACTGTTAAATAAGTCAAAAATAGAGTTAACTGTTTAGAATCTTTGCCGAATACGAGCAAAGTCCACACAGTCAACAAGGATATGTTTGATACCGTATTGCGCATCACATCCAACACACTCGGAAGTTCTGCCCTCACCCAGGATAAAATTGTGTGTTAGACGAGAATGCCCAACACGGCATCTTGTTAAAACTACTTGGTCTCTACGAGACATACCAAAAGTATAAGAATCATAGCCTATGACAGGGTGAATGGCATGCAGTTTGTTATGGACCTGCAGGTCCCATTCATCCTGCCAAAGGCGGCGAATATATTTAAGAATATTAGATTTAAAATCAGTATGAGGAATTTTAATCTTAGATATGGGTTTATTAAGAGCAGCTTTCGCTTCCCTGTCTACGACTGTGTCTCCGTGAATACCAGTATGACTTGGTATCCAACAGAATACAATATCTTTACCTCTTTTAACTGAACTTTCTATGAATGGCTAATATTTCTATTATTAACGGATTTTTAAGTTTATTTTGTCCTATTGCCAAAAGGCAGGACAACGAGTCACTGCGTATCACTCCCCTCTGGGCGCACCCAGAGGAAACATATGACGAAGCCAGAAGTATAGCTCTGGCATCGGCAGAAAAGATTGAAGACGAGGATGGAAGGCGAAGAGAGGTGACTCGCAGCCGCGACCCTGTCCCCATCCTTTGACCCGTCAGTATATATAAATTGATAATCCGGATAATTAGCCTTTACTTCAGCGAAACTTTGCTGAGTTATAACAGGGTTTGTAGCGGATTTCTTATGTTAAATTAATCAAATATTAATTTACGTTGTGAAAGAAGCCAGGGAGAAGACTACGGAAAAGAAACCAGAGCTATGTCCTCCAGCTTGATGTTAGCTTCCACAATATGGTCCCGAATACGAAGACCAAAGGAAGAAATTTTGTTGGGACATTTATTATATTTATCTGCGTATGATGGATTAAAAACACAGTCGCAGGCAGGGTTTTTTGGGTGAGCTTTAAGCTTAGCAACGTATTGGAGGCTTAGTTTTATACGCCTGTAAAACAAAGAAGGCTCATTAGCCTCTACGTATAAACTCTCTACTGGTGAGGTTCTAAAGACACCAAGGCTGAGCCTCAGACCCTGGATCCAACATTTTAAGATATGATTTCCTAACGGAACCATAAATGATGGATTCATAGTCCAATTTAGACCTCACCAAGTATAGTCAGGTGAAGAATCTATAGAAGAATCCAAACTGGTTTCAATCAACAGCCATCTAACCTCGTTATGTTATCCTACCCAACTTCTAAATGTCTCTCAAAGACGTTATCAATATCCCATCCTCGAAAATTTCTCACCAGGCTATGCGCGGGTTTTTAGGGAGTGTAAATATTACTTTACAAGATTCAAAGCTGTTCTCATTAAGCACTCTTAAGGCAATCAGGTAGAGTCATTAACGACTGTTCAGAAACATAATGCAATGCAATATTTAAATCAAGCCATTATAATCGAAAAAAATGAGGTAAAACACAGCGTCCGGTGTGCCATGGTAACAATTCTCTCGCCATCATTATCACGCAAGCATTTTATTACAGGGCGAGGTGCAATTAAGACGCCAACATTTCTCCTGATTTGCAAGATGGTAGTGCTTGTGGATTTTAAATATCATCTATATAATGTTAATGTTATGTAAGGTAATATGATACTTGGAGCCACAAATTCATCAGTGTGAACTGCTACATGACACACAAATAGCACTGACTGAGAACAGAACACAAATGGCAGCAGGTGATCTGCTCATACTTTTTATCATAAGATATTTCAAAAAGGAAAAATGACGCAAAAAACGCTGTCACCTCCCTATGCAATTTGTTTTCCTTGATACAATGTCAAAACATATTTTTGGGAGGAAATAACTATTTCCTCGCAGCCTGTTGGGCGTCAAAATGTCTTTGATCTAGAATTCTGGAGATATTCGGCAGCTTCCGAAAAGTGACAATTAAATCGTTTAGTGCTGGGGTTACATGGCACCAAACTGGGATAGCTAATGACAGAACATTTCCGGCTAATGCATTTATTCCCCTCTGTAATAACCAGGCCTCTGCTGTGTCGTATAGATTTACGCGCAAGCGCTGTCATTTTCCATCGAGCGTGCTGCACATGTAAAACACGCAGATGGTATAACGGGGCGCACAGGCCTGAAATCTATGCTGTTAATAACGAGTTTGCCATCGCATTGGTCTAAATACACATCGTGTTTGATGAACCTCTCCTCCCGATATGAGGCTTCAAACACACACATTTCACATTAAATATTCATCCAGAAATTATTCAGGTTTATTTCGAAACTCATGCCCTATAGATGATGATGTCGACAAAAAACACTTAATTTCCCAAATCCACAATTGTTTTGTCTAATTCGTTCTTGACGTATTAGCATCATCCAATTTGATTTTGACAAATCTATGTCCAGCTTGTGATATAGGCTATAAATCACATTTTCTTGGTCACTTCCTGAAACCCCATTAAGCCAAGTTACATACGTATGGAGAACGATATTTGGGATATCACACTGGACGGCTTAGCATGCAAAGCTGCCACAGAGTTCTAGTAGATTGAGTGAATGCCTTAGCAAAGCAGTCACGAGACTCGTTTCGTTCTAGTAGATGTTTGACTCATTTGGTGCCTCAGCAAAGGAGCCAAGAGGATATGGTTTTACTCTAGTAGATGTTTTATTGATTGGATGCCGCAGGAAAGCAACCATGAGACTGTCGTTTTGACTGTGTATACAAATCTGAACATTCACCCTTCTATGTTCAACACGAATCTCCACGCCCAGGTTGTAGCACGGTGTATATTTTGTACCGTGGCTAACAGGTGGTGCAAATGTTAACGCCCATGGTGTTCAGTTTAAAAGGTAATGAAAATCTGCCCATCAACAAAGCAAATATTCGCAAGCATATTATACTACCTTGCCCAACCTGGAATGCAAATCGTCACATCTTTAGTGCCTTGCTATCTAAATCTACACGTCCATATAATAGTACCGCGTGTAATAGGGTATGCAATCATTCACCCCCAAGATCTGTCCAACAAGGAATGCAAACCTTCACACCCATAATGCCTAACCCAATAGGAATAAAAATTTGCAGGTCCACATTGCCCTCAATATCCAAACCGAAATTAACTCTTCACATCCATAGTGCCCCAAATGTCTAGAAGTGAATGCAAATATTATCCATAGTGTCCCGCCCAAAGAGCATGTAAATCCTCACATCGATAGTACTGTGTCCAAAAGGGTGTGCACTATTTCCCAAGCATACTGTCTTGTTCTGTGTAATTCTAAATTTACTATAAGACCCCTACTTGATATTTCACATTCTTGTAGGGTTTTTCCATTGACAAGGGAAAGAAAAGAAAAAAAGCAAACAACTCAAAAATCAAGGAGGAGTAAACAATGACGAAAACAAAAATGAAACAATTATTGTTAGAAAAACTTTCGAAGACAAACGTTCTAAAACCAGCTGGCAGATCGCTTGTGCCTATATTCCACACAGTTATCTACAGAATTTTTTGAAAACACGATCCCGCACATTTGACATAATGTCTGTGGTCGTATTATTTTCCGCAGAAGAAAGAGGGTTCGAAGCTGTGTATATAAAGGAATGGAGACCGAAAAGTGAGAGATGTACTTACACGCGCATGTACTACATGACGTTGATGCGGTAAGGGTTTGATGCACGGCGTTCACACATCAAAATACATGGGATTCAAAGATATCCAATGCAGTTAAGTTGATAAGTGGGAAAAAAGTTTGTTGGACGTTGTTCAGATGTTTTAGGTGCTAGGAGTGTGGCACTCATAAATAGCACCAGCAGTGAGAGTTTAGGGCAAGGAAATTGGACGGGTTCGTCCGGTGTCATATATATATATATATATATATTCTAAGGACTTCTGGTCGTCGTATGACTTAAAATTGTTGAGTACGACATGAAATCCAAGCCTACCTGCATAACACGGGGAGGCAGTGCAAGTGGAAATGGTTTGGTGGATGGGGATCAGTACCAACACATACTACTGGCTGTCGATGCAGATTGACGGGGTAATATAGAGCATGCTGGTCACATGTTTTATTATTTTTTTTTTGAGGGTAATACTCTCGAATAGTGCGGGATGTTGGATTCGTTCAGCTGCAAAAGATGGGTGTAGACAGGTGTTCATGGCAGAGTTATATATATGATACTCACAATTAAAGCACTTAGGTGATGCAGTCGGACAAGATTTGGAAAGATATCGGTGCGCGGTGTTCAAATACTGCAAGTATATTTAGGGCATAATACTCATAAAGTCTGTAAACCACAGCATTATAAAATGTCATTTTTTGTAACTGGTACGTTCGTTTTTTGTAGATTGCGTCTTTTCATCGGTAGCTCTAGGCGATTTATCTACAAGATATTTTCTCCACACACATCTTCTTGTAAAGACTTTTTTAAAAAAAACCACGTCTGGTGGAAGTTATTTTTCAGGTCGGTGCAGAGCAAACAAAACCCCGTTGCCGCAGGCAGTCTACACTTGTCGTGGGAAACGAGATCAAGTTTTACATTTACGGTTTATATGTTTTCAAAACATAACAAAGGTTTGTTTTATTTATTTTCGACTTTTTGACGTTTCAGTTTTTGCAATTATACGCCATTATTTATGGAAACAAACCACTCCTTTCAGCCAGGGAAAACGTCAATTTGCTCTTTATGTTTTCCGTTATACTCTTCTGGTGCATAACTTGTGTTTTTGTTTAGTCTGTGTCACTGCTAATTACTCTCGTGTTTGCCTGGATGCGTTTTCTCTATCTGCCAATTGCTCTTGTGCTAAGATATAACAAATAAGAAGAGTTTTCTTTTCGGATGAGGGTTGCGGGAAAGGTGGAATCTGGGGCATAACATCGGCCGACCCTACAATTCTCTGTGGTTAACAAGATGTACGAAAGCTTTAACACATGGTCGAGTTATATACACAAAATACACAAACAACTGAAATTTTGACTATCGGTCTAATTGAACAAATTTATTTATTTATTTCAATGATGCTTTATGCCGTACTCAAGAATATTTCACTTAGACGACAGCGTTCAGCATCATGGTGGGAGGTACTCTATCCGGTATAATCCCACGACGATCTACAGGTTGCTGGCGGACCTTCCCACGTATACTGCCGGAGAGGAAGCCGCGCTGGCACGTTAACTCCTCGGTCACGGAGGTCCCACATTGAGCAAATGAGATTATTCAGATATGCAAATAAATTCAAAAGAATACTACCATAGACCAATGCGTATCTTTTCCTGTGCAATGGCGATGCGAGTCAGAGCTGAAATGACCACTGTTTTCTTGCCATGCATATATATCATCGCTACCAGTTTGTTCACAACTAGTCGTGGCAAAGACAGGCTTCACCAACAAGTTACACAGCTTATGCACTCACGCCAAGGGCTCCAAATTAGGCCTACCTTGTCGTTCATTCCAATACATGTGGCTGTGTATTGCACCTTTTTCATCGTTTTTAAATTTATTTATTGCATTAAGACTGTTTCACTTATACGGCGAAAATCAGCTTTATGGCTGGAAAAGTTACGTACTGGGAATAAAACAGTGGCCTTCTGGAAAGAAACTTATGGTCTTACTTAGGAAAACGCACATTTTCAAGAAACAGATCGAGCTGAAGGTGTTGGAGTTTCAAGCCAGACGACTGAAAACAGACTTGAGGTAGATGTCAACCTTACGTTACAGGCTTGTGATATCCACCGTAAAATATGTGGTAATAACCATCTCTCAGTGAGCGTTTCGGTCGAATGTGGGTAGGCTAGCCCACTGCCTGCGAAAGGCAATGAGTTTATCCCGGGCTTTGCTCGGGTTCTTTCCTCTATAATGCTAGACATGTTCTTGAGAACAGCTTGAAACACCAATCAAATAAACACTAACAATATAATAAGAGCTTATCCCACTATATTGCAGAAGAGAAAATTTTGGATGTTTTTGACAGATAAATACGTTTTAACTTTACGAAGCTATTTCACTGATCAACCCGATCTTTGCGAGATTTGAGACGCTCGAATGAAACGCGCGAATTAGAAAGATTAAGTCTTAACTACATGTCATATGCTGCACGAGAGGTAATGCTTTTGCCATGTTTAGAAAGCCTTGAAGGGTTTGTTGGAGGGGAACATATTGCTTTATATTGTTCTCGCTTATCACAACGAGACTGTCTTGGAAATGGAGCACACCGAGAACGAGAGCTACTAAACAAACTCCCAGACATATGAGTTTATCTTGGGGGATTTGAGAACGCAACACTAAATATTTCCAAAGCCCGCAGACCAAATGTCAGAGACTCTCAAACAGCTTCCTTCCGATTATGGTCAAATGTTTAGGGAAAAATTCCAAAATGTGTAAACGTTCGTTCAAAGTTCACCGGTCGAATTTCCGGCCCGAGGCAACGGAACTTGCCAATATGCAGTTATCAGGGCCACTGTTTCGTGCCGGGATCTTTGCTTTACTCTCCATTTACAGCTTGGAGAAGATGCTAGCACATGTGATATACCACTCAAAAGAAAAACAAGCTTCGAAACTGCAATCGGTACACAACGAAAAATATTATTATCTGTTCTTACCTTGTTTATGTCCACAACCAACTGCTATATATCACATTCCATGATTTAAACTAAACACGGTCAAAATTTCAGTCTAATTACAAAGATGTAGACTCGTTGTGTTTATTTTGTTGTACCACTTTTTCATATGCAGATATGTTTTATTTTCATGGGTGTTTACAGTTCCATGCAACTTTCAAAAACACGTTGTTCTGTTTGAAGAGCTGGTTTAGTTGTTGTATAAGCTGAAGAATACCTCTTATAATGAACGGCATCACAGCAAAACGAAAGAAAACGTCTGGTCATGCAGAGGAGTCCGCCGCATTTTATCCGACCCTGAGGCTACTGGCACTGTCTACTAACCAATCACTTGACAACCTCGTACAAAATTGTCCACAAAAAAGAAATATCATATAAAAAGTCAGCGACGCACATTCAGTTATATGTCACTCACAGATTATGCGCTTCTTAACATTATCAAACACTAGTGACTGTCCATTTGAGCAAATATTCCCGCTGTTACACTTGGTCAGCTGTTTTAGCTAGCCTGACACATGACGATATTTGCAGGTCGCCAAGCTCACAGGCCTTGTGATGACAAAAATCTCAGCAAAGAACTGGACATGTTTTTGATCAGCCCATTTATCTGCATGCGCTAAGTCAAAACTAAACAGATATCTTTCCTATATAGTATAATTTTTCGCGATTATGCATTTGAATGCCCTGCTTTATTGGGCCTCGCAGTTTTGACGTCATGAGTGCGTGCGTCTTATCACGCAGCCCTGCTGGTGTATACATACTGGACGGAGTGTATACGAAGGAACATAACTCACCGCCAGGTGGCGCTGAAAGGGACCTCTGGATCATGCACACTGTAAACAATTTACATTCTCCTGACCGGCAATGATAGAAATACTGCACAGGTTTCCTGTCATTCAAATGCTACTTTTCATTCAACGTACCAAAGGCTGCTAAGAAATAATATGGATGGGCTTTTCTTCGAGTTGCCGATGCACTCATCCTTGGTGTGAGTCTAATATGCTGGATCCGACTAAATGCGAGCACTGTATAGAATCATGGCGCCATCTTGGAAACGTTGAACTGGAGGATCAAATTGAGCAAAATGAAACGAACCAGAGCAAAAATGACACAGTAATAGTTGCCATATGGTTACAATTACCAGGGAAGATCACTCCCAAGATAATTTTCAGTTTTACCGAAATAGCTCTTCACAATATGAGCGTAAATTTTGTTGAATGCGTAAAGGGTTTCCGTTTAAAAAAATTTATGGTAAGTTTTTTGTATATTTGATTGGTGTTGTAACACCAGAAATGCACAAGTATATTATGGCATGAAGCATTTTCTTTATGAAAACTTATTTTTTCCGTGATCAAAAGTTAACACACCTGTCATTGATATCAAGATATCACAGATATCTCTTTTTATGTTTGATGGCTGTACATGACGGCCGTTTAAAAACAAAATAAACCGAAATAAAACAAGAAAAGAAAAACACAACGGAAATATGATATTCTTTGGTGTGCGTTTTTGCTTTAGTGAATATTTCCGCGCTGTTTTTCCTCCTTCTTATTTTATATGCTTTCTATGTTCTTTGGTGATTTTTATTGTACTTTGTTTTGGAAAATTTGTTCTCGATTATTGACTTTATGGTTGACGAATGGTATACAAATATATTGTTTGGAATCCTGGATTTAAATTATCAGAACCCAAGGGCTTAATGTATAGCCTTGCACTTTATACAATCTTATGTCAAAACACATGCCTCTGAATGAATGATTAAGGCTTTGCGCCACGTTGGCAATACCTCGGCCATATCGTGTCGGGCACACAACATTGAGGCTTTACTCGCGCTAATATGCAGTTAATAAAACCATACAGCCTGTTTTTAATTATCGATTTGGCGTTAAACAGCAAGAAAAAATACAACTTTATTACATTTCAGTTTTCTTATATAAATTCCATTCGGCATTTCAGCAATTTACTGATCGTCGTAAAAATATAAGTAACTGGTGTGCCTAAACGCCAAAACCATTTGGTTGATGGCTTTTGTTACTTACAGTGGTGAACTAATTTATTTTTACAATCACAGACTTGTATACAGACTATGGTCTGTGGAGGTTAGCATCCTGATACACGTATATATACATAAATGTGAACGTCCCGCGGTTCTGGCTTCTCCGGGTGTGGACGGGTGCAGGCAATCATGGATAGCTGCAGACCACAGCGTATTCCAGGCAGCACAGATGAGCTATTGTTTGTGCATATATCACCGTGAAATCTCGGGGGCAGACCGAGAGGCCACGTTATTTGTTTACTACATGTGCCGACGTGTTCCTAAATGCCAGCTTGGATTGGTCATAATTCTCCTCGCGTATATGTTTCGCATCGACAACAGATCGACTCAAAGTATAACGATCAGCGAGACTCTCTGCTTCTTGCCACAATATATGGCCTGGTCTCCGATCTGGTAACACTTACAGTTTATTCTAGCCGCGGTAACTGTATAACACAAATACTGAGGGATCTGTATCCGCTATGGAGAGCGGCAGGACGTGTCTGGAAAGCGCCAAGTCTTTCTCCAGACCCCCGACAAAAAACCTTTAACTCTCGAGGCAATATACAGATATGTATGTGATGAGGCCTCTCTGCAGTTAGGCGAGGACGTGACAGTGCTTTACGCTGTACTTACCCGTGATCTACACCGAGCAGCGTTTACAGGTGGTCCGCGCGAGCAAACTAACGGAACACATGTGATGAAGATAAGTATAAAAAATGGCGAATAGAGTACAGAGCCATATTACACAAAGCTCCAAATAAACCAAAAACGTCTTTTGGGATGATTTATTGCATGCCCAATATATAAATACCTGACTTTATATTTACTGGCCATGATAATTGATGACAGAATACTTTACGTGGGATGTTGCGAATAAGAAAGACTACAGCAAAAAGAGTGAAATCCAAGCAGCGACGACAGTGTGATAGTTGGCAAATGGTCACAAGTTACCGGTGAAATCGGGCCTCTTGTCAGTTTACTTTAGTTAAAGTTTTAGTTTAACTGTCCATGTAAATGTTTAAGAAGTAACAACTTACACACCTCCATGGCACCATGCCTTAAGTATAATTAGGTCAAAACAACTGCAGTGATGTTAAATGCAATATACTAGACGTCACTGGTCTAGAATTACTTAAAATGCTGTGTTGTCATTACGTTTAATATATGTACACAATAACATGAAAATGCTGCAAAGGGACTTGACAATAATTCTGATTTTCTCGGCAATTCTTGCCGTGTCCTTTTCTGCTGAAAAATATCAGCACTTCCCGTGACTTTGCATATGTTTGTCCAGCAGTATCCCTGCAGACCATGGCCAACCATGATTAATGCGGAAATTCTGCATCTTTTACACTATTTCTCAAGGATTATCGGATAGGTAAAAATAACGACTGATGGTGATTCATCAGGTATACGCTCGGTGCAGCAAAAGGATAAAATGTATTAGTATTGCGTTAACCAGAAAAACATATACTAAATGGATACAACTTATATAAAAAGAAACCATGTAAGACATCTTATCAATTAAGCACAGTGCTTCTTATTGTTCTTATCGAACTCACTTTGCAACTATATATACATTCATTTGCTTTTAACGCTATTTAGTACTTTATTTCAGCTTTCCAAAACTATGTACCTCGAAAAAAGTAAACGGTATCCTGTATAGGTGAATGCAAATTTAATTTTATTTCGTACATGTTGTTTTTCTACGATGCATGAGAAATTATGGTTCTCGAAAGGCTCTGTACACCAGTACTAGTATGTCTTTCGTGAATTATTTAGATTTTTTCCACCAAAATAAACGGAATGAAATGTTTTGCTAGTATGGTCGATTTTATGGATCATATTGATAATGTGGTCCACCAGTGATGTTTCATCAGTGCTGCTGTAACGCTTGCCTGAGTATGGAAACGCTAATATGACTTCAAATTTCTACGTTAGGGCCATAGAAAAGGCGGTGTGACGTCACTGGTGAAGCAGATCATCAATCTGGTCGATAAACCCACCATACAATCGAAACATTTGACTGCGTTTATTTTGGTGAAAAAGAAAATAAAAAAAGTTCAGTGAAGGTGTTTTCAGATGCAGTTTTTGATGGTCTTTTCACTCATACTCACTTCAATTTTACTAGGAATTTCCCTTTCTAAGAAGAATTGGGTATAAAAAGCAGTTATGTTACCTACAAATTATTAAACGCCAATGAGCTACAATTTTTAGACGTTTCACTATCGAGATGAACTGCGAAAACAAATATACGCTCCATATAAAGCAATCCAACTCGCATCTTTGTAAAGAGTTAGAAAATAATTATTTTTCCATACTGACACATCCCCTGGTTCCTTATATCACAATGCTTTGGGCATTAGTCCCAGTCTCTTCTCCTTCCAGGCTATTCATCACAAAGGATTCACCTTTGGACAGATGGTGGCCACCAGAGGGCGTTGGTCATTTTCCGGTCCAGTGCACGGTCGAGGAGAGATTAGCCATGAGACAGGAGACGAGGAAATAGGGCGATGCTTGTAGAGATCCGTTATGATTTCTTCTCCCATTCTCACCCGGGGTATTCTCTCTTGCTCCAGTAGTAATTCTCCTCCTGGTTCATCGGGCTCACACACTGACATTTTAAAGATCGATTTGTTCCCTGTCAACTAGAAACAGGCAAATATGTTGCCCCTGGGTTATATGCTTTGAAGATTCAGTGCCACCCTACATCAAACAAATGCGCAATCTCTAGGAGTTTTTTGATGGTAAAATCGAGCGGAAAAATTTTGCTAACATTCTCATCCCTGGTTGATGATATAATGAAGGAAGGATCAACAATAGTTTAAATATCAAATGGTTTATACGCAATGTTAAATAATGCGACACTGTCAAAGAGTCACTCGAGCATGATAAGTTCCTGCTAAGAAATCAAAGTAGAGTGTTTTCCTTTTTTAAATAATGAAAATTAAAAGATGACTTTTGGTCTGCTACATGTTGCCTTTGATACTGTAATCCTGCGTGTAAACGGGGATTCTGATGGTGGATCTCTTTATGCTTTGTCCCTTTGAAATGTTGTACTTGTGTATATTAAATGTGATATCAAGCATTTTGAGCAATTCTGGACAATAGTGATGTCTAGCAAATTGCAATTAGTATCACCAGCGGAGTGTAGATTGTTGCCTTTTATAACAGTTGTGGGAACAATTATTTTAAAACCATAAGAGAGATAAAGTGACTAGAGGCAGTAATGCACCGGTTACTTGTGACCCTTTGCCAACTATGACAAACACTGCCGTCGAGGCACCAGTTTTATTCTCTGTGTTGTAGTTTTTCATATTTGTATCTGTTGGTCGGTTGGCAAGTTCAAGTGTTGACTTACTTTTTCACAAGCCTGGGCCCCTTAACTTAACGCGGCGCTCAACTTTATTTCACTTGAGATACATTTTAGCACCATGGGTATACGGTTTATCTTCCAAATAGCTTAAGTGTAATAGTTTGCCAGCATACGTTACAATCGTTGTACGGCATATATATACATATATATACACATGTATTAATATTTAATATACCAGAGGAGATCATATGGCAGTTGGATGTGGGTTATCCTCATAAAATAAATAAATAAAGTAATTCAAAGGTATTTAATTTAATTCATTCCCGATGTACTAATAATTACAAGGGAAGGGTCTCACACCAGCCTGTCAGCCTTTGTCAAGTCCCACACCCAAATTCACTCTATCAGCCAGCGTCAATTACCTCGCCAAAAACCCTTTTAACGTTACGAGCTCTAACTACCATGTCAATCATCACTGTATACACATTGCTTCGTGCTCGTAACGTTAAGAAGGCTTTGTGCAAGTGCTTCCAGTCCTCTACAGCTCTTTACGACGTTTCTTAATTATTATGTATTGTTGTTTGTTTGTATGGATGCTTGGGCTTAACATTGTAGTGAACAATTTTTAGGTAATATGAGGACGAGAAATCCTTAGAATGTGTATATTAATACATATTGTGTCTTTGCGCGCATGGCAGGACGGATCCATGCGTCCAAAATGCTGGAACATCAGGCTGCCACTGGAACATCATGCCGAAGACATGACATCACATTACATAATGTAACCGAGCCAATCATTCCTGTTTCCCTGCTGTAATCTCTTCGTATCGAACGCCAGTCGAGACAGCAACAAGTGTCATTTCTAAGGTCTTTGGCATGACCCACCAGGCATCGATCTCGGGTCTCCCTGAGGCGGACGCTCTAACCATTAGACCACTGAGGCAGTCTTGTTGTTTGTATGTGTTATATCTATATCAAATAACGTATCCAGAACATTTTCTTAACCATCTTTATAATCAAGACATGTATATTTGGTGTAGACCAGAAAAATCCCACAACTAATCCGATTAAGGGGGTGTGTAAAGTACAAAAGCCGTCTTGTGCCCTGATAAAACTAGTAAAAGCATATCGTCGCTCAACACACTCGGAAAATCACGCTTAAAGAAATTATATAGTGTAGGAAAAAGAACTACTTATTTACTCTACATTGAAACACGAAAGAGACACAAGAGTGTCACGACACGAATATCTCGCGTGAGAGGAACAATTTTGATTGTAGTGATGTATTTACAATGATACTACACCAAACAAATCAAGTTATGTCCGCAAGACAGAGAGCAATGAGGAAAAATAGCTTCATTTATTTTCTTCCACAAGTTTTAAATACAACTAAGTGTATTAACATCTTTTAATTTTAAGGTGGGCGTCATGCTCCATGTAGCTGATTTTACAACAGATAATTTTCCTCTCTAATCATAGCGTTTAATGTTGGGAGAGCTCTTAATGCCTAGGAAAAAATAAAGTTTACCGAAATAGTGTTTACACAGCTATCGCCTGTTAGTAGATGGATGTTCTAAAAGGCTGGTGCGATGCCAAATTACAATGCCACTATGGTCTGTAATATATACCCACGTTAGATTTCAACCATTGAAATGCATTTAATTCTCCTTTAATATGTCCAGATGTACATGTATGTCAAATGTACTCTTACACATTCTTTACAGCAGTTCATCTACATAGGCATATATTTTATGTAAAGCTGTGTTTCCTTCAATATGACATTTTCCCCTTGCTAAAGAGCACCAGAAAATAAAACCATAATAATAAAATGAAAAGTATCCCCACCGGGGGAATTTGAATTCCAGTAACCGTTTTCATCAGTTAATATACAAGACGAGGTAACCAATATAAAAGACTACAGCCTAGAGAGTAAAGCCAGAGCAGCTACGACAGAATGATAGTTGCCAAATGGCCACATGTAACCCGTGAATTCTACCCCCCTGTCAATTTACCTCAATCAGGGTTTTATTCTCAACTGTTCAGTCAACCGTTTCAGAATAACCAATTTACACAAGCCCTAACTTTGTGGCTTGCGCAGAAATGAGGAAATCAAAACAAATTGTAGTGATGTTAAATGCCATTTACAAAATATTCGTCACTGGTTACGAATTCCTCGGCGTTACTCCATCATTTAAAGATCAATGAGCTTTGGCGGCAATGCCATCTTAGAAATGTGAGGCCTGTATTTATATGGTAACATTCGAGAAAGGCGGATATGCTTTATTTCATATCCCAAGCATGTCAGCAGTTTGATACTTTTTGTTTGTGGCGCATAATATTCCCGATATGTATACCGAACGCCTGGTACTTGAAGTAAACGAATAACGCCGAAAACCTCCCAGTGATCCAGCTATGTTGAGAGAACAGCCTGGCTTCTGTAAAGTAACGGTAAAGTTGATATATTCATGACAGGTTTTCGTTACTGTCACCGCCATGTGGTCGAATGGGGGCTGGGCTGTGTAAGTTGGGGTGGGGATAAGCGATACTTAATAGACTATCAGTATATTAACCCAGATGTCTGTGTAATACGGATCACTGCCAGGGCTCTCTTCCCCCTGTACCGGCCGCTACGTTAACCAAACATCCCCCAGGGGGCTAAGTCCTCCACGCGGACTTGGACTAGCAGGAAACCAGACAGATGGCATCGTCGAAGCCCCTGACAGGGCCGCATTTGACCAGAGATCATTCCCCGGTGGAAATGGACGTGGCATGGACAACACTTGGTCCTTGTCTCACGGCACATTTAACCTGGTAAAGAGGAAGCACTGGTTAAATTACGCGTCTGCTAACAGACAAGAAACCGCCCACAAATAACCGCCAGAAACTCAAGACGCTGTTTGGTTTACCAGATGAAGCTTGTGTTTTGTCCTTCATCAGTATCTGCTTGTTGATTTCTTCTTCAGAATTCCAGACTTCCTCTTTCATTTTCATTTCTACTTCTATTCTTTCATGCGCTCGGGACCACAACCTATAATGGTAGATAAGTAAAACTTGAAATATGAAAACTCTCGTTTTATTTATTTACTTGATTGGTGTTTTACGAAAGAGTATTTCACTTAAACGACCGTGGCCAGCCTAATCGTGGGTCCAAACCCGCGATCGGTTAATTTATCGAGCTGGCCAATACTAGTAACCTACTGGAATGAATGAATGATTATGGCTTAACGCCACATCGGCAATATCTCAGTTATATCGTGGCGAGAACAAGATGGAACCACGAGACAGTTCAGGTTTTCGATAGTGACGTGAGAACATTAAAAAGAAAACAAAAATGTTCGGACATGGGTTAAAATCAGGTAAGAAAACCAAAACAGCTGAAACTCGAAAACCAGCATATTAAGGAAATTTTATGACAAATATATATTTTTTGAGAATAAAATTTATATTTTATGATAAAGGCCAATGGCCTTCAAATATTTTATGACAGCGTCGCCAGCGATGCTGTCAAACAAATCATATATCGAGTTTACTGTGTAGAGCCTTTGCCGCACATAGGCAAAGTCCACACAGTCACCCAGGATATGTTTGATGCCGTATTCAGCACCACATCCAACACACCTTCTCCATCCTTCGACCCATCAGTGTATATAAATTTATAATTTGGATAATTAGCCTTAATTTCAGCAAAAGCTTGCTGAATTATAAGAGGATTTGTATTCGATTTATTATGTTGACGTAGAGCAAATATTAGTTTAGGTTGTGGAAGAAGCCAAGGAGGAGACTCCGGAAAAGATACCGGAGCTATCTCCTCTAGCTTGATATTAGCTTCCACAACATGGTCCCTTATACGAAGACTAAACGGAGAGATCTTGTTAGAACATTTAGTATATTTGTCTACATATGATGGATTGAAAACACAGTCGTAGGCAGGGTTTGTTGGGTGAGATTTAAGCTTTGTTGCATATTGAAGGCTGAGTTTAATACGTCGGTTATGTAAAGACGGCTCATTGGCTTCCGCGTATAAACTCTCTACTAGTGAGGAGTAACCTACTGGATCCAAAATTCATTTTTTATTTGACTGTTGCTTTACGCCATTCTCAAGAATTTTTCCCATGATGGTCAGTTTCATAGTTTGCTGAAACCAAGGAATGTAGACTTTTCACAAGCTACTGACGAACTTTCCCAGTTGTGACGTACAAACGTGCACATTATACTGGTGACAAAGAAATGGTCTCCTACGGTCGTCAACTGCGCCAACGGCCACTCTAGCTTCGTTCACCGCTCACTGTTGCGCAAGTTTGTGGTATTCGACACTGAAACTTCCATGCATGGCTCTTCGTCGCTAGCCCGACACGTGCCAAGTCAATCGGACGAAAATGGACACATGCCTATGGAATAATGAAAGAGTTTGGGCAATGCTTCATCTAATTCCCAAACCCCCTCCATCCTTCCCTGCCCTCCCCTTCTCTCCTTTCCACCCACACATTCACCAGTCACACTGCGACTTCTTCTGTTCCAGTCCTTCTATCCATGCATTTAGCCAGCCTAAGATTAATGTGGAAATACTTACATGTGTCATGCGGGACTACGTCTTGCCATCAGTCGATATGACGTCATTTCCGGCCAGCTCGCCCGATGACCTTTTGTCAGTGACCCATGCAAGCAGCGCTCTTGGGATGTCTGGGATGTGAATGGATGAAAGGAAGTCGACAAACTTTAGTATTCACTGTATAAACTTGATAACATCGGAAAATTTATTTCGCAGGCGAAAGGAGCGTTAGTTTAAATGGAAGCTTAACAACGAGAAGCAGGTGGCATTCATTACGACATTATCACCAGTTAACTTTTCTAAAACGAAGGCGTGTAAGCGGAGGAATTATGAAGGCTCGGAGGTGAAAAACGAGTTATCTAAAACATATGTTATACGCCACGTTATATGAACAGTCTAACTTACGTACTGGACCATTAACTCTGACAAAACATTCCGTACATTATTTTCTCTGAAGGAGTCGAAGTTTAGTAAATAATGCTTACGACATGTAAATTAGTAAGTTTTCAGATTCTAATTTGAGATGAGTTAACTGCATTACATTTTAACATTTATTGTAATTCTTCAAGTGATCTGCATATATATGCGATAAAAAATGTGTTCGTTATAAGGGTGTTGGAACGTAATATATTTGAAACGATTTTGTGTCTTTCGTTTGTACTGAAGTTAAACACCAGACTTGGTAAAATGGCTGTAACAGTTTGATAAGTATATTCTATGTCACCTCACATACACGAGTGAATGGCACAAAATTGTAAGCACTGCTATGGATAACATTGAAATTGTTGCTTACTCTGTATATTATTTGTTTTTCTTTTTCAACAAATACTTCTCCTTTCAACAATATTCCCACGGCACTGACTGTATTTTATCTCATTCGGAAAAGATCACGAAGAATATATCAAAAATACAGCATAAAGATTAAACCGGAGCATCGACGACAGTGTGACAATTGGCAAATGGTCACATATTACCGTTGAAATCCGGTTTCTTGTCAGTTTACCTCAGGATTTCATTCTAACTGTTCATGTAAGTGTTTAAGAATTAACAACTCACACCCTCTAGCAACATACCATGAGCAGAATTGAGTAAATAAAAAATTGCAGTGATGATAAATGCAGTTTTATAGACTAGTCTCTGGTTAAGATATACACAGAATGTTGTTATCACGTCTAGTACATGCACACCATAGCATGAAAACAATACAAAGGAATATTGTTGGAACAACTGGATCTGAGATGAAAACACGCCTTATGATTGTCTGATTTAGACGAGACATGTTAAAGTTTTATGTTCAAAAGAGTACATTTAGCAAGGGTAATCTTGCCATTTGCTACATTCAATGATCAAAGTTCTAATGTATGAATAGGGCAAATCGTCTTGCTAACAAACTGGCATTGCTTTACCATTTTAAATGTAGGTTGTTGTTTATGGTATACGTACTGCCAAGAAAACCTTTTATTGTTTTCATTTGTCAACTCTGAAATAATCCTATGTTTACTTGGTGATTTTAAGTCGTGCCTGAAGAAGGCGATTATAGTGTGGGACAGCCTAATTGCCTGACACCCCATGGCCAGGCATGTCACGTAGCGTTCTGAACACATTTGTGCCTAAAAGTAAAACAAAGTGCACGGAAGGGTCTCACCTATTTAGTGAAACGCAGCAAGTGACTACTGCTGTTTTCATCACGTGACTGAAATGGTTTGAAATCTGACTCGTAATCTGCCGAATTCCATCAGAGAGATCAAACGACACGAACCGCTTCCCGGAGAGTCCATTTTTTCCTACATCTGATCTAACACTACAGTTGCGGGCACCTTCAGCTGTTGTAATTTCAGCAAACGGAGATTTCTCAGTGGTGGACACAACAGGATGCCAGACATCCCTGTGGAGAACACTTTACCACACTAGACGAATAGACTCCATATATTTGCCTGCTCCAAACGGCGGGTTTTCTGAATCTTTAGGACAAAAATAAGCTTTAAAAATGAATAAATAAAATTTAATCTGTAGTTCGTTAAATGGGCCATGTCTCCACAAGTCGTTTTAGATCAGGCTAATGTGACTGACTTTTCGAATTGTAAACATGTCGATGGTAGAGGCAACGTTGCCAAGCCTTGTTAGTCAGGATATTTATGGTCACCAGGTAATTGATTAAATTTTCTAGTGAATTGCGCCACTTTATGATGGTCAGCCATCAGAGATTGGCGATACCATACGCGGAGATATGGATCTGTGTGAAATTTGAGTGAAGTCGCCCATCCTTTATCTGGCCACCTCCCTGGGTAAGGCTAAGTGAGTGTGAGGGTGACAGAAAAAGAGGCTGATATAGTGATGAGGATGAAGGGTATCCCACCCACCCACTGGGGCCAGAAAACACATGGCCCCCGATGGTAACACTCATGGACGATATTTTATAATCTCCGCCGACAACACTGCCACTCTAGCGTGTCATCTGCTACACATGTGCAGGGGGAAATTACAACAAAAACGCATACGTTAGATTGCGCGAGAGAACGTGAACACTCGTGCATTACAGATCACGCTTCGCGTAACCTAAACGCTTTTGATATAACACTTGCATATGAGTCACTGCAATTCACATTTGATTGCAGGTATTCCACGAAGATTCTTTCGTGCGTTTTAGAAAGGACTATAGACTCATGAATTAGTATCATTACTCAGCTCAAATCTATTAAATAATTACTTGGATATCTTTTTGAACTTACCCTTAGAATCTAAAAGATGGGAAAAATGTCTGTTTTGAATTGGCACATTTTCTCATTGCCTTAACACCCTTGGCAGCACATGTCGCTCCAGGGTTCATCAATCATAGTCGCAAATGTCGGAGAAGTTCAGCCGTTCTGGGCCACCAGAGTCGAAGGAATATCTGTCTCTCATTAAACTAACAACTTATGATACATAATTGACAGCTAAACATGTTTCAGGGCGAAGTTTTCCCCTGCGCTTCGGTGGGTTGTTAAGAATAGACGCGATAGAGTTTTTGCGAAAAACATGTGAGAAACGATAAAACATCGATAGACCCTCCGACGAGCCCACCCGAAAGTGCACGAGGGTACTGAAAAAAGACTGCTAGAAAACCATTAAAAATGTATATCATGACTCCAACCATATCCGAAACAAAATCCGTTTCACTCGAGCAACAATTATGACATCCAGTATGTCAAAGGACGTATGCCGTCATTAGTATACTTAGACGTTCATGTATTTCAGATGGAGGGGGATTCAATTTAAAGTGCCAGGATTTCTGTCATTTCTACATAAAATAATATGTATTAATATGATGTGTATATGCATAAATGAGACACATCCACCTATTGATGCACACTGTACATACATTTTTTACGTTAAAAGAATAGACAATAACAGGAATCTTATACATACAGTTCAAAATGTGAACCTATAGCAAGGACTGTCGCTGGCTTGAGGACACCAACGAGTTTCAGCATAGTGGTTTTTAACTTGACAAAAGCAATTTTCCCTGCAAGCTAAACGCAATATTTAAACGCATATGCCAATTTCCATTGAGGGACAAAACCAAATATCATAAATCATGCTCGGAAAGTAAACAGAATTATATTGTCCTCAACCTCAATTATGAACTAAATCCTCTAAAGGTATACTGAAACCCTACGGCTTTGACGAAGGAGCAAATCAAGAAATATCAAACTATCGTGATGAAGTTATGAACTGCCAGTGGCTTATGTGACAACAGATGTATTTTTCCTTTGATTCAGGTTTAACGCCGTGTTAAAGGTCTCTTCTCTTCAAGGTATAACTGACAGATATATCAAGAGTTCAGTATAAGACTTGTGTGCATTGTTATTTTCCATACAGAACGTGATGTGAACCAGTGAAACTGTCATTAGGCTGATATTTTCCATACAGAATGTGATGTGAACCAGTGAAAATGTCATTAGGCTGATATTTTCCATACAGAACGTGATGTGAACCAGTAAAAATGTCATTAGGCTGATATGCAGTTTATTGTAGTAAGTATATACATGTATAAATACTTATATCTAAATATATCTCGGCATAGGAAAAAAAGGCATAAAGCCTTAAGTTCTTCACAGCATATCAACTTATAGGCTGAAAACCCAGCCGATGGTCAAGTGCTTTTTGTTTAATTTCCGAGGGGCTATCTACTTGTACGCAAATCCATTGGGTATTCCATAAATGGAAAAAAAGGAATAACTTAATGAGTGAATCTTGCTACCTCGGTTCAGTATTTTAAATGGAGTTATAGCCTATTCTTAAATAATGCCGAAGACAGGCGTAAATAATTTCTAGAATTTAATGGTTACTCTTATTGCATTGATCCTCTCTCGTGCAAACGTGTTCATGTATTATAAGCCAGGTAAGTTTCTTTTTTTGGTCAGATAATGATCTTCAGGCTCTCGCTAATGAAACACAAGATCTAGCTGTACATTCCTCCAACTGTATCCCTTCAATAGTGCTCCTTCAAGAGTGTTTCGCTAAGTGTTTTTGGCCGAGTACTTGCAGGATGGGAACTATTTATGTTCACACATGAGACGGGGTTCCTTCTTTGTGCTTTGGTAGCCCCTACAGGCCAACAGGGCTAAAATGGTCGTAAAACTAGAGAGATGGGGAATACCACTCTTCCACTCCAGTCTGATGGTTCTGAAACGGTACCCGACCTCTTAAAGACCGATGTTTAGTCATTGTATGTGGGAATATTAATAAAATACATTCCGTCGCTAGTGACGCATCGTCGGACTTAAGACTTCATTTGCGAACACCATAAAATGTTTAGGTATGCTTTGTGTGTTCACCAAAAACTGAAGTGTGTGTACATGTATTGAAAACTGTAAACGTATGTCCTCTTCGGGGTGGACGTTTCTTTTTTTATGTATATAAATATATTTTGCATCGTGAACGTTCACAAATCATCATAACCTGATTATTTTCGTCAAGTTATAAAGAAACAGAAACAACAAAAGCGCTATAGAAATCCTTGTTAAACGTTGAAGGCTAGACATGTTTCAAATGGGCTAATGCGTTTTTGCATTTGTTGGAATATGGTTCAAAAACTGGGAATTTTAACATTTTTATTTATCTATGAGGCAGGAAAAAAGTCTTAGAGACTGTTAAATAATATATGCCTTCAGTTTAAGCCACACGCAGCAAAGCACTTCGTATGCCAAGTGTGGTCTATATACTGCTTTGTCAGGAGCTGTTCTGCGACAACATATAAGTATATTTGTAATACTGAGATAAAACAATGTTATATTACTTGGTTTGAAATAAACTTAATCATATATACATGTATTAGGAATCTGCGGGACACTCATCTATGTAGTAGACATGGTGAGTGTCGAGTGAGTTACTTAGGAGATATCCTAGCCATTGTCTTACACAGACGATCTAAATATCGTTCTCAGTGTAGATCTCAGTTTGGATAATATTCCTAATTTAAAGTAGTAGACAGTCTGGCATTTGGTGACGAGGTTATTTTACGACACGCCACAATATTGTTTTTCTTTTGTTACATGTTACTCCTGCATGTACTTATCAATTCGGTAAGTCAGACAGGGTTATTCCCCACGTGCTAAGTCTTGCTTTGTTTACATAAAATTAATTAAACTCAGTTCCCCGCGACTTTCGTTATATAATCCGTTGAACGTTAAGAAAACAAAGGCAAAGAGGATTTCGCGTATACAAGACGGATTTTACGACGCACTGTGATTAGGTTTAAACCACTTGACGCTGTCTTCATTGCCGACGGACTTTTCCCCCTCTCTGATTCGTCTCGTGTAAAGCCCCAGGGGTGATGTTATGTTTGGCTAGGTCCTCTTGTTGGCTCTGTCATCGGCACCTAAATAAACAGATAAGCAATTTGGATAAATAATCAGTGACAAGGGCTGTCTTGGATACGTATACTTAAGACGAGTCTGCCTGTATAGTGTATCGTCAGGAGGGAATACTTCTACATGTCATGTCCGCCTAGAAATAGTTTGGACCTCAACAAAAACCGGGAATGAGATTGAAGCGGACGATGGGACAGTGACGACGCATGATACAGCAACCTAGAAAACAGAGGAAAGATTTTTGCTGGACAATCAACAATAAAACCTGAAAATGGCTCAAAAACATAAGAATTTAATGTATACTAACTGAACAGATTCAGTGATTTGGGCGACCTAAACGTTAACTTCAAAATTATCATGCACATGCAGACGCTACGCAAACCATAAGGGCTAATCGCTGCCACGGACAGACATCATTGCTTATATATAATACATTTTAATGACAAATACAGAATAAAAGTCGCGGACGGCGGACAAATGCGTGATATGCATTTTTCAAAGGTGTAAATATTCATGTAATATATTGATTTATCATAATTAGTATAAGTACTAAGTGAGGTATTATTGCGGCTACTTTTTGTAGTGAATGATGAATGAAACCAATAAACCTAATTAATGTGTATCTTGAGACACACCAAATAAGTTAGTGAAAGTTTGTAGTACCCACTGCATGAGCTCTTGCTGCAAGCGGAAATCTGTAAGTTGCATGTGGGGAAAGTCGCTTGCTAAAATCCATCTTTGAATATTCCGTTGCGGTTGTAAGTCAGGTATTTGGCAAATGGCGGTGATTTTCTACCAGTTCCTTCTTCCATGACAACTAATCGTTGTTCCCTGAACTTAACATTTCAAATGAGGCGCTTTACACGGATAAATTAATGAAAGTAGCTTCACTTCACCACAGCGACGAATACCGGATATTCTTAACAGCAATTTCCAAAACAAACCACCCAAAACACGAGAAAGTATAAACAGCAAGAGAAGAAGACGGGTCCCTGTAAAGACAAGCAGTAATTTTCAACTGCGGCGGAAAGGCGCATGCAGGGAATGTTATAGGCGGGTGAATTAACAAGTATCCAAATCGTGTACCATGCAAGCTTAATAGACGTTGTGAATCAAAAAATTATCTGAGTTGCGCTTTGATTGCACCTTTTCACACACCGAACGTTACGATTTTCTTAAACATTAGGTATATACCTCCCCTACATCCAGGTTAGGTCAAGTCATAGGACACAACTATGAAGCATTTACTGTGCATGCATTTGTTTAACAAATAATTATATTCAATGTAGAATTTGCCAAATTTAAGAGTAATGGCATTAAATGGAATATTCTTTTTTGTGGCAATAATTTACGATTTTGATTGGACTCGACACGAAATACACAAAAGAAACAAATATTACAAGGCGAGATGTGTGCACTTCATAATACGAGGGACCTTTTGCTTGATTTCTATCAAAGTAAGGACATTTAGCTGTGTGAAAACTGAAACTATCCCTCTCATCGTTAAGGCATCCTGACAGAAAACTGTTTTTGTTGCGATACAAATTTAAGTAAGACGTATCCTCTGGACTCTCTGCAGTTCCCTTCAACTCCAGTGAAGGTGGAATGAGTCTTTCAAAGCCTTTACCATACATATGGTTTGCTTAATGCTCACTAAACATTAGCATGCCCGTCCTATTTTGTCGAGAATCAAAATGATTTCACAATTTGTATCCAACGGAATACAAAAAACACTGCTGACGTACGATTTCCCAGAATTTCAAATAAATGTTAATGAGGAGCGATTCAAGTAACTGAATTAACGAGAAATATCATGCTTGGAAACCCTTGTATCCAACGAAGCTGTACAAGGATTTGATGCCTGCAGCGCTAATGTAACACTGACAACGGTTAGAAAGCACTAAGCCAACTCATGTTGAAATTCTCCCTGTTATACATTTAAACCTCTGTGACTCGTTCAAAGAATGGAAGAGTGAGCCATACGCCGATTAGGACGTATTCTGTCCATTCGCATGAAAATATGCATTTTCATTGGTCAGATTTGAAGGGTTTTTCCCCAAACAGTCTATATATGCAGCACTACACCGGTGACCAAGAACTGCGCAGCATTCATGTGCGGAGGTGGGAAACATTTCTTGAAATTCTAAAGACTGTGACCTCATCAACCAGCTCGGCAAAACCGGGTATCCCAAAGGCCTCATCTGTGTCAGAGCTATATATATATATATACATATATATATATACATATATATATATATATATATATATATATATATATATATATATATATATATATATATATATGTATATATATTAACTACACATATACTGTCCAGAGGGCTAGTATGTTACATCACAATACCTTCACAAAGTGACTGAAATAATTTTCAAAAACTCATTGTAAAGAAACAAACATTGTCCACGTATCAAGCTGGTGGTTTTAAGTGCAACTGTGTAAGTGCTGCGTCTTTGGTGCACTTAAGTGTTTTATTTTGCACCTATTACGTTGAGCGACCGGGATAAAATGCCGACTGTTTTGTCTTGTCCTGCAGACATTCTGTAGACGCTAGCACGTAGGTCCTCTCAGCTGATCCTCACATTCTCCAACAGGCTGTGTCAACTCTCAGACGTGACGGGTTGGGCGGCTTCTTACACTTGTGACTTGTGAAAGTCTTGTGATCTTATATACCCATTTGGCCACGACTTTGTAAATCAACGTTTGCTACTGTACTGGCTGACTGATTAGTGCGAATGAGCTGGTGCCATCGTTTATGATCTGGTGTGTTGGCAACATTAATAAAAACACAAGTTTTTACTTAGAGATAACAGAGATCCTGTAAGTCATATTGACAAGTCTAAAACGCATTTTTACACCAGCGTCAGCAAATGAAATGATCTCAGTAGAGGAAATCCGTAAAACGAAGTGGGGATATATGATTAGTTCGATTTTATGAATCAACATATCGGAATTCTAAGAAGGGAGCATAACTGGAAGTCGAAATACAGAATCGAAGGTGACTGGTAGTAACTGTAGAGGAAATATGTCTTCGGGGAGTTCGATTGTTTTAGGGCAACCAATTAGTGTCTATTCCTTTCACCTTTAAAATGATAAAATGTGATATTCCGTTGGAGTGCCGAGCACCGTCCCATCGGCGTATGATTAACCCCCACAATATACATCTCCATCCCACCCTGTATCACTGTGAGGTGAGATGCACAATAAATTGTTTATTCCCTACCAATCGTCGTGTGCACGTCGCGAGCACATGGGTGATGCGTGGACTATAATGCTTTGTTCGGCTTGCGTGATGTGCTGATAGCTATTTGCCACCTGTAAGATGTCTGTCCCTGAACCTCTTTGTTACCAGTGGAAGGTGTAACTGTAAGTGTTCGTCCCTTTTATCACAGATCAAAGAGGCCGACGTTGTTTCAAGGCAAACACGCGCACCTGCCACTAGCCGTGAGCCTGCTCCGGATGCCCTCGTCTTTCGACTCCGGGGGCAGACCTGCGCGTGAGTAGGGTTTAATTCCCGCCAATAATTGCCCTTAAAATATTGATGTAATCCGATCTGATACACGTTTCTATTGTAAGGAAAAATAAACAGTCACAAGTGGCAGTGGGCGAACTGTGTATCTTCGTTTTCAAGAGTAATGTAATTTATGATGAAATGTGCAACGTTACCGTGCTGCAAATACAAGTTTTTTCTATTAAGAAATGTGTTACCGTGATTGTAATTGAGAAGAAAGCCCGGTGTGACTTCATTTTTTTCATATGTCCACAGATAAGGTTCATATTTCTTTACGAAGAAGCCACACAGATCCCACAACTAAACTGATTTATCTCAATGATCGATGTTTAACGACGCCATGTTAATTGTTTGAATGATAGAATGGTGTCCAGTTTTATGGGTAGAGGAGAGTTTGGAATAAACCACCGACCTTTGGGGCGTCCATACGAACTGTCCCACGCGAGTGGTCTGCAGAGAACCAGTGACAATCACACAACACAGCTCCGTCGCCAGCTTATTTCCTCAATTACACCAAGAACAAAATAGACACGAGAGTCAAGAATGTTTCCGTTCCGAAAATATTTTGAAATTCAAGTGTCGCGTGACTTAAATGCTGAAAAGCCAGTTCTCTTTATATATTGAAGCCGATAACGGTGTGTTCATATTATAAGTTTTAGTACTGGTTCCTTTTTTCAATGAGGACTCCTGTAAGTTTGTCGAAAAATACTGGCAAATTATGAGATTTCGTTTATTGCTAATTTTTTTCTAAACATGCACGTCACACATCGCGTGTCCCTTGTCAAATCTCCGACACATTTCGACCCATGAGTCGCAATATAGTGATGTTCCATTATCAGAAGTAATTCTTACCAGAGTACTATATTATGAAGGCCATCGCGTTATATATTTCACTGATTTAGCGATATTATACACGTGTTATAGTCAACGTCGTCAAGTACCTTGATGCCATTTGACCGTAGCCAAGCTGTGGATCAGTGTAGCAGTCTAGTGTAAGCACTATACAAGCTTGTATTCATGTTGATGATAATGCTTAGTTCTATGGCCACTCCATTCAACACAAACAGATATGTTTTCAAAAATTGCAGTAGACCTGTAAATATTACGTGAGTTCAGAAATGAATCGTTACAACAATATCTAGTGATTTGAAATTTCATCTCTTGGGTTTGTCATCCATATAAGTTTCAGCTGATTCGATTATCCTTGATGGAAAGGCTAAATAGATACCGATTTACAGAATACATATACATGCCTACAGAATAGAGAGAGGGTAAGATATATGGACAAGAGATTCGTAACTTACATTTACAGAGGTTCACTGGTTAACGTCCGAAAAAACGAGTCAGCTTAACGCTGGCAGGCAAAACCCTCAATATTGTGAGACCACCCTGACATGTTATATGGCTATAACTGCTGAATAGTCCGACTACACAAATGAAACTTCAAAGTCAGAGCGGACTTCAATCCCTAAGCCTTAAGATTAGCGTTATAGTGGAATTACTTTTTGAAACTTATCTTTCAAGCAAACGACTGGGCGAGCAATTACTTGTCTAACTCATACACAGGATCTTAGGAAATATTTTGTCGACAAAATGCTGAGCTCGTGACACAAATTTGTCTGGTGTTGAACCTATCTTATGTACAAAAGTACCCGGACCTCGATATGATTAACTAGGTGTATCTCATTTCAAAAGACGTCAATGTACTAAAATCGTTCTCCAACAAAAAGCCGACCAGGAAGAGAAGCATCCAGTATATAAGGTTAAAAAAACCGGTAAAAAGTATGACGGGCCAATGCCAAGCTCAGTATATGACAATTTGAATTTTGTGTCTACCGATTTGATAAGTCCGAAAGCATTTCTGTTCAATGTTAAGAAAAAAATAAATTTACTCAACTTTTGCCACTGCCTTTTTGTTGTAGCTTTGAAATGTTTTCGACAAACATTAGTTCTTAAACTATGTTCAGTAAGCCGTTACAACTAAATTTAATATATGTGTGTGTGGGGGGGGGGTGCGTGTGTGTGTGTTTATATATATATATATACACACATTATATTTTTGGTGTTCACACAGCGCATGCATGCTGTAAAAACACCACATAAAAACAAGACTGGAAGTATAATAAGCGGTTTCCATTAATCCTTTTTTTTACAACCATATATTTATTTATTTATTTATTTATTTGCAATCATTTAATGACGTAGGCAGTGCGTACTAGAATCAATAAATAATTGAGGTTAAGACCACATTGGCTGAAATAATGACTAGAACGTGTTATAACTGGCATATTTTTGGAAGCAAAAATAATAACTTCCAAACGAAAACAGAAAGGAAACATGTTTTTTTTTTAAACCAGCCGAAATAAGTATGAAACAATTACAATTTAAAAACTCCATTTCCATATAGTTCTTATGCAAAAACCTATGAAATATTTTAACTACAGTATCGTCCGCAGGGCTGTCACATAATGACAACACTAGATCAGTTGTCATACAGAACTCATCAGATGGTAAAGCATTCACCAACCGGTCCCTTCTTCATCAAAATTATTTTACCGATGTATGCATGGGTGAAATTTCCCTGGTTCTTCCCGGTTTCAGCCGAAGATGATACTGGCCGCGGTCCTTCAAATGAAATGTCTGTATGCATGGTTATATATCTCAGTACACGCCGTTATAAATGAATGAATGCTTATTGTTTAACGCCCTACTCAAGAATATTTCACCTATACGAAGGCCGTGTCTCCTTGGTGCAGGACGGATTTCCACCGTATCTTTTATCTGGTGTTGCCTCACCGAGACGACTTGCCGAAGACACCCAACAAGCCCCCTCACCCAGTCACATTATACTGACGCCGGGCCGACCAGTCCACCCTCTATCCTCTTTTTGCTGAGCGCATAGCGAGGAAGCAGGATATACCATTTTTAAAGTCTTTGGTATGACCTCACCCAGGTTTGAACCCAGATCTCCCCGTCCGAAAGCGCATACGCCGTTATAAGATGAAGTTGCTGTGAATTATACTTATACTTCATTCAAGTTTGCTTGTGTTCTAATGAATACTTGGCCGGTATGATTGCATTCAATAGGAATCCGGGGGGCCTATGCCACCTCAAGTAGTTAATGTTATTAACATCTATAATATGAAAACGTCACTAAAACATCAATGATGCATTAAATATTCTAATAGTCATATATTGTTATACTTCAAATGTGCAAAAATGCCCACCTTATAGAGCTGACAAAGAAACACTCTGAGTTGGCCTTTCAAGTGATTTACGATTTTAATTATATATCAGTTTATCTCGAATGCTATAAAGTAATGTGGACTAATATACTTCGGTGGAGCAAAGAAAAAAAAGAAAGAAAAACAACTGATCTGCACATTCATTTGTTTCTATGCGTCGAAACAGATATTTGTATGCTAAGAGCCAACCAAAATGTGCCTTCCAGATCAATAATCATAAGAATAGTTTCCAAAACTCACTGAAGAACTAATGAAGTATAAATAAAATAAAAAAGAAATAGGAAATATTCAACAGTTTTCAATGATGAAGAATAAATAGCATCAGCATCCAAATCGCGTATAATTCATAATTTCTCCTTAATCAAAATATGCATCTCAGTTGCAATTTTCTTGCAACATTTCATACATACAATTTGGAGATCTTATTCAACACGATGAACATACGTCCACTAGGCGTAGGTTGTAACGTTTTACATGTCCGGCTTGCAGAGCCCGGAAAAACTGCCCGCCTGAAGGCATCTCGTCAAAGGCGACGTTTCAGAAGGTAAAATAATCTCGTAGCAAATTTGGATGATGTATGATATGCCTCGCGAAAAGTTAAAACTTCCACAGAATCACTGGGGATCTGTGTTAGAATGCGGAAAATTTTGTGGATGCTTAAGTGGCTATATAACATACTCCCTACATCTGCAATTGTCTTATACAGTGGCGAGTCCACAATGCAATTTTGTACCTTAAGTAAAAAAATAAAAATGAAATTTCTTGAAATTTTAAAATAAAGGCATGCCGGTTCATGTATACCAAATGAAGCATTGACATAATTTTTGAAAATCAGTAACTATCAAGAAAGCTTTGAGATTGGGTGTGAATATCTTGACTCTAAGGCAAAAAAGTTGCTTTGTGAAATCGGCGCCTACTTCATAACATTGCATTCGATACAACTTTTTTTCTAATGTTCAGAATGTAAAGCCTTCACCCAGAGATATCTGTGATCTAAAACGTGGGATTATCCAAGTCTGTCTGCCTAATCAGAAGAATTTTGTATGCAGTACATGGAAGTTAAAAAGAAATACCACACATTCATTAAATACAACAGGTTATATTTACAAATAAAAGTGACAGCAAATTTGGATAAAATGCACTAGAACTGAGTTTTAGAAATGAAGGATATAATTTCAAAAGATGCGGCTTATATTACGAGGCTTGTAAGTTCACAACTACGCGAGAAATATTTAAACAGGTGGGATAGCAGCATGCGTCATCCTCCTATAACTCTCCATAACAAAGAAAAGAATGCAATTCACAAAAATTAATATCAGTGGTCTGCTCTTACATACAGGCTCTTTGCACACGTCCAGCTACAAGAGAAGTATCCTGCAAGTGTAATTGTTTTGAATATGTGGGCTAGGGACCCCAGCAGAGATTCTAGCAGTTCCTCTGTCCCTGTGTTAGACAGGTCGCCGTATTCGGTGTCATATTTCGGTATAAAAGCGTGACCTTGACGGTTGACTTTTGTCGTCCTTGTGGTCAATAATTTACACTGATAGCAGTTCGCTGTAAACGAGACGTTCTCCTTGTGCAAGGTATAAAACGTAGTCCGCGCAAACAATTTTGAAGGACAACTTACCCATTCTACCTGCAAGTGATAAAAATGTCATGGTATGCAATAGTTTCTTTGGGATTCATGAGCTACAGTTAGACGTGAGCTGATTTTACAGCAACGTCTATATGTTGCAAATGCATGCCAGGGAAACCTGGCCTGCCCGGCGAGGTCCGCTATCTCAAAGGTGAAATTCTGAATCGTGTCGACGGAAAGGTCGTGAGAAAAGATAAGAGTTTCTCGCGAGATTAGCTTAATATTTATGCGAGATCATGAGCACAATGATGTAGTGGCCAACCGCTGGTGGTATAATGTGACACGGCGTGTTGCGGACCCCAAAACAGCTGAGCCAATCCGAGCTGAGAAATGACAGAGTATTTTTTATCACTCAACACGTGCCAATATCTTGTTTGAGCAAATTAAATGAAAACTGGACAGTGCGCCGATTAACTATGAATCAGTATTTCAATTTGTATATATGCCCAAAAATTTAAATTATAACTACTGTAAACGTTAATGCTTTCTTCAACTTCCCTCATTCGATGGTTCCGTTATCTAATATTATAATCAAGCAGCTGTAAAGTATCGTTTGAACACGGGAAATACTTGTCAACGGTTGACATATAGCAACCAAGGACATTTCGTATAGTTAGACATTTTCAATAATGTACATAATTTTTTAAGCACGTGGTCAAAAATATCGTAAACTTAATGTATGTATATTCGTAGATTAAAAGAAACAATTTCTGCATCTCATAATGTTTATAAGTAAGGTGTTCCTCTCCAGCCTTACGTGGGTAAGTCAGCCAGCAACCCGTGGATAGTCGTGGGTTTCCTCCCACCATGATGCTGGCCGTCGTCATATTAGCGAAATATCCCTGGGTACAGCGTAAAACACCAATCAAATAAATAAACTAAAAGCAAGGGACACCTGTGACATATATATATGTTCAGAGATCGGAAAATATAGAGTTCATCGAAGCCTTCGGTTGATAGTTCACCAACATTTCATTCACTAATAATTCTCCTTTTGACTAGAAGCATATTTTAGTGCTTAAGATCACTGAAAATTATGTTATTTCTATAAAAACGTTTATATTTGCGTCATGTTCGTAATTTATTGATCCTCGCAATACTTTGACGTTCATGTATATTTTACGCACTAGTCTTTACCTATGAATTAATCCCATGTTATTTTCACAATACGATATATTGTCATCCTCTTTTTTAGCTATTTAAACGAATGTGACTTGTTGCTGACATAAAATGACGTTTGCATTAACACAAAAAGGAAGGTAAAGAACTTTCAACACAGGTATACTTAAATATATCTGATAATAGAGCGCTTGGTTGTTGCAGGGTCTTATGATGCCTCCCTTGGTGGATTGGTAGAAGTTTTCCAGCAAAATGCCATACACAATGGACTCGGCGAGCGTTAACCTACTTGTGGAGCACAACCTGGCCTTCTCTCTGGTTGTACGATAAAAGGCCTGTATAAAGTCATCGGTTTACCCGGGCTCTGTCCTATTTCCTCTCACCAAAATTTCTGGACACCATCGTATAAGTGAAGTAAAATTGAGCACGGCGTAAACCTCCAATAGAATAGATAAATAAATAAATATATATATAAATAAAGTGACACCCTGTGTAATTGTCACGATGTACCATGATATATCGTAAGTAGAGTTGATTATAGGTTGCACCTGGTCGTAATACACCAGAATTGGAATCACTCTGGCACGAATAGCGGGTTCTATGGAATCCAGACCGCGACATTCCACAGCCTTAACTACTCAGGTCTTTTGAGATAAACTGTCCGCGACACTGAAGCTCGGTTAGAGGTAGTGGGATTATCCAGGTGTCTGTTTCTCTGTGACGAATAGCATTCTGCGCATTCTCCTCACGCACTGTGACGTCATCAGTGGTCTAAAGGGGGCTTTCGACCACGTGTGCATATATGATCTAACAGGAGTAGATCTCTCTGATAATCCGTTGCGTAGTACTCCGAACGATTTTGCAGAACAAACATCGTGGTATTAGTGAATGCCATGTCTCAAAGCAGGGGTCATTACAAACTGCGTCCATGTATGATTTGCTGTATATTAAGACAATCAGTCATAACATCGCTTGAAGTATACAATTACGGGTTCAGCAAATTCTACAATCACATTTATTAAATGTGATGACAACATAGCATTTTGAGCAATTGCAGACCGGTGACGTCTAGTATATTGCATATTAACAGTACTGCGATTTTTTAAACTAATTCTGCTTAAGCCATGGTGCTTAGGGGCGTCTCTGTTGTTACTTCTTGAACATTTCACGAGCAGTTAGAAAACAATCCTAACTAATGTAAACTGACAAAGGACTGGATTTCACCTTTAACACTGTCGTGGTTTCTCTGACTTAACTCTCTTTGCTGTTGTCTTTTATTTTACAAACTGCGTAGATAAATGGTTTGAAATAAATGAAGATCATTAAACCGTGTAGTATACAGCAAATCCATAAGTGATCGTCATGATACATACCTAATCACCCTAACTTCTACATTTTGTCTCATGCTATTATTTATTAAAGGTGATTTATTAAACACAGCATTGTAAATAATTCTAGATCAGTGACGTCTAGCACATTGCAGTGAACATCAACGATTTGTTTTACGCCTACGCCATGGTGCTAGAGATGTGTAAGTTGCCAATGCTTATAGGTATACATACATCGTGACAATAAAACAGTAACTGAGTTTAACTGACCAGAGGCTCTAGTTGCGGATAAGCGTAAACCATTTGACAACCATCACAGTGATTTGGTTGTACTCACTTATATCAAGTTTTTACTTATTTGATGTTTTAACCCCTCCCTCAAGAATTTTACACCCAGGATATGGCGGTCAGGTCTATGGGTGATGTTCAGAGTGAACTACCATTCTTGTCAGGTGCTAGGAAAATCTTCTGATTGAAAATTGCAAGAGCTGTATGCGTAACCCACAACCTCACTGAACAGGTGCCGTTGGCTTGGCGATAACAATGCTTTAAGACTATGAACCAGAGAGGAGCCCTCTTACGTCTACATCTCGGTTTCACAATGCCCACAGACAGGTGTATTCCATGGGCATTATGTTCATCTTCATTCTACCATATGTCATTTTATGTGTTTTTTCTCATTTATATGAACATCCAAGGCCAGTGGCTTTAATTTTGTTTACCTAATTCTGCTTAAGCCATTGTGTTAGGGGTGTGTAAGTTGTTACTTCCTAAACACTTACATGAACAGTTAGAATCAAACCCTACCTGAGGTAAATTGACAAGGGGCCGGATTCACTGGTAACGTGTTACCGTTTGCCAGCTATCATAGGTTGCTCTGGTTTTACTCTCTGTGCTGTGGTCTTTTATAATAGATACATGGCAATTTAGGAGACATTAAGCTCTTGAGACCACATACAGAGACCTGTCTGTCTCTCCGGCGTCTGCTATCATTTCCTTCGAACCGCTCTACTCCTCGAACAGTTGTTGTCCAATTTCAGCGAAACTTGGGTCAGGTGTAGACTACATAGAGATACAGAATTCCTAGTATCGATTTGCCATTTTGATGATGGTTGTCGGTCTGTCTGTTTATTCATTATATGTTAACATACATGTTTCTTTCAAAACGCTACTCCTGTAGATTTTGTCCGATTTCAGCGAAACTTTACTGAAGTGTAGACTATGTCAAGATTTATAATTCGTAATATCGTTTTTGTCGCATTTGTACGAAACTTTGTTGCAGTGTAGACTACGTCAAGATACACAATTAGTAGCATCTATTCTCCATTTTAACCATCGGTTGTCTGTCAGTTTATCCAGTACATATTAACGTACAAGTATCTATAAAAACGTTATTTCTCCTACAGGTTTCGCCCGATTTTAATGCGACTTTGTTGAAGCGTAGACTACATCGAAGTACATAATTTGTAGCATCCTTTATGTCCGATTTGAAAGAAACTTTGTTGAAGTATAGATCACATCAAGATACACAATTCATAGTATCTATTTTCCATTTCAATCATTGGTTGTCTGTCTGTTTTTCCAGTATATGTTAACATGCAATTATCTTTAAAAGTTATTTCTCCTACCGGTTTTGCCTAATTTGAACGAAACTTTCTTGAAGTGTAGACTACATCGAGATACATAATTCGTAGTATCAGTTTTCCACTTTGATGATTGGTTGTCCGTCTGTTTATCCATTATGTGTTAACATACATGTATCTTTCAAAACGGTACTCCTACTACAGTTTTTGATTGATTTCAACGAACCTTGGTTTATGTGTAGACTATATCGAGATACATAAATTGTAGTGTCGATTTTCCATTGTCCTTCTGTTTATTCAGCATATGTTAACATTTCTTTCAAAATGCTACTAGTTAGTGTGACACTTTTTGCCCTGTTTCACCAAAACTTGATACAACTGAACAAAACTTGGTACAAGTGAATCAAGATGCATATTTCGTAGTATTGATTTTCAATTTTGGTTGTCCATTGTACATACATAATTTTGTCCAAGTAGAGCTACAGTCTCATCAGTGTTTCTGGTTATATATATGCCATTTAGATGTTAGGGACAGTCCTGTAAAGAAACAAAACGTCCCTTTGGTTCCCATGTTCGATTCTGTCTTCACGTGAAAGGTTTAATGTTCTACCGCAAAACAGTGAAAGGGAGATAATTCGAGCTGTGTAGATCTTTTGGCATTACTTTGAACAGAATTGATGAATATCAATTGTACACTGGCGCTTTTGCGGCTGTTGTAGTGCATTGAAATACATCTAACTACCAGTTCCAACTACAAAAACGTTATTGTGACCAACCACAACTTTTGTTTCTCAGATTATTTGCTTAAGAGGTGATAATAGATGAAAGATTAACTGGATGAACCACTGAGGGCCTTAAACGAAGGAAGGTTTACCTTGCCTTGAATGAATAAATGAACGAAATGGATGGGTGGATGGATTAATGGATGAATGTAACTAAATTCCACGTGGAGAATATTTGAGCCATATCGTAGCGATTTCTTAATGAGAATATCAACTTCATAATTCGTACAGTAATTTTGGAAATCAAGAAATACGGCCGCAGTTTGGTGGAAGAAATAATGTTATGTATTGATATTCGTAAAGAAGATGTGTGGGTAATACGTGGACGATTCTGGAGTCCGGCTGCTGTTAAATGCTCTCTCTTATCTCACATTTGACTTTCTGTGCAGCTTTATACATGTTGTATTAAGAATGCTCAAGCTGCCGATAACAATGTTTTATGACCGTCAAAGGACCTGCAATTAAGCGCAACTGTTTCAAGATTGGATAATGTGGTAGTAAGATTGGAACTTGATATGAAGTTAATTTCAGCCTTAGACTCGTCAATTCTGGAAATGAGCCTTAGCAGCGGTCCGCCGCTTATCATTACGTGATCAAGTTACAAGTGCACGCTGCCGTCCAGGCCAGCATCATTGTGACCCGAGCGTTTGCCTTTACTGTCGCTGCACGTGATCTTGCATGTCGGCCGTATGCCATGAACAGCTCATGCTACACTTGTACGAAGCGTGCCTAAATGCCTCCAGGTCAGCAGACTGTGTTGACCTATTCGGCCTAATCACAAGCCCCGTCTTTGTAAACATTTTGGAGATACAGCAGATGTAACGCCAAATCCCACCTCTCAGCGTGAATTTCCTTCGAAATGACATGAGGTTTTCCCTGGACTCTGCTAGACCGGTGACGTCTAATACATTAAAATTAGCACCAACTGCATTTTTTTTACCCAATTCCGATTAAATTAGGGTGGCAGAGGAGTGTAAGCTTCCACCGTTTATGCGCTTAGTACATGAACAGTCAGAATAAAATCCTATGGTAAACTGATAATAGGCCATTTTTCACCTGTTACATGTGACCATTTGCCAACTATCATACTGTCGTTGATGCTCCGGTTTGGCTATCTAAGCTGTAGCGTGCTATTTTCTACCCTGTTACCTATAACCATAATGCCGTCCCCCGTCACATAAGTGAAACAATCTTGAGTAAGTTGGATAACATTAATCAAGTAAACAGATCAAATAACATGCAAATCTTATTGTATGACGTGGGTTCACCATGCATAAAGGCTTTACCGGTGTAAGGTTTTGTAATTGTAAATGGGTCCTTTGGTAAAACTGTAGCTGCTTCTGCCGTACATGCTAAGATCTTTTTGAATTAAAAATTCACTGAAAATGTCTTTAGGATGCAAAAAATATTCCATAAGACATTAGTTTACACTGTAACCTTCTGTTATTGTGATGATGACAGTAGTTTTTTAATATGTCTGTTATCACAAATGAAAAGCCAAAAAAAAAGAAAAAATACAGATAACTTAAAAGGACTATAACACAGAGTAAACTGAGAGCAGCAAGAAAAGTGTGATAATTGGTAAATGGTCACACGTAACCGATGGAATCCGGCTTCGTGTCAATTTACCTCGGCTACAGGCTTTTATTCTCATTGTCCATGTAAATGTCTAAACAGAAGCGATATGTAACACACTCAGTTAGATATACCATAACCCATCCATTATAATCGGACCCAACAAAGAAATTTTATTCTCTTCATCTAACGTAGTTTCATTTTGCTTAACATTCGAGACTACTCTGGTGACATATTAGCTTTCTGCCAGTGTTGAATGTAAGCGCACTTATAAAGCCGTCCAACAGTGTGGTAAATAGAGCGGCTGGCGGAAATACATGTCTCGTTCGCCGGAAGCCAGTCCTGACAGACAAACTTGAGATCAGAGAGGAGGTGTTGGTTGAGTTTTCAGTTCGACCTTTTCAAATATCGGTGCATGTTCAGATCTGGCTTTAGGGAGCAGTAATGGTTGTCGAAATTTGCCCAGACCTTCCTGCTCTTTTCCTAGTGACCCAGATCCGGAAAACTGGTCTGTTAAAGCTGTCACGGAAACGGAAATCAGACGCATGAGAGATCTGCGCAAGAGCATGTTTACACGTGACCTCTCTTCCGATGAGTTGTCCGTCACAATCTGTCAAACACAGTCGGGTAGCACGTCTACAACATCTTGGTCCCAGCCTTCTTCAGTCAGAGTGAAGTGGAATCGGCCTGACCCACCAAGACTTGAGCTAACGTCCATCCAGGAAACTGAAAGGAGGTGTATGATAGCATTAAGTGGATTAAAACAATTCTGAGAGCTAAATAATCGTGGTCGACATCACAAAAATCAAACGTTTGTTATATCGCATACATGAACAATTACAGTCAAAGTGCAACTGATATACATATTTTTTAATTAACTACAACTTATAAACTATCTTGGTATACGTATTAGATCGTTGTCAAATTTAAGCTCCTACACCATTCCAAGGTCACTAACAACTGTTGACTGTCTCTCCGTTCTAATTTCTTAATCCATGCACTTTCTTACTTCGACTTCTGGGTTACATTTATCGGTGTTTTAGCCGGAAAACTGTCTGGTGAACAATGGCACAGAAGCTCTGTTGTGGCTGATATACGAATATGTGGTATACGAAAGTCCGATACGACCCCTAGATTTACAGTTATGCCCAAATATTTCATGCAATCTGGGAAATATAAGAGGTGTAGATTAGTATTAGTGCATAAGACCATTGTTTTCTTTCAGAATAACATCAGTGCACAAGACAGACATTTGTTCACAGAATTTCGTATTGGAAGATTACAAACCTAAAAATCACACGAAAAACAAGTACTATTTTTAATGTCTGTAGTATTACCTTAACCGGTATTGAGAACGAATCTCTCTATTCTAGAGGGAAACAGAGTGTATTGGAATTAAAAGTGTCTATATGGGGTCTTCATAGGAAAATATTGTTCTATTAGAAGTCTGTTAAAAGATCAAACAACCAAACATTGAATGAATGAATGAATGAATGATTACGGCTTTACCCCACATCGGAAATTTTCAGCCATATCGTGGCGGGAACATGTTTTAAAATACGAATCTGTACATGGTTTTCAAGAAGAAAATGTAAGCATGTAAAACAAGTGAAAAAGACAGACGTGTTTAAGACCAGGTAAAACAACTTAAACCTCGGTTAAAACTTGTATACCACAATAATGTTTAATATTCTAATATGTGTATTTAAACTAGAAATATATGTATGTATGAATGTATAACGTAAAAGGAATTACATCCAAACATTGTAAGTCTTATTCACACCAGCATGAAATTCACACAAAGGTGTAACGTAACAGTTGATTTCACATCAGTTCAAAGTGATATTTTAGATTGCTGCCTGCCCCAGTGTCAAAAATTCCTCTGAAAGGGTGTTAATGGAAATTATTCACGGACTGCAAATTTTGCCACATATGTAATTGAACTTCATGTCAAGAATGTAGATAATCTCCACTGCATCACGCATTTGACCGCTGGTCACTTAATACGTGTTACAGGGTTCACTCATTATGCTTACAGATAATAGCACGCAGTTATCATCTCCCATTGTAATTCACAAGTCATGCACGCGTAAAAATTCAATACTGTTATAAGCAGAAGCTTGTATTGTAGACATGAGAAGAAACAGCAAATTTCTTTGCATGGTGATTAGATGGCCCCATAGAATGTTTATGTTTCTTAAAAATTCTGCTGGAGATTAAGTGATGATGTATGAAGCTTGCAGCTGTAAAAATTGTTCTTTGGCCTAAAAGTTGTTTTAGTTGTGAATTTCACTCAAAGTATGAGTGTGTACTCTAGTAGAATACTACACCATAGGTTAGTCCACTGGTATCCAAGCTGATGTGAAACAGACACTGGTCAACGCATATTATCATCGGTTGATAAGTGCAAGGTAATGGCAGCAATTGTAGTTTTAATCAAAGTATGATAACTACATTGCTTTCGTTCTCGTATGCCTCTTCAGTTTCGAAGTCCGTTAAGCATATGACAATGTCGATGGTTAGGAAGTGCTAATAGCCATGGCTTTGCCAGCAAGAGTTAGTCCCCTTGAAATTTCTCTCAGACAGAAGATCTTATGGTGCAGTGTCCAGGCCTTCATGTTACCGAGAGCCTTGTAGTTACTGTTATGGACTAGAGTCAAAAAGAGTTAAATAGATTCCAGAGAGGTAACGCTCGTGACATCCGCCATTAACCCGCGGATGACCCTGAGTTTTATTCAGGCTCTGCAAGGTTTCTTCCTGCCAGTCAGGCAAATGTTCCTGACTACAGCATAAAACACTAATCAAATAAATAAATCAAAAGAGGTGAAGAGAAGTCAGAATGTCTAGTCTATCAGTGCAGTGGCCAGAACTCTTTCAAACCGTAAGAAACTATTATAAATGCTGTACAGTTTTCTAGCACAGAAAACGCTGATTCAATGGATCGGGAAGAAAATAAAGAGGCCAACTTGGTCTCAAATCAGCGCGTTTGGCGGAGAAGCACTACTTTATGTTTGACAGCCTTTATGTTAGAATGAATGAATGAATAATTATAGCTTTACGCCAAATCGACAATTTTTCTGCCATATCGTGGCGAGAAAATGATTTAAATCAGGATATCGGTGTATGGTTTTCAAGAAGAAAATGTGAACATCCGAAACAAATGAAAAAAAAACAGACATGATTAAAACCAGGTGAAACAACTAATCCTTGGTTAAAACTTGAAAACCATAATAATTTTAAAAATTTTAAAATGTATATGTAAACTAGACGCATGTATGTATAACGTAAAAGGAATTATATCTTATGATATAATCCTATATATTTTAAGTAATCACAGACAGCATCCCGGGCGAAGCTGTAAAATAAGTCATATACAGAGTCAACTGTATAGAATGTGTATATATAATATCCTTTATGTTCCATGCGGAGTCTGTACAGACAATGGGAGTCAGACACAGGCACACAAATTAAGTGGCAAATCATGTTACCCCAGTAAATAAAGGAGAATTTCTTATTTGAGTTACACCATTCAGCTACAGATGGACAATTGGAAATTAAGGAAACGCTGGTACGTATCGGAGATTCTTGTTGTTCGACATGAGAAAAGATGTTGCAAATTCAGGTCGAATGAATGAATGATTATGGTTTAACGCCACATCGGCAATATCTCAGCCATATCGTGGCGAGAACAAGGTGGAAACGCGAGACAGTTCAGGTTTTCAATAATGACGTGAGAACATTAAAAAGAAAACAAAAATGTTCGGACATGGGTTAAAATCAGGTAAGAAAACCAAAACAGTTAAAATTCGAAAAACCAGCATATCAAGGAAATTTTATAAGAAATATTTATTTTTGACAATAAAATTTATCTTTCATGATACAGGCCAATGGCCTTCAAATATTTTATGACAGCGTCGCCAGCGATGCTGTCAAACAAATCATGTATGGAGTTTACTATGTAGAATCTTTGCCGCACATGGGCAAAGTCCACACAGTCAACCAGGATATGTTTGATGCCGTATTCAGCACCACATCCAACACACTCGGGAGCACTGCTCCCATCCAGGATAAAATTGTGCGTTAGACGAGAATGCCCAACACGGCATCTTGTTAAAACCACTTGGTCTCTACGAGACATACCCAGTGTATAAGAGTTATGGCCAATGACGGGGTGAATACCCTGCAGTTTATTACACACCTGCACGTCCCATTCATCCTGCCAAAGGCGACGAATATACTTAAGAATACTACATTTAAAATCAGTGTAAGGGATTTTAACTTTTGATACGGCTTTATTTAGGGCAGCCTTTGCCTCCCTGTCCACGACTGTGTTTCCATGGATACCAATATGGCTTGGTATCCAACAGAATATAATATCTCAATTTAATCAATTTTCTATGTAAGGCTAAAATTTGCAGAATAAGCGGGTTTTTAAATTTATTATTCTGCATTGTCAAAAGGCAAGAGAGCGAGTCACTGCATATCATTGCCCTCTGGGCACGCCCAGAGGAAATATATGATAAGGCCAGGAGTATAGCCCTGGCTTCTGCAGAAAAGATAGACGATGAAGACGGAAGACGGAGAGAAGAGACCCGCTGTTCTAAGACAGCCGCAGCCCTGTCCCCATCCTTTGACCCGTCAGTGTATATAAATTTATAATTTGGATAATTAGCCTTAATTTCAGCAAAAGCTTGCGGAATTATAAGAGGATTTGTATTCGATTTATTATGTTGGCGTAGAGCAGATGTTACTTTAGCTTGTGGAAGAAGCCGGGCAGGAGATTCCGGAAAAGATACCGGAGCGATCTCCTCTAGCTTGATGTTAGCTTCCACAACATGGTCCCGTATACGAAGACCGAACGGAGGGATCTTGTTAGGACATTTAGTACATTTGTCTACGTATGATGGATTGAAAACACAGTCGTAGGCAGGGTTTGTTGGGTGAGCTTTAAGCTTTCTTGCATATTGAAGGCTGAGTTTAATACGTCGGTTATGTAAAGAAGGCTCATTGGCCTCCACGTATAAACTCTCTACTGGTGAGGTTCTAAAGGCACCAAGGCTGAGCCTCAGACCTTGGTGATGGACCGGATCCAACATTTTAAGATATGATTTCCTAGCGGAACCATAAATGATGGACCCATAGTCCAATTTAGACCTCACCAGAGAACGATATAAATTAAGTAAAACAGATCGGTCAGAACCCCAATCGGTGCTAGACACGACCTTAATTATATCGAGAGCCTTTATACATTTAGCTTTAAGGGTTTTTAAGTGAGGTATAAAAGATAGTTTACTATCGAATATAACCCCTAAAAATTTATTTTTTCCCCAACAATCTTCACTGGTTCACCACAAAATTTAAGCTCAGGGTCTAGATGAAGTTTCCGTTTATTACAGAAATACATACAGACGGTTTTAGGCGTAGGGAATCTAAAACCATTGGTAACTGCCCATTTCTCGATCTTATTGAGACAAAGCTGCAGTTGCCGCTCGATGTTATTCATATTTTTCGCCCGGTAGCATATCAGAAAATCATCTACATATAAACAACCCTCGGTTCCAGATGTTAATGTTTGGGCCAAGCTATTAATTTTTATGCTTAACAGTGTTGGTGAAAGAATACTCCCCTGGAGTACACCCATCTCTTGCTCATAATAGTCCGAAAGAGTGGACCCCACCCGTACCTTAAACTGACGATTTGATAAAAATTTGGACATAAATATAGGTAATCGACCTTTAAGGTCCATATCCGCGAGGTCTTTTAAAATGCCATATTTCCATGTGGCGTCCTAGGCCTTTTCAAGGTCAAAAAATATTGACACCACATGTTCATTATTAATAAAACCATCGCGAATGAAACTTTCAAGTCGAACAAGATGATCCACTGTGGATCTACCTTGACGAAAACCACACTGGATATTAGACAGTAACTTGTTGGTTTCGAGAAACCAAACAAGTCTATCATTTATCATCCGTTCCATAGTCTTACAGACGCAACTGCTGAGAGCTATGGAACGGTAATTATTTGGATCAGTATGATCCTTACCCGGTTTGGGAACCGGGATAATACATGCCTCCCTCCATGAGGGTGGAAAATTACCAGTTATCCAAAGATCGTTCAATAAGTCCAAGAGAGTCTCAAGTGGTTCAGCTGATAAATGGTTCAGAAATTTATAATATACGTTATCAGGACCACATGCTGTATCATGTGCCTTTCTCAGTGCAGTTTTGAGTTCATCGATATTAAAAGGACGATTACAATCTTCTAAGCTTTTAGAAGAAAAGGGCAATTTCATTTTCTCCTTCTGGTTTTTGATATGCTGAAATCTGAAGTATAATTCTCAGAAAATGACTTTTTAGAAATTGACTCCGCTAATTTATTAGCCATATCGGATGGAGAAATTAGTATATTATCTCCATCTTTCAAGTGCTGGACTTTTGCTTTATTATTTTTGCCCTTAAGTTTTCGAACCATATTCCATACCTTACGCATAGGTGTTTTTGACGTAATGTCTGAAACGAAGTTCCGCCAACAAGATCGTCTCTTGGACATAAATAATCGACGAGCCTTAGCGCCAAGAATACGAACCTGGTTTGAATTATTATCAGTAGGACAATGATTGAATATACGTTTGGCTCATTTACGGTCCTTTATGGCTTTACGACAGTCATTGTCGTACCAGGGTTTACTTCTGGATTTTGGACTGGTCGAGGTCTTAGGGATAGTTCTATCTGCAGCTCGTAATATAAGCTAGTTAAATTTAAATATAGGTTCATCTGCTGCATTGACACTCTGTGGAGTGATATCAGCCTCACAGAACATCTCAAATGCCATCCAATTTGCTTTATCGAACTTCCACCTAGGTACACGTTCTAAAGAATTAGAAGTGACATGCTCTAGGATAATAGGAAAATGGTCACTACCACAAAGATCCTCATGTACTCTCCAAGAAAAATCCAGGAGAAGTGATGGATCGGTGATAGTGAGATCGATAGCAGAATAAATGCCATTACCCGGATGTAAATGAGTATTAGAACCATCATTGAAATAACACAGTTTCTCCTTGGTTAAAAAATCTTCTATTTCCTTGCCCTTATTATTTATGTTGTTACTTCCTCATAAGGGTTTATGGGAATTAAAATCGCCCATTATTATAAACGGTGTAGGTAATTGTTCTTTCAAATTATGTAACTGTAACGCTGACAAGCATGTGTTCGGAGAAATATGAACTGAACACAGTGAGATTGCCTCAGACAATGAAAGACGAACGGCCACAATCTGAAGCTCTGTATCTAGAACAGGACTGTGGATAATATTATTATTTATGAAGATAGAGGAGCCGCCTGCAGCTCGCTCTTCTTCGTGACAAAATGTACCATAAAGTGAATAATGTTTCAGAGTTACTTTATCTTTGTCAGATGTCTTCAGGTGAGTTTCCTGAAGACAAAGCACAATAGGATTTAATGATTCCACCAGCTGTGTTATTTCAATAAAATTAACCTTAAGACCTCGACAAATACACTGTATAATTTTGTCGTATGTAGACATTACGGAGGGAGGCGTATAGGAGATTTGTCTTTATATTTGGACCGAGGACGACCCTTCTTTGGAGATCGGCTGGAAGATCTCCCTGGGACGGGTGATGTATCCATCACATCCGCATCTGATGTTGAAGGGACAACGTCCTCCAACGATCCAAACCTGTTAAATGTTTGGACAGGATCTCGAGTGGCCTTAGACAGACGTTCTGTTGGGCCACTCGGTTTACTGGTTTTAAAATTACTACTTGGAGGTGTACTTTTGGACTTGTTTTTGTCATTATGATTTTTAGAGGGCTGAGGTTCAGATTTATGAGTTCGTTTTGCATTGTTTACTGGTTTTATTTCTTGTACTGAGGTGGTTTGGGTGTAACAAGAGTTCCGGAGAGTTTGAGCTAAAGGTTCAAAGGAGATCGAGTTAGGTTTGTCGTTTCCAATGGGCCGAGTCAAGGAAGTTTCAGTTGCAACAGATGTTGCAGCCCGCTTGACTACATTGGCGAATGAAGTCTGTGGTGATGTAGTAGAAACCGAGGCCAATTTGCGGGCCTCCTGATAGGAAATGTTTTTAGTTTTTAAATTGTTTGTTCGCTTTTGTTTAATGAAAAGAGGACAGTCCTTAGAGGAGGCCATGTGATCTCCGCTGCAATTGCAGCACTTAACTGTGCTGCTGCAGTGAAAACCATCAAGACCTTCACTGCCACATCGGAAACAACCCAGTTTATTTTTACATTGGCCTTTGCCATGACCAAATTTTTGGTAAGTAAAACATCGTGTAGGGTTAGGTATATATAAATCCACACTAACCCTGTACGGACCAATGTACATATAAGATGGTAGAGAGGTGCTATTAAATGTCAGCAGGTATGTGTTTAGTTTGAGAATGTTGCCAGGTTTTTTTGTTGTGAAACGCTTCACTCTGACAACACCCTGTGGTTTTAGTTCTGCGCACATTTCCTCTTCAGAGAGGTCGAAGATATCCCCATCCCTGTCACGTATTATTCCCTGACAGCTGTTCAGGGTGTTGTGAGGGGATGTAAGAACAGATATATCTGAAATTTTATTCGATGATAATAAATTGTTTGATTGTTGTTTCCGGAAACATTCGAAGAGAATGTCTCCGGATCGTAGTTTTTTAACATTTATTAAAGTGCCTGCTGCACACTGTAATGCCCTCTTGAAAAGAAAAGGATGAATTTTAGAGGCCGGCTTTTGTTCACTCTTTGCTGAGAGAACAATAAAAGCCGGCAAACTTTCCTGTCCAATGTCTAGAGTGTCCAATAAAACCTCCAGCTTCCTCTTTTTATCAGCCCCTGAAGTTGGCTGAGACGACGATCGAATGTTAGATACATTTTGTGAAAGATTCAGGGGATTCATATTCAGTAATTAGGAATTCACCCCACGTGTTCCCCACCCAACAAGGACTGCCAACAAGGGCGATGCCTGAACCTGGGGATACCCAGCAGGAAAGACACCAAGGATTCCACATGGGGTATACTCAAATAGATGGCCTTAATATGCACACCCCATTCCCCACCCGAGCTCCTCCATCACCCACCCTATCAAGGAGGGTTGCACATTAGACACGGACTACTTGAGTGACCCTACAGCCACCGCCTCAAACGCAATCCCACGACCGAAATTTGAGAAAAATCATTTGTTCTCTAAAGAATGTTTATATAGAGAAGTTTTGGAACCACGCAGAGGCAGGCGTGACCAGCCGATTGATCGGAGCGGGACATCCGACCGCCAGTCTTTGGAGAAGTAAGGGCCGAAGTGGAGTTTTGGGCGTGAGGATCTCGCAAGATCGACCCGCCCTCAGCCACCAGGATCCCGTCCTCCCCCATTACGGGTCGCAACCCACGGCAAACAGGTTGCCCCTTTTAGTCGCCTTCTACGACAAGCCCGGGGAGGCTGTGGAACTATTCTATTCACCGGAACGACACGGGAGAGCCCTAGGTTAGTCGCCTTGTACGACAAGCTTGCCTAGGGAACTGGAGCCCTATTCTTTACACTCTCGGGAACCCCACGGAGGCCATTCTTTAATGAGTAAATGCCCCAAAAGCCAAGGTTCTATGCGCCATAGTTTTAAGATGAGCGTGAAACCCGTACGAAGCAATATAGCCTAGACCAATTTGGCAGAGCTAGTATGATTCCCCCTTCAAGGCCTGTAAACGGAAGAATCAAAAACGCAGTTGGAGATTAATTCCCCACAGCCCGTAAAGCAGATCTTATAAGCTTGTGAGCTTTGGGGGAAGAAGAAATGTTTTCTTTCTCTTCGTGCACCCCTCTACTCTCACTCCGGATCCTCCTTAATGCAGGTCCAGGGGCAGTATAAAGCTCCCATCCTCGGTAGCCTACCCCACTTCGGGGGAGACCAGCAGAGGACACGGAGGAGTGCAGACGTGGTATCGAGAACCAGCCCATTGTGAGGTTACCTCTACACTACCTTTGCTAATTCCTAACCCTGTATATATGTCTTGTATATATTCGAGCTTGTATATATTATAACACATAAGTTTATAGATACTTCCCGTACTTCCAGATACTATTTAACCAGGATTATTTATCGGAGTTGAGGCCGAAAGTGGCCGGTATTTGGCCATATTCTCCCACCCCCTCTCTCACCCTTTGCAATTAGGTGTGTGTGCCTCGTGTTTGAGTGCAAGTCTTCAATCGCAGATTCTTACGTGTAGAAGGATACATAGCACCATTAGACTGATAGCGGCTTGTGGGACTCTCAGAACAAATATTTGTATGTATATAATAAATACCGTTGGCAAATCTTCATTTAGAATAGGGCTATAGTCTGCTATACCTTACGTATAGCGATAGGATTGTACTTTTAGAGAAGCCTGTACTTGCACTGTCACTCTGCCATACTAACAGAGCGCCTATCGTTGTGTCTCTAGCCCGGAGCAGCTCCCGGGCAACCCCCTTTGTTCTCTTGTAACAGTCATTACGTAATAACCCCCCTTGTCCGTGCGCACCTGTATTTCTGTATTTACCCACACTAAAGCTGCCAGCATGGACGACCCCGAGGGGGGTGAAGAAACCTCAATGGAATTTGTACAGACCCGCTCTGCAACTAAACGCAGTCGTGATCTCTCTACAGAACGTACCAACTCAGATGGAAAAAAGATAAGACAATCGAGTCAAAAAAACAACCAAAACAACCACAATGTTATAATCACCTCCATGGGAGGCCTACCCATTTCGGCTTGGAATAATATAAAGTTTGGTCAAGCTTTACAACAAGCTATAGGTAATGTCAAGGAAGTCAAGAAGTGTGGTAGAAAAGACCTACTGATTGTATGCTCAGGTCCTGCACAAACTAAAAAAGCCTTAAGCTTAACGACACTTATGGGAAGGGATGTACAATGCCGACTGCAGTCATCGGCCATGTCTATTCGGGGAGTTATATACAGGGTGGGTGAAGAGTTGACAGAAGATGACGTTCTAGGTGCCCTAAAAAAGAGTAGGTGCGTAAAAGTTGAAAGAATGTATAAAGGAAAGGAAAAACTCCAAACATCGTGCATGTTATTAGCCTTCGACCTGGAGGAGCTGCCCACGGAAGTTACGCTGGGTTATGAAATTTTCCCAGTCAAACCATACATACCGCCTGTCCTTCGTTGCTTTAAGTGCCAAGCTTACGGACACATCTCTGCTTCTTGTAGGGGAAAGCGAAGATGCCCGAGGTGTTCGGGTGACCATGACTTTGAACACTGTGACAATTTAGATAGGCCATTATGTGTCAACTGTGGCTCTCCTGGTCACTCGTCAGCGTACCTCGGGTGTCCATACAGGAAACAAATAGGCAGAGCCCAATACATCCGGGTGACTCAAAAGATCCCGCTCTCTGAAGCTTTAAAAAATGTGCAGTGTAAAGACAGACAGCCGTACCCCGAGAGTCCTGCAGAAAGAGCGCTGTTAGAAGGAGAAGACACCACAGCCCCACCTCCAGCACAGCAAACTACAATACAGCCCATAACTGAGTTTAAACGTATCAAACCCGTCATGAAGTCTACTTCGACCCAAACTGAAACCACCTCCTCCACACAGACAGAAGATCTGTCCGTTAATATGGCCACTCGCATCATTGCCTTATTTGCTGAAATTATGCTAAAAATCTTTGACCTGAGTGACAACAAGACCTTCGTTTCAGAAATACTCTGCATCACCCAGGCACGTTTGGGGCCTGAAGTAGTCCACTTTCCCAGTCTAGCCCCTATGTTGAACAATTTAGCGGAAAGTATCCATACATAATGTATACTTTTACCAACATGAATCTAATTTATGTCTTGCTTTCTTTCTTAACAATGGCTTTTCACCTACTTCAATATAACGTACGAGGCATTGGTACACACGGGCAAGAACTTAAATTCTACATTTCTAATATAAATCCTACGCCACATGTCATATGTTTGCAAGAAACATTCTTAAAACCACACCTCAGTTTCACCTATCCCGGTTACTCTATTAGTAGAATCGACAGGCATATAAGGGAAAAGGGAGGTGTTGCCATATTACTTAAACATGGACTCTCATACTCTGAGATCAAAATTCCTCAACTTCAGAGTATCGAGGCCCAGTGTGTTAATATATCTAGATCTTCTGGCCCTGCTTTCAGTATCGTAAACATCTACAACCCTTCCAAACATGTCGAACGGGACGATCTTAACATAATTATGTCTGTAGTTAGTCCATCGTTTATTCTATGCGGTGATTTTAATGCCCACAGTCCGATTTGGGGATCTTCTAACACTAACTGTAATGGGAAAATCATCGCCGATTTTATCGACGACTACAACATTTGTGTACTTAACGACGGGACGGGCACTCGGATAGACCCCCACTCAGGCACTGTATCCCACCTTGATCTTACACTATGCTCATCAGACATAAGCTTATCATTCGACTGGTCAGTCGATGTGACGTCTCCCTGTGGCAGCGACCACCTCCCTATTTTCGTCTCACGCCAGTTTACTCCCCACGTTAATGAAGTCGGTCAACCTTCTAGGTGGAGCACCAAACGTGCAAACTGGTCGGTCTACCAGAAAGAATGTATAAAATCCTTCTCCGAGGTATCCATTCATAAAGATGTAAATATATTTTATGACAATATTGTCAGCGGAATTAATACAGCAGCCGCTAAGGCTATGCCCAAGACAGTAGGAGGAACTTTCCCAAAAATGCCCGTCCCTTGGTGGAATGAAGATTGCTCTAGAGCTATCAAGGAACGAAAGCGTCTTAAAAACCGTGCGCGTTGAACAAGGCTTTACGAAGACATCATCCTATATAAGCGTGCTAAGGCCGAGGCGCAGCGTACAATCAAGCGCAGCCAAAGAGAACACTGGCGTCAATTTTGTTCTAATTTGAAAGAGCACACGCCTTTGAAATCAGTATGGGCCCAGATCAAATCCATAACTGGAAAAAGTAGATTCGTCTCTTCTCCAACTATTGTTCAAAATGATGTCAGTTATGTCACTAATGCTGATAAAAGCAATGTATTAGCTGATAGTTTTTCATTTGTCTCTAGCTCCTGCAACTACCCACCAGACTTCATTCCTCACAAAGAAGACACTGAAGAACTACACCCCTTTACTAACATTATGCCCGAGGATACGCCAATTAATGATGATTTCTCTCTCTTAGAATTAAAGCAGGCCATTTCAACATCTTCGGAATCTTCCCCAGGAGAAGACGCCATTACGTATTCAATGTTACGTAATCTACCGGAGCAATGTATCGTACTTCTGCTTCTCTTATACAATACCATATGGGCTAATATGAAACTTCCCTTTCAGTGGAAACAGGCCATTGTAGTCCCTATACCCAAGCGTGGTAAAGACCCCTCTGTTCCCTCGTCATACAGACCTATTGCCCTCACTACTACTCTGTGCAAAGTGATGGAGAAGATGATAAATAGCCGACTGATGTGGTGCTTGAATAAACATAACATTCTTAGCCCTGTCCAGAGCGGTTTTAGAAACAGGCGATGCACTGCTGATCACGTCATTACCCTGGAGAACAATATTCGAAACTCCTTGTGTAATAAAGAATATCTATTCGCAGTATTTTTAGACATAGAGAAGGCGTATGACATGGTGTGGCGTACGGGAGTATTAATTAAAATGGAAGGCATGGGTATTGCGGGAAGAATGTTAGGATGGGTTAGGGATTTTCTCACTGACCGTTCCATCAAGGTCAGAGTTGGCCGGGACTACTCCAGACCAGTGCCCATTGAGAACGGAGTGCCCCAGGGCAGTGTCTTGTCCCCAACTCTATTTAATATTGCTATCAATGACCTACCCGGTGTCCTGTCATCTAAACTTAAATGTACTCTATTTGCCGATGACAAAGCCATGTGGTGCATTTCGAGAAACCTCATGTACCAAATATATCCAACAGGGTTTGGATGATATTGTCGAGTGGAGCCTAAAATGGGGGTTTAAGTTCTCGTCTGAAAAAACAGAAGCAGTTATATTTACCAGGAGGGCCATAAAGGATGTTGAGATTACCTTAAATAATTTCCCAGTCACACTTTCCTCCTCCTTCAGATATCTCGGGGTAGTACTTGACGCACGGCTTACTTGGTCTAAGCATATTGATTACACATTGACTAAATGTAAGAAGGCCATCAATCTGATGAGGTGTGTCTCTGGGCGAGAATGGGGTGCTGACAGACACTGCCTGCTGTTACTGTACCGTGCCCTCATCCGTTCAAGGCTAGATTACCGTTGTGAGGCCTACGACTCGGCCTGTGCCAGTCTTAAGTCTAGGCTTGACGCCATTCAGTGTGCGGCGCTGCGAATCTGCACAGGGGCAATGCGAACGACGCCACTCAATGCCATGCAGGTGTTCTGCCAAGAATGGCCCCTGCACATCCGCAGACGGCTGCGCACTGTGGGGTTCTCTTTTAGACTTAGGGCGGATAAGAACAACTCTGCCTCTCCTATCCTCGCACCTTCCTACTATGACGGCTTGTATGACAGTCGGCCTAATACAGCGTTATCATTCAAGCAGAGATCCAGCCAAACAGCCGCTCTTATTCAATCTGCGGATTTAAACATACAGCCCTCCTCTGTACCAGACTTCCCACCATGGAACTTGATTTCTCCACATATCTCTACTGACCTTCATTCTAAAACTAGCAAGTCTGATAACTCTACTATTTCCTATTATGCGCTAAAGACCATATCCAGTCTAACTGGTCAGAGTACGTGAAAGTTTACACTGACGCGTCTAAGTGTCCTAACACCAATGTAGTGGGAGCGTCATTTTGCGTGCCAGAAATTAAATATACCAAGTCCTTTAAGCTGTCTGACTCTTTAGCCGTGCTCACTGCTGAACTCACTGCAATTATCTGTGCCCTCCAGTTTCTGATGGAACTTAGGCCTATACGGGCTGTTATTTTTACAGACTCTCTCTCTTCTCTACAGGCTCTGCTGAATTTTGCGTGGAACAAGTCCTCTAAACTCATACATGAAATACTCTACCTATGCACCACCCTTGACTACCGTGGCGTCTCTATATCGTTTGATTGGGTGCCGGCTCATATCGGTATTCCTGGTAATGAACAGGCCGATCAATTGGCTAAACAAGCTCTTATGTTGCCCGACATAATGCTCACTGTTCCTCTATCGGTGAAAGAAGCAATAAACTCAGTAAAGCAAAAGTTCATAGACATGTGGCAGAACGAATGGGATAACTCCGACAAAGGGAGATTTTTCCATGAACACAATTCACTAGTTACCCGTCGCTATGACCTATCGCTTAGGTGTCGTCAAGACGAAATACTAGTATTTCGACTCCTCTCTGGTCACCTACCCACCAATCTATACTTGAACAGATTTGGTCTCCATGATACAGGACTCTGCGAGGAATGTTTCGTGGACGATAGTATTCCACACCTTATGTTTCGATGTCTACGGCATACATACCCCCGTCATACTATGTACGCAGAACTACGCCTCCTGGGCATCCGCCGCTTTAACGAAGTTACTGTATTGAGCCCTACGAAACAGCAAAATAAGATATTCCAGGCTGTGGCTAATTTCCTAACTAGATGTCATAGATTCTAGACACCTCACCATAAATTTATTTATTTATTTTTTTTTTTTTTGTTTGGTTAACTCACCAACATAACTTACCGAATGCTAACACCCTCAAACCCCGTCTGGCGTGCATCGCCCCAGTGGGACGGAAAACGCCAATACAAACCAACCCCCCCCCCGCCTACCCCACTTCGCTGGCTGAAGATTCGTGCAGTGAGGCATGAAGTTATGAGTGGTTTTCTTCCTAATGTTGCATTACTTAGTGTCCAGTTTTCGGTCAGAATAACAATTAGTTCTACATATGTGCGAGTAACATTTTCACACGTCAACCTTTCATCATTACTCCGAACCTGCACCATTTGATCGTGGGTGGATTTCGCGATAGTTGTCTTGTTCACGTCATGCGAATAGGACTTCACTGGAACATTACCAACTTTTGACCCGAACGTCTGCATATTTGTCACAAATGGCCCCACCAAGCGGAATTAAGTGCCCGGGGCAGGTTGTTCTAAGTTGCTTCCTCTTTGGGCATATGGCACTCTATATGTTGATGGCACAGAGTTAACTGTTGGACAGGCTTCACATACAAATCTTACTATACTGAGTGGATGCTAGAAAATTTCGAGGCTAAAATTTCACTCGGACAAAATCTAAAGCTGTGTTTATTTTGTTCTATGACCAGTTCAGAAGTAAAATTAATTCAGAATGTGAAGTTAGATTAGCTTACTGATCTTGACACAGTCTAGTTGGAGTGAAGAAAAATGGAATCCGGATAAGTATTCATAGTAAATTGTTTACAGTCCTTTAGATCCGGCTATACAGATTTCAAATGAGAACTGAAAAAGTAACTCCCGTGGAAAAATAAGTAAATGAACAGAAGTAATCAAGTCAGCATATGTTTACTAGAAAGCCATTGCTATCTGCTCAATTAAATCAAATATCATTCCCCCCGTGGGGTTCCCGGGAGTGAAAAGAATAGGGCCCCAGTTCTCTAGGCAAGCTTGTCGTACGAGGCGACTAACCTAGGGCTCCCCCGTGTCGTTCCGGTGAATAGAATAGTTCCACAGCCTCCCCGGGCTGGTCGTACAAGGCGACTAAAAGGGGCAACCTGTTTGCCGTGGGTTGCGACCCGTGATGGGGGAGGACGGGATCCTGGTGGCTGAGGACGGGTTGATCTTGCGAGATCCTCACGCCCAACACTCCACTTCGGCCCTTACTTCTCCAAAGACGGGCGGTCGGATGGCCCGATCCGATCAATCGGCTGGTCACGCCTGCCTCTGCGTGGTTCCAAACCTTCTCTATATAAACATTCTTTAGAGAACAAATGATTTTTCTCAAATTTCGTTCGTGGAATTGCGTTTGAGGCGGTGGCTGTAGGGTCACTCAAGTAGTCCGTGTCTAATGTGCAACCTCCTTCATAGGGTGGGTGATGGAGGAGCTCGGGTGGGGAATGGGGTGTGCATATTAAGGCCATCTATTTGAGTATACCCCATGTGGAATCCTTGGTGTCTTTCCTGCTGGGTATCCCCAGGTTCAGGCATCGCCCTTGTTGGCACTCCGTGGTGGGTGAGGAACACGTGGGGTGAATCCCTAACTATTTATTATGAATCCCCTAAATCCTTCAAAAAATGTCTCCAATATTCGACCGTCTCAGCCAATCTCAGGTATTGATAAAAAGAGAAAGCTGGAGGCTTTATCAGATCCTCTAGACATTGGACAGGAAAGTTTGCCGGCTTTTATTGTTCTCTCAACAAAGAGTCAACAAAAGCCGGCCTCTAAAATACATCCTTTTCTTTTGAAGAGGGCTTTGGAGGGTGCAGCAGGCACTTTAAAAAATGTTAAAAAGCTGCGATCCGGAGATATTCTTATCGAATGTTTCCGGAAAAAACAATCTAAAAATTTACTATCATTGAATAAAATTTCCGATATATCTGTTTTTACATCCCCTCACAATACCCTGAACAGTTGTCAGGGAATAATACGTGACAGGGATGGGGATATCTTCGACCTCTCTGAAGAAGAAATCTGTACAGAATTAAAACCACAGGGTGTTGTCAGAGTGAAGCGTTTCACAACAAAAAAAGCTCGCAACATCCTCAAACTAAACACATATCTGATAACCTTTAATACCACCTCTCTAACACATATCTGATAACCTTTAATACCACCTCTCTACCATCATATATCTACATTGGCCCGTATAGGGTTAATGTCGATTTATACATACCTAACCCTACACGATGCTTTAATTGCCAAAAATTTGGTCATGGTAAAGGCCAATGTAAAAATAAACTGGTTTGTTTCCGATGCGGCAGTGAAGGTCATGATGGTTTTGACTGCAGCAGCACAGTTAAGTGCTGCAATTGCGGCCGAGATCACATGGCCTCCTCTAAGGACTGTCCTCTTTCATCAAAGAAAAACAGATAATCACTTTAAAAACTAAAAACAACATTTCCTATCTGGAAGCCCGCAAATTGGCCTCACTTTCGAGTACGCCACCGCAGGCTTCGTTTGCCAATGTGGTCAAGCGAGCTGCAACATCTGTTGCAACTCAAACTTCCTTGACTTGGCCCATTGGAAACGACAAACCTAACTCGATCTCCTTTGAACCTTTAGCTCAACCTGTCCAGAACTCTTCTTCAACCCAGACCACCTCAGTACAAGAAATAAAACCAGTAAACAATGCAAAACGAACTCATAAATCTGAACCTCAGCCCTCTAAAAATCATAATGACAAAAACAAGTCCAAAAGTACACCTCCAAGTAGTAATTTTAAAACCAGTAAACCGAGTGGCCCAACAGAACGTCTGTCTAAGGCCACTCGAGATCCTGTCCAAACATTTAACAGGTTTGGATCGTTGGAGGACGTTGTCCCTTCAACATCAGATGCGGATGTGATGGATACATCACCCGCACCAGGGAGATCTTCCAGCCGATCTCCAAGGAAGGGTCGTCCTCGGTCCAAATATAGAGACAAGTCTCCCATACGCCTCCCTCCGTAATGTCTACATACGACAAAATTATACAGTGGAATTGTCGAGGTCTTAGGGTTAATTTTATTGAAATAACACAGCTGGTCCAATCATTAAACCCTATTGCCCTTTGTCTTCAGGAAACTCACCTGAAGACATCTGACAAAAATAAAATAACCCTGAAAAATTATACACTTTATAGTACATTTTGTCACGAAGAAGAGCGAGCTGCAGGCGGCTCCTCTATCTTCATAAATAACAATATTATCCACAGTCCTGTTGCTCTGGATACAGAGGTTCAGGCTGTGGCCGTTCGTGTCTCATTGTCTAAGACAGTCACTTTGTGTTCGGTTTATATTCCTCCGAACACTTCTTTATCAGCTTTACAGTTACATATTTTGAAAGAACAATTACCTACACCCTTTATAATAATGGGCGATCTTAATTCCCATAACCCCTTATGGGGAAGTAACAGCATAAATAATAAGGGCAAGGTAGTAGAAGATTTTTTAACCAAGGAGGAACTGTGTTATTTCAATGATGGTTCTAATACTCATTTGCATGCGGGTAATGGCATCTATTCTGCTATCGATCTCACTATCACAGATCCATCACTTCTCCTGGATTTTTCTTGGAGAGTGCACGACGATCTTTGTGGTAGTGACCATTTTCCTATTATCCTAGAGCATGTCACTTCTAATTCTTTAGAACGTGTAGCTAGGTGGAAGTTCGATAAAGCAGATTGGATGGCATTTGAGATGTTCTGTGAGGCTGATATCACTACACAGACTCTCAATGCAGCAGATGACCCAATATTTAAATTTAATCAGCTTATATTACGAGCTGCAGATAGAACTATCCCTAAGACCTCGACCAGTCCAAAATCCAAAAGTAAACCCTGGTACGACAATGACTGTCGTAAAGCTATAAAGGACCGTAAAAGGGCTGAGCGCAAGTTCAACCATTGTCCTACTGATAAAAATTTCAACCAGGTTCGTATTCTTGCAGCTAAGGCTCGTCGATTACTTAAGTCCAAGAGACGATCTTGTTGGCGGAACTTCGTTTCAGGCATTACGTCCAAAACACCTATGCGTAAGGTATGGAATATGGTTCAGAAACTTAAGGGTAAAAATAACAAAGCAAAAGTCCAGCACTTGAAAGATGGAGATAACATACTAACTTCTCCATCCGATATAGCTAATAAATTAGCGGAATCCATTTCAAAAAAATCTTCTTCTGAGAATTATACTTCACAATTTCAACATATCAAAAACCAGAAGGAGAAAAGGAAATTGCCCTTTTCCTCTAAAAACTTAGAAGATTATAATCGTCCTTTTAATATCGATGAACTAAAAACTGCACTGAGAAAGGCACATGATACAGCATGTGGTCCTGATAACGTATATTATAAATTTCTGAACCATTTATCAGCTGAACCACTTGAGACTCTCTTGGACTTATTGAACGATATTTGGATAACTGGTAATTTTCCACCCTCATGGAGGGAGGCATGTATTATCCCGGTTCCCAAACCGGGTAAGGATCATACTGATCCAAATAATTACCGTCCCATAGCTCTTACCAGTTGCGTCTGTAAGACTATGGAACGGATGATAAATGATAGACTTGTTTGGTTTCTCGAAACCAACAAGTTACTATCTAATACCCAATGTGGTTTTCGTCAAGGTATATCCACAGTGGATCACCTTGTTCGACTTGAAAGTTTTATTCGCCATGGTTTTATTAACAATGAACATGTGGTGTCAGTATTTTTTGACCTTGAAAAGGCCTACGACACCACATGGAAATATGGCATTTTAAAAGACCTCGCGGATATGGGCCTGAAAGGTCGATTACCTATATTTATATCCAAATTTTTATCAAATCGTCAGTTTAAATTACGGGTGGGGTCCACTCTTTCGGACTCTTATGAGCAAGAGATGGGTGTACCCCAGGGCAGTATCCTTTCACCTACGCTGTTCAGCATCAAAATTAATAGCTTGGCCCAAACATTAACATCTGGAACCGAGGGTTGTTTATATGTAGATGATTTTCTGATATGCTACCGAGCGAAAAATATGAATAACATCGAGCGGCAACTGCAGCTTTGTCTCAATAAGATCGAGAAATGGGCAGTTACCAATGGTTTTAGATTTTCTACGTCTAAAACCGTCGGTATGCATTTCTGCAATAAACGCAAACTTCATCTAGACCCTGAGCTTAAATTTTGTGGTGAATCAGTGAAGATTGTTGGGGAAAATAAATTTTTAGGAGTTATATTCGATAGTAAATTATCTTTTATACCTCACTTAAAAACCCTTAAAGCTAAATGTATAAAGGCTCTCGATATAATTAAGGTCGTGTCTAGCACCGATTGGGGTGCTGACCGATCTGTTTTACTTAATTTATATCGTTCTCTGGTGAGGTCTAAATTGGACTATGGGTCCATCATTTATGGTTCCGCGAGGAATTCATATCTTAAAATGTTGGATCCGGTCCATCATCAAGGTCTGAGGCTCAGCCTTGGTGCCTTTAGAACCTCACCAGTAGAGAGTTTATACGTGGAGGCCAATGAGCCTTCTTTACATAACCGACGTATTAAACTCAGCCTTCAATATGCAACAAAGCTTAAAGCTCACCCAACAAACCCTGCCTACGACTGTGTTTTCAATCCATCATATGTAGACAAATATACTAAATGTCCTAACAAGATCCCTCCGTTCGGTCTTCGTATACAGGACCATGTTGTGGAAGCTAACATCAAGCTAGAGGAGATAGCTCCGGTATCTTTTCCGGAGTCTCCTCCCTGGCTTCTTCCACAACCTAAACTAATATTTGATCTACGTCAATATAATAAATCGAATACAAACCCTCTTATAATTCAGCAAGCTTTTGCTGAAATTAAGGCTAATTATCCAAATTATAAATTTATATACACTGATGGGTCAAAGGATGAGGACAGGGTTGCGGCTGCGGCTGTCTTAGAACAGCGGGTCTCTTCTCTTCGTCTTCCGTCTTCATCGTCTATCTTTTCTGCAGAAGCCAGGGCTATACTCCTGGCCTGATCATATGTTTCCTCTGGGCGTGCCCAGAGGGCAATGGTATGTAGTGACTCGCTCTCCTGCCTTTTGGCAATGCAGAATAATAAATTGAAAAACCCGCTTATTCTGGAAATTTTAGCCTTACATAGAAAATTGATTAAAAGAGGCAAAGATATTATATTCTGTTGGATACCAAGCCATGTTGGTATCCATGGAAACACAGTCGTGGACAGGGAGGCAAAGGCTGCCCTAAATAAATCCCTATCAAAAGTTAAAATCCCATACGCTGATTTTAAATCTAACATTCTTAAGTATATCCGTCGCCTTTGGCAGGATGAATGGGACGTGCAGGTGTGTAATAAACTGCACGCTATTCACCCTGTCATTGGCCATAACTCTTATACACTTGGTATGTCTCGTAGAGACCAAGTGGTTTTAACAAGATGCCGTGTTGGGCATTCTCGTCTAACACACAATTTTATCCTGGATGGGAGCAGTGCTCCCGAGTGTGTTGGATGTGATGCTGAATACGGCATCAAACATATCCTGGTTGACTGTGTAGACTTTGCCCATGTGCGGCAAAGATTCTACACAGTAAACTCCACATATGATTTCTTTGACAGCATCGCTGGCGACGCTGTCATAAAATATTTGAAGGCCATTGGCCTGTATCATAAAATATAAATTTTTTTTACATACATACTCGTGATAAAACTTCCTTAATGTGCTGGTTTTCGAGTTTTAACTGTTTTGGTTTTCTTACCTGATTTTAATCATGTCCGTACGTTTTTGGTTTGTTTTTAATGTTCTCATGTCACCATCGAAAACCTTAACTGTCTCGTGGTTCCACCTTGTTCCCGCCACGATATGGCTGAGATATTGCCGATGTGGCGTTAAGCCATAATCATTCATTCATTCATTCAAATATCATTCCTTATGGAATGGAAAAGACGAAAGAATACCTAACTTACCGTGAGGCAGTGCTTCGAATGGTTAATGTAATTTTATCAACAGGCTTAAACTATGTAGGAAGAACATGTAATTTGATCACGTATGATAAAGTTGGGGAACATTGTGCTGAACACATTTTATCTGGATTAAGAAACAAAAACGAAACCGAATACGTGGAAACATCTGATATACGTTCGAAGTTGTCAGTCGAGAACGTGCATTTGACCAACTCGATGTATCCATGACATTAATCAAACCGTTAGGAAGTTATATATTGCACTGGTTTAACAGAAGGGGAGTCTCGGGATATCGGCCATCACATAGAATAACAAGTCCAAACATTTACAATAGGCAATTAAAGAAGCTCATTCATACTTGTATTTGTTTTCATGGCCTCGATAACCCTATACGTAGTCTTCTGGCTTAAACATGTTCTCGCCACAATACGGTTAAAATACTGCAGAAGTGACCTTAAGCCATAAGCATTCATTCATTCTAAAATGCAAAGATTGTGTGTGCAATGTTCATGTAGTAACGTTACAGAAATTCAGATAGTGGTTAACTCTTTACAACGTGAAAATTAATTGTGTTTGAGCAAACTTCCCATGGGTAAATTTTTGTATTGAAAGAGAACTCATTCCTGGGTTGTCAGATATGTCAGACAGATCCCTGGTATGTAAAATTTTGCCAATTTAGAACAAGCTGTACACCAAAAAAATATATAAATGACTAACACCACAGCGGTGACAAGTGGTAAAAACCAACATGTAACCACTGAAACCTGGCCTCTTAATTTACCTCAAATTTGGACATTAAGATTTTGCACCAACAGTATTGCAACTTGCTCACTCAACATAACCATAGGTAAAGCAGATATGACACATACTATTTATTGTTGCCGATCGCAATTAAGTAGACGTCAGTGCTCTAGAAATCTTCACGAATGTCCGATTTAACAACTGGTTCGCCATCAAATGAAAACCATGCACATGGAAGAGGCTTCGAGGACTCCTGGTTCATGCTTACAGTATGAAAGACTTGACCATAGGGAGACATACACCAAATGAAACATTACTTTAACGTCAATTTCAACGCCTCCATTCGCACTGAAGAAAATTGGTTTTTATCTTTACAATTTCCCATTCATGCTATGCGCACATCGTTCTGTCAAAACTGCAGTGCTGTGCGGAACTGAAACGCGGGTTGTTGGAAGCAAGTTGTTGTGATCAGTGCTTCTCATTAAACGAAACAAACAAAAAATCATACAAAAATCATACAAGATCAATAAACCGTTGTAGTGAAAATGATGAATTGGACGTAGCTACTTGCTTTTGTAACAAAGCGAGCCTTACAGAAAAGAACAAAATAACGTAAACAGTTGATATCTTCCTAAACCTGAGTTATCAGTGGGGTGAGCAATCCGGCAGAGCGAGTTGAGTTCAGGTGGGGCACATGCTTACCACGTAAGAGCCACGATGAGAGCAGGCAGGAGCTCCTGTATACCCACCGAAATCCATCTTCCAGAACCTCGACAACCTTACCGATTGTATCTTCATGCACACTGACACGAGGAATAACGAGCACCTCTTGCTCAGCCAGCGGGTCGGCATGCTCATCATCGACCTACTCCGGCAGCAAGAGACGTGCCGGTTTAGAATAAGTTTTCGTGCAATGACAGTCCGGGGCACATCTCACGCAAATCTCAGCTTCGTATATCTTTCCGACATGGCCTAATTGGGCAGACAGGAGACATTTTTGGGACACGACCAGGGACAAATATCAGACGGGTATTGGTGAATGGTACCCTCGTGCGGATAATGTTTTCTCTTCGTTTTCTGATGAAATTTAGCGTCAGATTTGACAACTTCACAACAAACGCATAGTCATGGACAAGGAAAGTGACACAGTAAAGTTTCACTGTAATATGTGGCTTGTGAAAATCACTTTAAGGAACAGGTAAATGTAGTCTTGAGCAACCTCAGTTGCAAGAATATACCTCTGGCTTCTGGGAGGGGCGCGTATGCGCCGCGAGAGTTAGCATGTGGTTACAGATCAAAATCATCACATTCTAGAAATGAGATTTTAACTGAAACTAAATGGTATTCAGTATTAGTTGGTAGTCATTAAAGGCGTGTTTGAATAAACATCACACATCAGCGTGAATGAAAATTGGGTGCGCAGGCGCCAACCGATGGACATCCCCAACTCGTGACATCGAGTTTTGCGGGGGACATGCCACCTGAACATACAAGCAGAGTCTCACCCGTCGCAATAACCAGTTTTTGACGAATAAGAGTACGATGTAACACCCTTTCCTGTTTCCGGCAGTAGTAAAAGATAGGATGATAGCTGTGTCCTTTTCAACAGGAGCAGTCACTTTATATTCTATAAATGGCTTGAGTAAACAAAAGAGTTCGCGGAGAGTGGCGTGACAGGCAGGCAGGCCGGTTGAACAAAGATAGTTGAAAATATAGGTCATTCAACAAACCCTGCCTACGACTGTGTTTTCAATCCATCATATGTAGTCAAGTATTCTTAAGTACATTCGTCGCCTTTGGCAGGACGCATGGGACGTGCAGGTGTGTAATAAACTGCACGCTATTCACCCTGTCATTGGCCATAACTCTTATACACTGGGTATGTCTCGTAGAGTCCAAGTGGTTTTACCAGGATGCTGTGTTGGGCATTCTCGTGTAACACACAATTTTATCCTGGATGGGAGCAGTGCTCCCGAGTGTGTTGGATGTGGTGCTGAATACGACATCAAACATATCCTGGTTGACTGTGTGGAATTTGCCCATGTGCATAAAGATTCTACACAGTAAACTCCATATATGATTTCTTTGACAGCATCGCTGGCGACGCTGTCATAAAATATTTGAAGGCCATTGGCCTTTATCATAAAATATAAATTTTCTTCTCAAAAAAAAAATATATGTTTTAAAATTTCCTTAATATGCTGGTTTTCGAGTTTGAACGGTTTTGGTTTTCTTACCTGATTTTAACCCATGTCGGTACATTTTTGCTTTCTTTTTAATGTTCTCACGTCACTATCGAAAACCTGAACTGTCTCGTGTTTCCACCTTGTTCTCGCCAGGATATCGCTGAGATATTGCCGATGTGGCGTTAAGCCATAATCATTCATTTATTCATACGCCTCTCATGTAAGAATGGTCCATTAGCCTGTACGTATAAACTGGGGAAGTTCTAAATGCTCCATGGTTGAGCCATACCTTGGTGATGGACGTATTCAACATTTTAAGACAGAGCTTCCCTGCAGAATTGTAGATAGTTTACACCCACAGTTCAATTTAGATTTCACCATATGTCAAAGACAAAACTTGTCAGGTTGATATAGAAGACGGTTAGATTTGTTTGAGTTGTTATAATTCGGAGTATCTGAAATGCTGGTAGATTATTCATCTGTTTTAAATGCTTAAGATTAAGAAAAGGCTGTGTGAGGTATGTGCTGGTAAATTTCATGTCTTCTTACATGCTGGAGACAGAAGGGTTGTGACACGCAAATGTCACTTTTTCATAATGTGCTGATGGCTGAGGGGCAAAGTTATTACTGGATTAGGAGGGGAGACCTGTCCCAGACAGCTGTGAGGAACAGACGTTATTATTTTGAACAACGGAGATGAGACCAAGAGTAGACATGTAGTACATACAGATTGTTAACTGCAATTGTAATTGTTGTATCTGCCATGCGGGCAGTACATTCCAACAGGACACATGAATATCAGGGCACCGGTGTGATGTAGCTGGATGTTATACTATGCATGTTCAAGTTTTAGCCACAGAGGTTCTGCTTTAACGTTCTGTAATACATGTGGTGTACTTTGTCATGCGTGCAAGAAAAAAGAAAACAAAATATGGTGACTCAGCACGGCTCACATGTATTTTATGACACCAGAAAACGATATATATTTAATAAAATTCCTCGACCAGGACCCGAATCTGTACTAGACACGACCTTAATTAGAACGAACCTTTGTGATGATTTCAACCAAAGTCATACGTTATTACAGCAAAAACTAGTTTGTCAAGGATATTCCACCAAACACCTTCGCTTATATGCTATATCAGGTGGGACCGTCAATACAATATCACCATTTTTTAAATGCTGGACATTTGCTTTATTGCTTTTCCCCTTAACTTTCTGAACAATATGTCAGACCTTAAGAATGGGTGTTATTGACGTAATGCCTGCAACAAAGTTCCACCAAAATGATCGTCTCTTGGAGTTAATCGACGAACCTCACTTGAGTAATAATTATTATCAGCACAGCGATTTAAATCTGCATTCCGCCTTTTTACAACGGTCTTGATCGTGCTACGGTTAACTTTTGAATTTTCGACCAGTCGCGGTTCTGTAAGCCACTGCTGTTAGATCATCATAAAATTCCAATAAAGGATCATCTCAAGCATTGAAATTCTATGGAGTGATGTTGATCTCACTTAACTTCTCAAATGCGATCCTATCCGCTCTTCCGAACCTCCCACCGAGTGGTTCCCGGGAGTGAAAAGAGTAGGGCCCCAGTTCTCTAGGGAAACTTGTCGTACGATGGGAGTCACCTAGGGCTCTCCCGTGTGGTTCCGATGAATAGAATAGTTCCACAGCCTCTCCGGGCTTGTCGCACAAGGGGACTAAAAGGGGCAACCTGTTTGCCGTGGGTTCCGATCCGTAATAGGGGAGGACGGGATCCTGGTGGCTGAGTGCGAGTTGATCTTGCGAGATCCTCACGCCCAACACTTCACTTCGACTCTTACTTCTCCGAAGACGGGCGGTCGGATGGCCCGCTCCGATCAATAGGCTGGTGACGCTGCCTCTTCGTGGTTCCAAAATTTCTCCATATCAACACACTTCGGAGAACAAATGATTTTTTTCAATTTCGTTCGTGGGATTATGCTTAAGGCGGTGCCGTATGGGTCAATCAAGTAGTTCGTGTCTGATGTGCCCCATCCTTCATTGGGTGGGGAATGTGGTGTGCATATTAAGGCCATCTATTTGAGTATACCCCATGTGGAATCCTTGTGTGTCTTTCCTGCTGGGTATCCCCAGGTTCAGGCATCGCCCTTGTTGACACTCCATGGTGGGTGGGGTACACGTGGGCTCAATCATTAGTTATTTATTATGACTTACCTAAACCTTTCGCCAAAATGCCTCTAACATTCGGTCGTCCTCTCAGCCAGTTTCAGGGGCTGATAAAGAGGGGAAGCTGGAGGTTTTATCAGACCCACTTGACAATGGACAGTTGGCCGGCTTTTATTGTTCTCTCAACAAAGAGTGAAGAAAAGCCGGCCTCTAAAATTGATCCTTTTCCTTTGAAAAGGGCTTTACAAAGTGAGGAGGTACTTTAAAAAAAACTACGATCCGGAGACATTCTCATCGAATGTATCCGGAAACAACAATCTAAAAATTTATTATCACTAAAGAAAATTTCCAACATATCTGTTTTTACATCCTCTCACAATACCGGGAACAGCTGTTAGGGAATAATACGTGACAGGGATGGGGATATTTTCGACCTCTCTGAAGAAGGAATCTGTGCAGAACTAAAACCACGGGGTGTTGTCAAGAGTTAAGCGTTTCACAACAAAAAAATTTCAAGTTAAACACATACCTGTTTACCTCTAATAGCACCTCTCTACCATCACATATCTATATTGGCACATAGATGTACATGCCCTAAATACATACGGTTAGTGTGGATTCATATATATCTAACCACACACGATGTGTCATTTGTCCAAAAATTTGGTCACGGGAAAGGCCAATGTAAAAATAAACTGGTTTGATTCCGAAGCGGCAGTGAAGGTTATGATGGTTTTGACTGCAGCAGCACAGTTAAGTGCTGCAATTCCGGGGGAGATCACATGGCCTCCTCTAAGGACTGTCCTCTTTTCATCAAAGAAAGGCAAATAATCAATTTAAAAACTAAAAACATTTCCTATCAGTAAGCCCGCAAATTGGCCTCGGTTTCTACTACATCACCGCAGACTTTGCTTACCAGTGTAGTCAAGCGGGCTGAAACAACAGTTGTAACTCAAACTTCCTTGACTTGGCCTATTACAAATGACAAGCCTAGTTCGATCTCTTTGGAACCTTTAGCTCAACCTGTCCGAAACTCTGGTTCAACCCAGACCATCACAGTACAAAAAATAAAACCAGTAAACAATGCAAAACAAACTGTTAAACCTGAACCTCAGTCCTCTACAAATAATAATGACAAAAACAAACTTCAAATTAATAATATTAAAACCAGTAAACCGAGTGGCCCTACAGAACGCCTGTCTAAGACCACTAGAGATCCTGCCCAAACATTTGACAGGTTTGGATCGTTGGAGGACGTTGTCCCTTCAAACATCAGATGCGGATGTGATGGATACATCCCCCGCATCAGGTAGATCTTTCAGCCGATCTCCAAGGAAGGGTCGTCCTCGATCCAAACATAAAGGCAAATCTCCTATACGCCTCCCTCTAATGTGTATATACGACAAAATTATACAGTGGAATTGTCGAGGTCTTAAGGTTAATGTTATTGAAATAACACAGCTGGTGGAATCATTAAATCCTATTGTGCTTTGTCTTCAGGAAACTCACCTGAAAACATCTGACAAAGATATAATAACTCTGAAAAATTATTCACTTTAGAGTACATTTTGTCACAAAGAAAAGCCACCTGCAGGCGGCTCCTCTGTCTTCATAAATAATAATATTATCCACAGTCCAGTTGCTCTGGATACAGAGCTTCAGATTGTGGCCGTTCGTCTTTCATTCATTAAGACAATCACATTGTGTTCGGTTTATATTTCTCCGAACACTTCTTTGTCAGCTTTTCAATTGCATAATTTGAAAGAACAATTACCTACATCATTTATAATAATGGGCGATTTTCTTTCCCATAATCCCTTATGGGGAAGTAACAACATAAACAATAAGGCCAAGGTAGTAGAAGATTTTTTAACCAAGGAGAAACTGTGTTATTTCAATGATGGTTCTAATACTCATTTACATCCGGGTAATGGCATTTATTCTGCTATCGATCTCACTATCACTGGTCCATCACTTCTCCTGGATTTTTCTTGGAGAGTGCATGAGGATCTTTGTGGTAGTGACCATTTTCCTATTATCCTAGAGCATCTCACTTGTAATTCTTTAGAACATGTAGCTAGGAGGAAGTTCGATAAAGCAGACTGGATGGCATTTGAGATGTTTTGTGAGGCTGATATCACTCCACAGACTCTCAATGCAGCAGTTGAACCTATATTTAAATTTAATGGGCTTATATTACGAGCTGCAGATACAACTATCCCTAAGACCTCGACCAGTCCAAAATCTGAAAAATAAACCCGTAAAGCCATAAAGGATCGTAAAAGAGCTGAACGCAAGTTCAATTATTGTCCTACTGATAATTTAAACCAGCTTCGTATTCTTGGCGCTAAGGCTCGCCGATTCCTGAAGGCCAAAAGACGATCTTGTTGTGGGAACTTCGTTTCAAACATTAAGTCCAAAACACTTATGCTAAGGTATGGAATATGGTTCAGAAACTTAAAGGCAAAAATAATAAAGCAAAAGTCCAGTACTTGAAAGATGGAGATAAAATACTAACTTCTCCATCCGATATGGCTAATAAATTAGGGGAGTCAATTTCTAAAAAATCTTCTGATGAGAATTATACTTCAGAATATCAGATTATCCAAATCCAGAAAGAGAAAATTAAATTGCCCTTTTGTTCTAAAAACTTAGATTATTATAATCGTCCTTTTAATATCGATGAACTCAAAACTGCATTGAGAAAGGCACATGATACTGCATGTGGTCCTGATAACGTATATTATAAATTTCTGAACCATTTACCAGCTGAACCACTTGAGACTCTCTTGGACTTGCTGAATGATATTTGGGTAACTGGGAATTTTCCACCCTCATGGAGGGAGGATGTATTATCCCGGTTCCCAAACCGGGTAAGGATCATACTGATCCAAATAATTACCGTCCCATAGCTCTTACCAGTTGCGTCTGTAAGACTATGGAACGGATGATAAGTGATACACTTGTTTGCTTTCTTGAAACCAGCAAGTTAGTATTTAATATTCAATGTGGTTTTCGTCAAGGTAGATCCACAGTGGATCACCTTGTTCGACTTGAAAGTTTTATTCGCGATGGTTTTATGAACATGTGGTGTCAATATTTTTTGACCTTGAAAAGGCCTAGGACACCACATGGAAATATGGCATTTTAAAAGACCTCGCGGATATGAGTCTTAAAGACCGACTACCAATATTTATATCCAAATTTTTATCAAATCGTCAGTTTAAGGTACGGGTTGGGTCCACTCTTCCGGGCTCTTATGAGCAAGAGGTGGGTGTGCCCCAGGGCAGTATCCTTTCACCAGCACTGTTCAGCATGAAAATTAATAGCTTGGCCCAAACATTCACATCTGGTACTGAGGGTTGTTTATATGTAGATGATTTCCGGATATGCTACCGGGCGAAAAATATAAATAACATCGAGCGGCAACTGCAGCTTTGTCTCAATAAGATCGAGAAATGGGCAGTTACCAATGGTTTTAGATTTTCTACGTCTAAAACCGGGGCTAAGCATTTCTGTAATAAACGCAAACTTCATTTAGACCCTGAGCTTAAATTTTGTGGTGAACCAGTGAAGATTGTTGAAGAAAATAAATTTTTAGAGGTTATATTCTATAGTAAGCTATCTTTTATACCTCACATAAAAACGCTTAAAGCTAAATGTACAAAGGCTGTCGATATAATTAGGATCGTGTCTAGCACCGATTGAGGAGCTGACCGACCTGTTTTACTCAATTTATATCGTTCTCTGGTGAGGTCTAAATTGGACTAAGGGTCCATCATTTATGGTTCCTCTAGGAAATCATATCTTAAAATGTTGGATCACCAAGGTCTGAGGCTCAGCCTTGGTGCCTTTAGAACCTCACCAGTAGAGAGTTTATACGTGGAGGCCAATGAGCCTTCTTCACATAAATGTCCTAACAAGATCCCTCCTTTTGGTCTTCGTATACGGGACCATGTTGTGGAATCTAACATCAAGCTAGAGGAGATAACTCCGGTATCTTTTCTGGAGTCTCCTCCCTGGCTTCTTCCACAACCTCAACTAATATTTGCTCTACGTCAACATAATAAATCGAATACAAACCCTCTTACAATTCAGCAAGATTTTGATGAAATTAAGGCTAATTATCCAAATTGTAAATTCATATACACTGACGGGTCGAAGAATACGGACAGGGGTGCGGCTGCGGCTGTCTTAGAACAGCGGGTCTCTTCTCTTCGTCTTCCGTCTTCATCGTGTATCTTTTCTGCAGAGGCCAGGGCTATACTCCTGGCCTTATCATATGTTTCCCCTGGGCGTGCCCAGAGGGCAATGCTATGCACTGACTCGCTCTCCCGCCTTTTGGCAATGCAGAATAATAAATTGAAAAACCCGCTCATTCTGGAAATTTTACCCTTACATAGAAAATTGATTGAAAGAGGCAGAGATATTATATTCTGTTGGATACCAAGCCATATTGGTATCCATGGAAACGCAGTTGTGGACAGGGAGGCAAAGGCTGCCCTACACAAAAAGATATTAGAAGATAAAATCCCGTATAGTGGTTTTAAATTTAATATTCTTAAGTATATTCGTCGCCTTTGGCTGGATGAATGTGACGTGCAGGTGTGTAATAAACTGCACGCTATTCACCCCGTCATTGGCCATAACTCTTATACACTGGATATGTCTCGTACAGACCAAGTGGTTTTAACAAGATGCCGTGTTGGGCATTCTCGTCTAACACACAATTTTATCCTGGATGGGAGCAGTGCTCCCGAGTGTGTTGGATGTGGTGCTGAATACGGCATCAAACATATCCTGGTTGACTGTGTGGACTTTGCCCATGTGCATAAAGATTCTACACAGTAAACTCCATATATGATTTGTTTGACAGCATCGCTGGCGACGCTGTCATAAAATATTTGAAGGCCATTGGCCTTTATCATAAAATATAAATTTTATTCTCAAATATAAATATTTGTTATAAAATTTCCTTAATATGCTGGTTTTCGAGTTTGAACTGTTTTGGTTTTCTTACCTGATTTTAACCCATGTCTGTACATTTTTATTTTCTTTTTAATGTTCTCACGTCACGATCGAAAACCTGAACTGTCTCGTGTTTTCACCTTGTTCTCGCCACGATATGCCTGAGATATTGCCGATGTTGCGTTAAGCCATAATCATACATTCATTCAAGATTCTGGGATGATCGTAGCCTGAAGGCCGAAAAGCGATGCCGATCCGTATCCCGAAAGTCCGCCTTACCCAATGACACCCGTGTACCATATGGGCGCACTCATGCCGGCGCCCCGATGTGCGTGTGACATGCGTAAGCGGCATGGATACCTACCTCTACATGTATAGTGCATACTTGGGAGCCAAATCATCCCGTCACAAAGGACAAGCCACAACGACGTCCGGCCTCAACAATGCTATTCATGACGCTCTGTAGACCTCTGTCCGCTAAGTCAGCAGCAGCAGCGCGTCTCTGTGACGTCACAGAGTACGTTCGATGATTGACAGCCGACCCGGCTGACTGAGACTTCGACGTTCATTGTTCATGCCTCTTTACATGACGTTAATACTGACTATGGCACCAAGCGCGCTGTCGCCCGACATGGACGCAACGCAGTCATACTAGCTGATGGCCCAGCAAGCGAAAACGACGTTTCATAAGCAACGCACACTGTTTACTATAACTCTATAATTCTTTAATTCTAAAAGCTGCATACACGCACAGACATATATGACAGTAACATGTACATGACATATACGTAACATATACATGGTATGCAACCTGCACAAAACAAAATACGCACACAACTGCACATCTCAATTGAAAGACACAAGTATGGCAAGCATGTAAACTAAATGCATTAGCTTGCTTTGGCATGTAAGTCTGATTTTGGATTAAGATAGGAGTTGTTGGCCAGTCCCGGAGGTACTGCAATACCGGGTTAACCCGTGGTGAGAATGGAGCAAGCTCCAAATCTCTCACCCAGTTCCAAAAATCAGTTTAATATCGATGCCCTCCGATGGAAGGCGTATCAGATATTAAGCTGATAAGACCAGATACTTTTTTTTTTTTTTTTTTTTTCTTTCCTTCTTTTCTTTTTTTTTTGAATGAAGGATGGTTGATTTACATGGGTGGGGATTAAAAGCACTATGGAAAGCGACCGGCGACCAGCGCCAGTAGCAGGTAAGTAAAACAGTAATGATGGTAAGTATATACAATATTTTACATATACAATAGCAAGGTTTACATAAGAAGGCGCAGATGACAATAGAGAACGGTTTTGAACTTATAGGGTCAAAGCAAACGCAATTAAAAGAGAAACTCTACTTCATTATTTGTATCAATAGAGCATAAACGAAAATCACAAGACCACTGGTCAAGAAACTGAGGGGCAGGCAAACGATAGAAATCAACACGAACACGAGAACGAACTGAGGATTCAAACAGGGAAATAACGCGGGAACGGGTGAAAGTGCGGTGATGAAACTTTGTCTCATTCCTACACTTCCACACGATCCACTTCAACTGAGAGATAAGGTACAGAAACAGATCATCGTAAAAGCGGTTTCCCGAGGGAGTAAATAAGGAGAAAACAACAGTTTGAAGGGAGAAACGAACGGAAATCAAAGTCATGCGTTGAATGAAATCAGACAAATAATCCCATAACGGTCGAACGAAAGGACAGGAAAAGAAAAGATGCTCAATGGTTTCCCAATGAGCACCACAAAACAAACACAAATGGCGACGAGGTTCTCTACATATCTTGTTTAAGAAACTTCCAGTATACAAAATTCTATTAACAAGTCGATACAAGAAATTTCGAACGTTAGTTTCTAAAATTGATGCATTTATATTTTTATATACAACAACAAAATCAATATTATTGAACAATTTTAAGACAGTTGGCTGTACACAGACGGCAGAAACAAAAACTACATATGTTTTCTTAGATGACAAGGATAAAAGATCGGCATTGGGAGATAAGGAAATAAACTCGGAGAATGCCGCGAGGGCATTCTGATAAAACAAGGGAACGCAAGTAGAATGGGGGATTAAATTACTAGCAAAAGAAGGACAAAGGTTACGCAACTGAATACCCACCCAATAGACGGCGAAATAACACCACATGGGGCACTCCTCCGTGTCAAATAAAGAAACTAAACGTTTTAAATGCATAAGGTAAAAAGCTTTTAACTTAGAAAGAATGTGAACTAAACCGAAACCCCCGGAAAGAATTGGATTAAACAAAACCTCCCTCTTGAGGCACTCGTGAGCGCCTCCCCAAAAGAACTGAAAAACTGAATGATTAAGCAACTTAAGATACTCAGGGGACAAGGGCAAAACAGAACCTACATACCACAACTTTGATAACGCTAAAACATTGATGAGGATGGCACGTCCTTTGAATGACAAGTGTCTATTCCTCCATAAATTAAGCGTGTTTTGAATTTTATTAACAAGTGGTCGCCAGTTACTATCATAAATTTCACGAGTACAAACGGAACCTAAACGACATCCAAGGATCTTTTTAACATTGGTAAACATAGAAACTGAATATAAGGTGGGCTCGACCGAATTTTTCCATCGGCCGAGCCACAAGCCATACGTTTTTAACAAATTGATTCGAGAACCGGAACAAGAACCAAAAAGTTTACATAAGTTAATAGCATGTATTACCGAAAGCCTTTGAGTAAGGGTGCAGGTAATATCATCCGCATAAGCCGAAGCCTTAACTTGATTTTTGCAACCGGGAGGCTGAACTCCCACGATTTCTGGTTTTGAACGTATTTTATTAAGGAGAGGCTCTAAGGACAAAACGTACAACAGGGGGCTGAGGGCACAGCCCTGATGGACCCCGCGCCGGAGAGGCAGCTCTTCCGAAATAAAACCATTGACAAGAACCGACGCTTTAGACTCCAAATACAAGAGTTTAATCCACTTCCGGAAAGAAGGGCCGAAACCAAAAGTTTCCAAAAGCCGGAAGATATATTCGTGAGAAACGCGATCAAAGGCTTTCTCATTCTCTATGCAAAGAAACAAAGCGGGTAAGGTCTTCTGGTCAACATAATCAATAATATTGCGCAGCAAATGACAGTTATCTAAAATGGAGCGCCCCGGAACAGCGCATGTCTGGTCCGGGTGAACTAAGAGAGACATAACTGAATTTAACCTATTACAAAGTACCTTAGAAATAATCTTATAATCTAAATTAAGTAAAGATATAGGCCGCCAAAACTTTAAATTATCAGATTGAGAAGGATCTTTGCAAATTAACTTAATATAACACAGTCTCTGTGAATTACATAACATAAACTTCTCGAAACATTTATTTATATAAGCAACAAAGTCAGAACCAATAGTATCTAAGAAAGTAACGTAAAACTCTTTAGGAAGATCATCAGAACCTGGAGATGAATAGTCCTTCATTGTCGCCAACGCAGCCCGAACCTCCTCAAGGGTAACAGGGCCCTCAAGTGATTCGGACTCCGCCGGGGACAACGAAGGTAAATCAGAAAAGAAGTAATTAAGGTAGGTATCAATAACAGTATCAGCAGAAAACAAATTAGCCTAAAAGTCTTTAACAGAACTTATTAAATCAGCAGTTTCAGTAATAACATTATCTTTATCTTTCAACGACTCAATATATTTACATTTGGCGGCCTTTTTTTCCTTGTTAAAGAAAAACCTAGAAGGTTTGTCATCCAAATTAAAATTGGCTGCCTTGGACCGTATTTTAACACCAAAATTAAAAGATAAGATCAAATCATTTAACTCAGACTTTAAATCTGAAATAAGGGGGGAAAGGGGATCTGAAGCCGAAAGTTCCGAAATTCGCCGACGAAGGGAATTGAGCCTGGAATTTCGAGCTTTTGAAAGGCGTTTGCTATGAGAAATAATGAGGGATTTAACTTCCAACTTAAATTCTTCCCACCAGGCGTGAGAGTGGTCGGCGGTAGCAGAATAAAAAAGACCATAAATCAAGAAAATCAAGACGAAAATCTGGATCAGATAGGGTACTGACATTACAATGCCAGTAACCCGGTCCGACCCGAACTGAAGGTAAGGTTGATAACTGAACGTTAATAAAGCAATGATCAGAAAAGGAACAGGTAGAAATATTGGAAGCAGTCAGAAAAGGAAGCAAATCAGACGAAACAAAGATACGATCCAGTAAACACGAAACAGAAGAGCTTGTCCAAGATACAGCAATTGACTTAGGGTTTAAATATCGAAAAGAATCAACTAAACTATAATCTGTACAAATTGACCGGAGGATATCCGAGCCGACTAAGCCACGGCCCGGATTACCCCCAACTTATCTATATCTGGGTTAAAAATACAGTTAAAGTCGCCGGCCATAATAATAGGCCGGCTTGAAACACAAAAGGAAACCAAGGAGTGAAAGAAAGCTCGCCTGTCCCACTCTTGTGAAGGAGCGTAGACAGACATTAACCGAAATTTGAAATCATTAACTGAACAATCAACGCAAATAAAACGGCCAGACAAATCACGGTGGATTTTGTCAAACTGAGGAGATAAGGAGGGCCGGAAAAGAATTCCGACCCCGGAAGAATAATTAGAACCGAAAGAAAATAAACACTTACCTCCCCAGGTCGACTTCCAAGACTTCTGGACACCCAGCGAGTCAAGGTGAGTCTCCTGGAGAAAAATAATATCCTAATTCAACGCTTTACAAAACGAGGAAAGAATGGAAAACTTAGAGGAAGTTAACAAACCATTGCAATTAATAGAATGAAAGGACAGGTTGGTCATATTAATTTATAAAGATGTTGGTATAAACTAAAAGATACTAGGGGTAAAGAACACAGGCCATTGACCGTATAAGTTGAAGGGAGTTCAGCTATTGTTTTTGGCCTTTTTAGCCGCCGGGTGTCGTTGTGGCGACTGTGAGGGCCGGCCTTTCCTAGCTGGGGGCGTTAGCTCCATCTCCGACTCTGAGGAGGTGCCGAAAAGTGCGTAGCGGTTTTCAGTCTCAAAACCGGAGAAGGAGACATGGGGAGGGGTCACGGGGCGGTTGCCTCGTCCAACCTCGGCGTAGATGGCGGAGATCACCGGGTCGTCTAGGGCCCCCTCCTTGGGAGCCTCCTCGGATAAAATCTCCGGGGAATCTGCTGGTAGCGGGCAGGGGGCAGTAGCCCCCTCCTCAAGGGCCTCCCCTACTTCCATGCTGGAGGCTTCATGCAAGGAGGCGCGAGCCTTGGTGGAAGGTGGCAGATCTCTCTGCTCGTGAACCTGCTCGGGAAGCATGTTGTTTGCCCCGACCTTCGCTGCATAATATAGGGCCGGGGCAGAGTGACCGTCTGTCGAGTGCTTCGTCGAGCCACACTTAGCACAGGTTATGGCGGTACATGTCCTACGGACGTGGCCAATTTGGCCACACCGGAGACATTTTGGGTCGCGTCCGTTGACTACTATCAAGCAAGGGTATCCTTCCACCATGCCCGTGTACGGGATGAGGGCTTTCTTATCTTCAGATATCTCCAATGTCACAATCCTCACACCATTGGAGATCTTAGTGCCCTGATAGTACTGCGCGTCTACTTTCACAACTTTTCCGTAAGGGGCGCAAAAGCTTGCGAACGCAGAGTCCCGCACAAGGAAGGGCACCCAGTGAAATTTGACGGCAATGTAAGACTTGTAAAAGGCACTTACTGTACAGGTGCAGTCCGTGTCTCCTACCTGGAACGGGGAGAGCCCAAGCGCGACATCAAACGAGGTATCATCGGTGAAGCAGGCGAACCACGTCCGGGAGCCCCGCAACTGTCCCACCGCTGCACGGCCGAAGGTCTCCTGAAAACAGCGGAACAGCTCCAACGACGAGGGAATACTTCCAACGAGGGACAGGCGCACCGTATGCTTCATTCTGCAGATGTCGATTCCAGCCATGCTGAAAGGAAAAACCAAAACACTTCAGATATGAAGGTATGTGAGAGCAGCTTCAAGGATCAGAATGATCTTAGCCAAAAGGCCGAGAAGCGATGCCCATGCTTATCCCGAAAGTCCGCCTTACCCAATGACACCCGTGTACCATATGGGCGCACTCATGCCGGCGCCCCGATGTGCGTGTGACATGCGTAAGCGGCATAGATACCTACCTGCACATGTATAGTGCATACCTGGCAGCCAAATCATCCCGTCACAAAGGACCAGCCACAAGGACGTAACCCGTCCGGCCTCAACAATGCTATTGAAGACGCTCTGTAGACCTCTGTCCGCCAAGCCAGCAGCAGCAGCAGCGCGTCTCTGTGACGTCACAGTGTACGTTCGATGATTGACAGCCGACCCGGCTGACTGAGACTTCGACGTTCATTGTTCATGCCTCTTTACATGACATGACGTTAATACTGACTATGTTAATACTGACACACTGTTTACTATAACTCGAGAATTCTTTCATTCTAAAAGCTGCATACACGCACAGACATATATGACAGTAACATGTACATGACATATATGTAACATGTACATGGTATGCAACCTGCACAAAACAAAATACGCACACAACTGCACATCTCAATTGAAAGACACAAGTATGGCAAGCATGTAAACTAAATGCATTAGCTTGCTTTGGCATGTAAGTCTGATTTTGGATTATGATAGGAGTTGTGGGCCAGTCCCGGAGGTACTGCAATACCGGGTTAACCCGTGGTGAGAATGGAGCAAGCTCCAAATCTCTCACCCAGTTCCAAAAATCAGTTTAATATCGATGCCCTCCGATGGAAGGCGTATCAGATATTAAGCTGATAAGAACAGATACTTTTTTTTCTTTGAAAAGACGTTTATTCTGATGAAAATGTACATTTATTTATTACAGTTCTACGCCTTCTTGTACTTACAGATGAGCGGCATGAAATTTATACAGTGATGAGGGTTAAAATCAACGTACCCAAAGTGTGACGGCCATCATCAGCTTTGGGCGAAATAGGATAGTTTGGTGAATATGTACAGGAGTATTTACAGTAACAAGGATACAGGGACAACCTGAAGAAGGCGTAGATTACAATCAGGTGAGTATGTATAAGTATATGAACAATATTATAAAGGAAGACTACATAGAATTAGAAGAACACCACATTATCGTTATCAACATTGCACATACGTAAATCACAGGACCACAAATCAAGGAACTTCGGAGCGGGAAACCGATGAAAATCAACACGAATGCGGGAACGAACTGAGGATTTAAACAGAGAAATAACGCGGGAGCGGGTGAAAGTGCGGTGAAGAAACTTAGTTTCATTCCTACACTTCCACACGATCCACTTCAACTGAGAGATCCCCCGTGGGGTTCCCGGGAGTGAAAAGAATAGGGCCCCAGTTCTCTAGGCAAGCTTGTCGTACGAGGCGACTAATCTAGGGCTCTCCCGTGTCGTTCCGGTGAATAGAATAGTTCCACAGCCTCCCCGGGCTGGTCGTACAAGGCGACTAAAAGGGGCAACCTGTTTGCCGTGGGTTGCGACCTGTGATGGGGGAGGACGGGATCCTGGTGGCTGAGGGCGGGTTTATCTTGCGAGATCCTCACGCCCAACACTCCACTTCGGCCCTTACTTCTCCAAAGACGGGCGGTCGGATGGCCCGATCCGATCAATCGGCTGGTCACGCCTTGCCTCTGCGTGGTCCCAAAACTTCTCTCTATAAACACTCTTTAGAGAACAAATGATTTTTTCTCAAATTTCGTTCGTGGGATTGCGTTTGAGGCGGTGGCTGTAGGGTCACTCAAGTAGTCCGTGTCTAATGTGCAACCTCCTTCATAGGGTGGGTGATGGAGGAGCTCGGGTGGGGAATGGGGTGTGCATATTAAGGCCATCTATTTGAGTATACCCCATGTGGAATCCTTGGGTGTCTTTCCTGCCGGGTATCCCCAGGTTGAGGCATCGCCCTTGTTGGCACTCCGTGGTGGGTGGGGAACACGTGGGGGAATTCCTAATTATTTATTATGAATACCCTAAACCTTTCAAAAAATCTTTCTAACATTCGATCGTCGTCTCAGCCGAATTCAGGGGCTGATAAAAAGAGGAAGCTGGAGGTTCTATCAGACCCTCTAGACATTGGACAGGAAAGTTGGTCGGCTTTTATTGTTCTCTCAACAAAGAGTGAACAAAAGCCGGCCTCGAAAATACATCCCTTTCTTTTGAAGAGGGCCTTGGAGGGTACAGCAGGCACTTTGAAAAATGTGAAAAAGCTTCGATCCGGAGACATTCTGATAGAATGTTTCCGGAAACAGCAATCTAAAAATTTACTATCGCTGAATAAAATTTCTGATATATCCGTTTTTACATCCCCTCACAATACCCTGAACAGCTGTCAAGGAATAATGTACAGAATTAAAGCCACAGGGTGTTGTCAGAGTGAAACGTTTCACAACAAAAAGAGCTGGCAACATCCTCAAATTAAACACATACCTGCTGACATTTAATAGCACCTCTCTACCATCATATATCTACATTGGCCCGTATAGGGTTAATGTGGATTTATACATACCTAACCCGACACGATGTTTTAAATGCCAAAAATTTGGTCATGGTAAAGGCCAATGTAAAAATAAACTGGTTTGTTTCAGATGCGGCAGTGAAGGTCATGATGGTTTTGACTGCAGCAGCACAATCAAGTGCTGCAATTGCGGCCGAGATCACATGGCCTCCTCTAAGGACTGTCCTCTTTTCATTAAAGAAAAACAAATAATCAACTTAAAAACTAAAAACAACATTTCCTATCAGGAGGCTCGCAAATTGGCCTCACTTTCGAGTACGCCACCGCAGACTTCGTTTGCCAATGTAGTCAAGCGAGCTGCAACATCTGTTGCAACTCAAACTTCTTTGACTTGGCCCATTGGAAACGACAAACCTAGTTCGATCACTGTGGAACTTTGAGCTCAACCTGTCCGGAACTCTTGTTCAACTCAGACCATCACAGTACAAGAAACAAAACCAGTAAACAATGTAAAACAAACTGATAAACCTGAACCTCAGCCCTCTAAAAATCATAATGAAGAAAACAAATCCAAAAGTACAATTCCAAGTAGTAATATTAAAGCCAGTAAACCGAGTGCCCCAGAGAACATCTTTCTAAGGCCACTCGAGATGGTGTCCAAACATTTAACAGGTTTGGATCGTTGGAGGACGTTGTCCCTTCAACATTAGATGCGGATGTGATGGATACATCACCCGCACCAGGGAGATCTTCTAGCCGATCTCCAAGGAAGGGTCGTCCTAGATCCAAACATAAAGAGAAATCTCCTATACGCCTCCCTCCGTAATGTCTACATACGACAAAATTATACAGTGGAATTGTCGAGGTCTTAAGGTTAATATGATTGAAATAACACAGCTGGTCCAATCATTAAATCCCATTGCCCTTTGTCTTCAGGAAACTCACCTGAAGAAATCTGACAAAGATAAAATAACCCTCAAAAATTATTCACTTTATAGTACATTTTGTCACGAAGAAGAGCGAGCTGCAGGCGGCTCCTCTGTCTTCATAAACAACAATATTATCCACAGTCCTGTTGCTCTGGATACAGAGCTTCAGGCTGTGGCCGTTCGTGTCTCATTGTCTAAGAGAGTCACTTTGTGTTCGGTTTATATTCCTCCGAACACTTCTTTGTCAGCTTTACAGTTACATAATTTGAAAAAACAATTACCTACACCCTTCGTAATAATGGGCGATTTTAATTCCCATAACCCCTTATGGGGAAGTAACAATATAAATAATAAGGGCAAGGTAGTAGAAGATTTTTTAACCAAGGAAGAACTGTGTTATTTCAATGATGGTTCTAATACTCATTTGCATGCGGGTAATGGCATTTATTCTGCTATCGATCTCACTATCACTGATCCATCACTTCTCCTGAATTTTTCTTGGAGAGTGCACGAGGATCTTTGTGGTAGTGACCATTTTCCTATTATCCTAGAGCATGTCACTTCTAATTCTTTAGAACGTGTAGCTAGGTGGAAGTTCGATAAAGCAGACTGGATGGCATTTGAGATGTTCTGTGAGGCTGATATCACTCCACAGACTCTCAATGCAGCAGATGACCCAATATTTAAATTTAATCAGCTTATATTACGAGCTGCAGATAGAACTATCCCTAAGACCTCGACCAGTCCAAAATCCAAAAGTAAACCCTGGTACGACAATGACTGTCGTAAAGCCATAAAGGACCGTAAAAGGGCCGAACGTATATTCAATCATTGTCCTACTGATAAAAATTTAAACCAGGTTCG